>OY720462.1:32377179-32459679 GCA_963082715.1 Harpalus rubripes | reverse complement strand
TACATAATATACATAAATAAAAATCAGGTAAGTAAAATTAATAATTTTTTTTCGTTTTCACAATCAGGTTAATTATTCGCTTTAATTAATGTGACTTTAAGACTTTCTTTAATATAATATTGAAGGTTATCATACTCACCAAGTGCCATTATTATAATTAATATAGTATTTAATCTAATTTCAATTTATAATTAAATACAACAATGACAGTATTGATTACAATAATCAAATCATAAGTAATAATAAAAAGTAATCCAACATTTACATTCCTATATATATATATATATATATATATATATATATATATATATATATATATATATATATATATATAAATAAATGATTACAACAATGACAAGTACTGAGATTACAATAATTAAAACATAAATTATAATATAAATTTATTTAATAAGTATATTTTCTTTTGATCTGAATAAAAAATTACTCGGATATATTAAATATGTATATGTTAGAATATGTGTAAAGCCAATCAAAAATTTATGAGCAAAATATGCATGGTCCACTCTATAGTGACATTTTCACAGGGTAACTGGATGACTGTAATGACGCTGACGACACAACATGGCGAGCATTTTACACTAAAAACTTTAATTACATTATTATAAGTATAAAAATACATAATATAAAGCAATTTTTATTTTTTCATTTATTTATATTCAAGATTCATATGGGACATATAATTTATAAAAAGCCGAAGACTTGGACAGGCCCATTGAAGATGTGGCATAAACAACCAGGCAGCTGCTCCATTATTTAAATATATCGTAAAAACAAAAAAGGAATTTGAAGATATCTGATTTTCGACGCAAAATGTTGAATAAATGATGAAGTAGGCAAAATTATGTAATATAACATGTTTTATTTATTAGCTTACATTCTACATATAGGTATAAATGGATTTAATTTGAAAAATCTGATGTGGGCAGCACATTACCTTTCGTCAGTTCTATGTATTTTGTATAAATGTCATACAGAAAGTTCCTTGCAAAAGATTCTATTTCTTGTACATTGTGCCAGTTGTATGTATTTTATACAAATTCCATACAGAATGTTTCAAGCAAAAGATCCTATCTTTCCAGGAAATTATAACACAAATATACTGTCAACTTCACTTGACACTGACACCTTTCAAACAAAATTTTCTTAATTCCAGAGTTATAGCATATGATATTTAATTTCTTTATAATTTTTTCACTCTATATCCATTTAATATGATGTATAAATTGCATTCAAATCGTATATATAGAGAATAAAATATTCTTTAATATTTATAATAACATTAAATGTTAAAATCTTCAAATTATAACCAAAATCTAATTAGCTCTTCACATACATGTAACGAAGAGGAATACGAAAGAATTATATTTTTTGGAATTGTAGCATTAGAAAATTTTGGAATTGTAGCATTAAAAAATTTTGTCACACACAGGCACACACACATATATACATAAACACACACATACATACATACATACATACATACATACATACATACATACATACATACATACATACAGACATCATCGTAAAGATAGTAAAATTGCATTCTAGGGACCCTAAAACGTGCTTATTCATTAAGAATTCACCACCGAATTTTTTGACCAAAGTCAATACCTTCCTTATCTAAAGGTGACGGAAGGTAAAAAATATATTTTTTCTACAGTCTATATACAAAGTAGCCATTTGCGCTCTCTTTTGTCAACGCAAAATGTCACTTTGCCGCTCTAGAGCGACAAAGTAGAAAAAACGCTCGCTCCTCAAATTTCTAACTATACAATGTTGAGAAATGTTACTTGGCTACATTCTTAATGGAAACATTTAGTCAGGAATTAATGACACTGTAGTTACACATTACCCACTTACATAAACAAACAAAATGCCGCACTGCTGTGAAAATAAAATAGGGCATTCATTTACAAAAACGAAAGTATAAAATGCTTAGATTAGATTGAAGCAATAGCTCAAGAAGAATGGAAAATACCGATAAGTAAAAATAAATAAAAAATAAATTTTTGTTATGGTGGAGAACCCCATTGTGGCGACTGTAGAAAAAATCTTGTGTGTGTTTCGAGCGCAAATGGACATTGTCGATTTCGAGAGAATGCCTCGCTCCTGCGTCGCGCGGCAACAACCTCTCAATCGACAATGTCCCATTTTGCGCTCTTAATACACAAATAGCTATTCTCTAACACTACTATGGAATTTATATATTCTGTAAATGAAAACTGTTACAGAATGAGGACATTGTCATACTGTTACGGGATAATATACCGTAATAGGCAAGAACAAGCCACTAGTTTTTCAATTCTCCCATTTAAAATACATGAGAAAACGCAATTGTTTTCAAAATCAAGCCTGCTTTGCTTGGCACTTTGTTTCTTTAATTTTGTCACTTCAACTGCCTTAATTGCCAAATTATAAAAGAAATGATTACAAAATGACAAAATCTAATTATACTCATATCAATAATATTTTATTATTTGTTGCAAAAATGTCAAGTGATGAGCAAAATATATATTTTAAATAGTGATACAGAAAGTGTAGTCTAAAACTTGTATGGAATAGTATTTCCGCCACTCGCGAAACCGTAGACCTCGCCTACGGCTCGGTCTACAAACTTTTCGCCCGCGTGGAAATTATCTATTCCATACTAGTTGTAGAATATACTAATTTCAGACATTCAAAAAAACTCAAAATATTTAGATAAATATCCGGAACATAAATTACAACGGAAAATGAAGCCAGTTCTCTAAGAGCTACCTTTTTATTGCCACAATTTTTTCGAATACTTAAATATACAGTAAATTTTTTGAAAGATATCCGATCTGTATTGTAACGTTTTTATTTATTTGGGTGAAGTATAAATATTAGACAATTATTATTAATTAAAATAAGTGTTTACTAAACCATAATAAAAATGACTATTACTAATATTAAACAATTATTTAAAAAACTAATTAAGACTAAAACTATAATTAACTAGATAACACTAAGACAACTATTTATACGATCTTACTAATTATTTATTTGGACTATTTATGTCCCTGTTTATTTATATCACGTTCAACTGTCTGCCTACCGACTTCACAGCGTCTATATACTCAACTGACACAAAAGTGTCTGTATATTCAACTGCTCGGACAGCAGTCACACTTTTCACCTCATTATCTGTCTATTTATGTAACTAACAGTCTAACTTCCACAATTTCAGTATCAACGACTGTCCGTATGCCACAATTCTTCACCACTACTGTCGAGTATCCACTTCCACTTGCTGTTACTGTCCTCGTATACCTAGTAATCCAATATTCTTCAACACTATCGAGTATTCTCTTTCACAGCTATCCCGGTATACCAGTAACTTTCCGACTAGCCCTTACTGTCCTCGTATACTATAGCTCGTCAACACTACCAAGTATTCACATCCACAACTAACCCAGTTTACCAGTAACTTCTCGAGTACCTACTCGACACAAACTGCATACGCTTACCACGATACTACTGTGCTTCTCCTAAAACTTTACTCTCTAGCACTCCATGTGAATGTCTCTATATGACTCTCCCTATGTAACTAACTGACTAATTCCCGAGCATAGCTGCGTCCCTTTTATACAGCTGCCATTAACCTCCAGAGAGCTCTAGAATGTTCGACCGCATAGTAACAATGAACACAAAAGGTTCAGGCGACCGGAAGTAATTAAACACGTCGCGGCTTGTTTGTTTACGTAGCCCGGCTGCTTGCGTGATTGCTTCATCGCTATAGACACTCGCTCATGGCTGCGGCGACGGCGATGCGGCTGCGACGGCGAGCGTTCCACCTTACAGTACCATGAACGAATTAACAAATTGGCATATATTTATCTGTCTTACACGAAGCTTGTGCGATAAGGATGGACATAACATGCTTGTTTTTCAAAAATTCATATTGTTTCGACTAAGTTAGAACATTCAATTTTAAAACGTTGTTGACAATACTTAAGTACGTAAGTTTATTTATTAATTCAGATGCCGTATGAATAAAGTTCTTTTCTGTTAGTGTTACTGACACTGGGTCAGTATCTTATTTTTCACATATTTGGTTTTACATTTGCTGATAAACTTACCAGTTGACTTAGGTTTGAATTTTGAATACTTTTATTGTAAAATATATTTTAATAATAAGAATAATAAAATATCTTATGTAGCGTCATAAAAACTGAGTAAACGACACTACTGAATTTGACAGAAAAAAATCTTATTGATACAATTCGTAAATGACCTTGATCGGACATCTTTCAAAAGTTTTCAAGGATCGTACAATTTATAGTACATTTCAATCCACTTAGCCATATTCATATATTTTATTTAAGATTAGGTAGTGATACCGGAAAATGCATGAACTGCTCTTCTTTCGCTATAAAAGCGCATTAATCATCGAGCATCAAAATGAGTAACTGGTGCACGGTGCGCGTCACATCTTCCTCTTCATACATGCACGTTTAATGTTGCACATTGACAAATTGTTGCAAGTTAGATGCTTCGGCTTAATTGAAACTGTTATGTCTTATTGCAGTTTGATTTGAAATTTGATTTAAGAGAAACATGAATTTATAGGTTAAACTGCGTCGTATGGAAATTTGTAATAGGGGACTAAGTTGATTAATAAAATTAATTAAATGGACTGGAAACTGCTACACTGTAGCACAAGAATCTCATATGTGAATGAATTTGTGAATTTTTGCTAATGAAACATAAAAATTAAATTTACATAAAAGCAAATCGCTGTAGCACATTATAAAAAGTACGTTTAACATTATTATCACAGTATGTGGAACACTAAATGATATTAGCTTACGTGCTTGTTAAAGTCGGATTAAGGGTGGAATTTTCAAGATTATTAATATTTAAATTTCATTGCAACATGTTATTTTCATACACCATTGCGCTTACTGTTCATACTACTCTTATACTTTTGCATTTTGTAAGTTTCATTTTTAACATTAAAATTATATTTTCTTTTCCGTGGCATTCAGCAGAAACACATATTCACTATACACTAGTATTTGTTCGCAAAATTGAGTACCTACTATAATTTTATTATTTTAGCAAATAAAATATAAATAAATATATCATAACGGCATATTACCCATTGCTGGGTGTACCAATTTGCTTTGACCGTTGCATTTTTAAATAAAAAATCTTTATTGTTTTTCAAAATATTCTCCATTCAGACTAATACACTTGTGCATTCTTTGAAACCACTTCTTAAAACATTCCGAAATTCATTTTCTGAAAAGTTCTCAAAAATTCTGTAACTGCTGCATCTGCGCTGGAAAATCTTTTACTTTGCAACATTTTTTTAAATGTTGGAAACAAAAAAAATCGCACGGCCGCCGGATCTGGGCTATACGGAGGATGTTTTACCCATTGTACTCCCGAACCTTTCAAAAAATCCAATGTTCTGGCAGCAGTGTGGGAGGATGCATTGTCATGATGGACTAAGAATGTTACGCAGACCGGTCCTTCTGTGATAAAGTCACTTCGTAGTACCATTCAGTATTAATAGTTCTGCGATCTTCAAGTGGAATAACAGCACTTCGACGAAATAAAACAGTAATTATTTCCTTATTGACGCTTCTGTCACGAATTACTTTTGTGGGCATATCTTCATCTTCGAATACCCAAACACTAGACTGCTGTTTAGTTTCAGGGTCGTAACTGTATACCCAAGACTCGTCACCTGATACAATGTATGCCACTTGCTTGGAAGCTCCTCCGTCAAATTTTTGTAACATAAATTTACACCAGTCTATTCGATCCTGTTTTTGACTTTCTGAGAGCAAATGCGGTATCCAACGGCTTGCTAGCTTTCTTACCCCCAGATGTTTATACAAAATGGTATTCACCGCCGAGGATCCAATCTTCACTTCCTCCTGAATCTCTCTATAAGTAATATTTGAATTGGACTGAATCAAGCTTGCCACACGATCAACATTTTCTGAACAGGCAGCATCCGCAGGTCTTCCAGATCTTGCGTCGTCTTCTAGCAGCTCTCGTCCTCGTCGAAATTCGCGGAACCAATGACTAACAGCGGATAATGAAGGGGCAGCATCGCCAAAAGCTGCTATCAAATTTTCATGGTTTTGCTGGTATCCTAACTGTCTTTTATAGTCAGAAAATTATAGCTCTAAAGGTAGTTCGCTGAATTAACTGAATTACAACTTACAAAATTAACTACGTTTCACAAGGAAATCGGAACGTTCGACAATTGTGGGTAACGAATGTCAACTAATACGACATTCAATTTTTGCAATTGTTCCTAGCCAATTGAGCTTCCATGGCCTGCTACTAACTATTAACAGAGCATCCCTCATACACTGATATCAGTAATGATATTTGTACCGTGCGGGCGTTTACCAGGCGTCACCTCACGGGCACTCATGCTGGAGTGGAGAGTGCATCACAGGGGGCTACTTTTGTAGCATATAAAATTCGAAAGATTTAGCGTCGGTCGGAGTCGAACCCCAGATTCGCGACCAGACACTCAGGCACGCGGCCACGAGACCCCTATTATTTTAGCAATAAAATAAAATTTAAAATGAATGATATACATAGGTAGGTATGTTCAGTGCCATAGCCAAGATGTCTGCATGGGGAGGGTTTTCTCGGGGGTCATGTGCGACAGGGTGTTCATTTTAAATGGGCAACCATTGCTATCTCGAGAATTATAAGAGCTACAAAAATGGTTAAATGGACAAACAATTTCTATTTCACAAGACAAATTTAAATAAAAATAAAAATATTTGTTTCGACCAATGGTTCTCAAAATACGGGACCTAACTTTTTTATTTTAAATGAGAATATATATTTTTTACTTACTCATTCGTTAGAGAATTTAATTTTGAATTCAGTGATATAATATTTTTATACCCTTAAATAACGACTTTTTTGAGAACAATGCATGTAAAGTTTTATACCAATTTGATTAAAATATGGCTATAATAAGAGTGCCATGAATGGAAAAAATTACTACATGTTATTTTTATTGCATAGAATTAGAGTGCCCTGACCGAAATAAGTGAATGTTTTATTCTTGTAAGTGATCATAAATGTCAACATAAACAAAATATTCACGTATTTCTTTCATGGCATTCTAATTCTGTCAGAAAATAACACGTATTCGTTTTTTCCATTCATGACATTCTTATTATAGTCATATTTTAATCAAATTAATATGAAACTTTATATGCATTTTTCTCAAACAAATCGTTATGTAAGGGATTAAAAATATTATATCACTGAATTCAGAGATAAATTCTCTAACGAATGAGCAAATAAAAAATATATGATCCCATTTAAAATTAAAAAGTTAGATCCCGTATTTTGAGAACCACTGGTCCAAAAAAATATTTTTTCTTATCTTTCAATTTGTCTTGTGAAATAGAAATTGTTTGCCCATTTAACCGTCTTTGTAGCTCTTATAGTTCTCGAGATAGCAATGGTGGCCCATTTAAAATGAACACCTGTATACTTAGATGTATACGTATGTCTTTCTTTCTTTATTCATTTATTTCTATTTTTCTTTTATAATTTAACGGTAAGAACCTTCTCTATTGTTTTATAAATTTAAACACGTTTTCCAAAAAATTTAAACTTTTATAAAACTATGAATATTTTTTGTCTTTCAAAGGGCTGATGACGGACGTTATTTCGAAACCGGTTCCCAATTACTAAATAAAACATTTTTTGTTCGCTTGCCCAGATATTGACCTTTTTCGTTCCTGTTTTGCGTGCGCAAAGTGCTTTATTTCTTAGCAGTTCGACAAACTGTGCGCAAAGTAGAAGAACCGTGCGCAAGTTCCAATTTTACGCATTATGTGCGCACGGCTCTTTTACTTTGCGCACGGTCTGTTCGTAGTGTTAAGAAATGAACCACACGCAAAATAGGCACTCAGAAGGTCACTTTTAGGGCAAGCTGCACAAAAAATATTGTGTGAACCACGAGTGCAAAATGACATTCGCTTCGAGCTTCAAACTTCATGCCTGTTGTGCAACAATATAGCATTTTGCATCTTTAGTACACAAATAACTATTTTTTACTTTACTTCATTTCTACACATTCCAATTGTAGAAAAAGTATAGAATATAACTCGTTTTATAAAATCTTTAACTGAAGCAACGTTTACAAAACTTGTTATATGTAATATACGTTATATAATTTACGCTTTCTTTGTTTGTTTTCTTTTTTCTGTCAAGTCTCCAAGTGCTACACGTGAAATATTCATTCGGCTTAATGCAGAACAAACGTACGTTACAAATCTCTGCGATTTCATCAGTAGGTATCTAAACACAGAGTTAGTCCATTCCTGACATAAAAGAAAGGAAATTTACCCACAGAGAACACCCCAGTGCGACTTCTGAAACTTTTCAGTCACAGAGAAAAGTTTACACATTTGAATGCAGTCATTTACGTGTTTACATACGAGAATGTGGGGAACGCGGTTCCGATTTTCAGTAGAATCGTTTAAAAGAGAGTAGTTTAAAAGTTTCCTGTTACAAACTTTAGTATTTTCAACGGTGACATTTGAATATCGGTCAGTGATGTATTTCTAAGTATAAAGTAGTTCATTTAATATTTATAGTGTGTTTTATCCAACTTCGTCGGTTCGTCGGCACAAAAAACTCGCAACGAACTTGTCAATAAAATTTTATATTTCGCATTTGTATTCTACAGGCGTTATTTCATATTTCACATCTCTATTTTAACCTGATTTTATTAAACATAAAAATGTTAAAAGTATTAAATTCAAGCTGTAATATATCTTATATGTTTTATGAAAATAAAATATTCTCTTATATTGCATAAAACGATCACCATTATTTTTGTTTTCTTTATCGAGAAACACATTACTTCGATATTTACATTCAATCTTTTGTACAAATATTTATGTTTAAATATTTATAGCAATAATAACAATTGAAAGTAATAGTATTAAAATTAAAATATCCTATTTGATATTTACGATACAGTACGAACACCAATAATTAGAACTGGTAACAAATATTGATATGAGTTTTTATAATAAAAATATAAATATATATGGTACAATAGGTACATCTGAAAAGAGGATAGATAATTTAAATCATAATCTTACATACATACATACATAAAATCACGCATTTCCCACTTAGTGGGTTAGCACAAACCCGAAAGAATAAAAATAACATCAACCAAAAAATAATCACTCTCTCTTTCAACAACATTCTTACTAACCTGACATCATACAACAAATATTCGTCACTCTTAACATATTAAAGTGACCGATTTTTGGTAGCGAAATACCGCAACCGGACCACAATAATAGTTACGAAACAATCATCCTTCGCCACACATTCCTGTCTAAGCACACTTCTTTCGCCTCGGCCACATTCATATTCGCATTCGTATATGCTCTTCTTCTCTTTCCACTCGAAAACTTTCTTTCTTTTAGTAGCTTATCAATCACATCCATCCACTTACACACTGGACGGCCACGCAATCGAACGCCCTCAATTTGACCAAGATATATTCGCTTTAGAAGCCGTTCACTCTTCATTCTCTCCACATGACCAAACTATCTTAACTGGCTCATTCCTACTCTCTTAACAACAGTCTTCCTAACCATACATTCTTCATACACCAAATTATACCTCACGCGATTCCGTCTTACATATTCACATACACCACGTAAATACCTCATTTCCACGGCAGTCACTCTCTTTTTATGCTTTGCCGTCCATGCTCAACATTCGCTTCCATATATCAAAGCAGGCACTAGCACTCCATTATACACACTTAAACGAGCTTCTCTAGATACGTTTACGTTTCGAGCAAACGTACCCAGAGCACCCATTACCTTACACCCCGCACTCACTCTCCTTTCAATTTCTATATCAATTCGACCATCCCTTGACATGTGCTACCCAAATATACAAACTCATTCACTTGCTCCAGTTTCACTTCATCCACCAACACATTGCACACAGTCACCAATTCAGTCCTTTCAAATACTAACACCTTGGATTTATCAACATTCAACTCCAGATTCATACTTCTTCCAACTACATGTATTCTCTCTATCATTCTTCTGAGTTGCTCTTCATTTTCACCTAAAAAACTACATCATCCGCATACGCTAACGCAGGCACAATGCTTTCACCAATTTGTACACCATCCATTTCACTCAATGCTCTCCGCGACAACACATCCATATACAAGTTAAACAACCACGGTGACATACCACAGCCCTGTTTCACACCAACATTTATTTATTTATTTATTTATTTATTTATTTATTTATTTATTTATTTATTTATTTATTTATTTATTTATTTATTTATTTATTTATTTATTTATTTATTTATTTATTTATTTATTTATTTATTTATTTATTTATTTATTTATTTATTTATTTATTTATTTATTTATTTATTTATTTATTTATTTATTTATTTATTTATTTATTTATTTATTTATTTATTTATTTATTTATTTATTTATTTATTTATTTATTTATTTATTTATTTATTTATTTATTTATTTATTTATTTATTTATTTATTTATTTATTTATTTATTTATTTATTTATTTATTTATTTATTTATTTATTTGTTTGTTTGTTTATTTATTTATTTATTTATTTATTTAGATACAACCACCCAACAGGCTAAGCCCAAATAAAGGGTAGTAAAAACAAGAAATCTAACAAATTATTAATAAAATTTACTGATAGCATTTGCGAAATTTTTAAACTCTAATTGGAAAATGTCCACTTTTGAAAACTTAATCATGTAAACATGGCACATTCTATAGATAGGTGACATCATAAGGCAATTAGTTCTAGCTGCAGGTAAATAAAAGGTGAAGGCATTTCTAGTTCGAGAACAGGGAGCATGGAAATGAAAACAGGAGAGAGAAAGGGAATCATCAATACAGCCATTGATCAATTTTGATAAGTGCAAAACTAGACCATTTTCCCTACGTTCAAAAAGGCTTTTTAAGTTGAACATAGAGAGAAGTTCATTGTACGATACAGAGTAATCGGGGTAAATGTGATAATATTTAAAGTACATGAACTTAAGGAATTTTTTTTGAACTGACTCAATGAGGTCCTGATTTACCTCATAAATGGGGTTCCAAATAATGTTGCAGTACTCTAATTTGGTCCGTACCAGTGAATAATAAAGGGAACGTATAGCTGTTAAATCGTGAAAGTTGCGGGTATTTCTAATGACAAATCCTAGCATTCTCATAGCCCCATTATAAGTGTCCTGTATATGATATGTAAAAGTAAATTTGGAATCAAATATTACACCGAGATCTTTGACTTTAAAAGATCGTGATAAAGAAACATCGTGAATAGTGTAATTAAATGTTAATAGCAAAAGTTTACGTGAGAATGAAATAACCGTGCATTTATTTAAATTAATATTTAAGTTATTGGTTTTGCACCAGTCAGAAAGTAAGTTTAGGTCATTCTGAAGAAGGTTACAGTCCTGTGCAGTAGAAATGGGATGGAAGATTTTGAGATCGTCGGCAAATAATAGTTTTTCACACTGCAATATATTACTTACATCATTAATAAAAATTAAAAATAGTAAAGGGCCTAAATTAGAGCCCTGGGGTACTCCGGATGTAGGGACAAAAGAGAATGAGTTATGTCCTTTGAAGTGAACGTATATCTGCCGTTGATGAAGATAGGAAGTAAGGAGTGAGCATAAGGAAATAGAGAGAGAAAAGGACTCAAGTTTGCTAATCAGAACATTGTGATCAATTCTATCAAAAGCTTTTGCAAAATCGGTATAGACGCAGTCAACTTGACCTTTCATATCTAGAACTGAAGAAACAACATGGCTGAAGTAAGTAAGGTTTGTTGCCGTAGATCTTTTTTCCATAAAACCATGCTGACAAACTGAAATGTGATGTTTTATTTTGTGAAAAATGCCAGCGTATATAATTTTTTCAAAAACTTTACTAAAGTTTGACAGCATGGCAATAGGACGATAATTGTTAATAAATGATGAATCTCCGGATTTTAAAATGGGTGTGATGCGTGTGACCTTCCAAAGACTGGGGAAAATACAAGTTTTAATGCTAAGATTAAAAATGTGATGTAAGGCAATTGAAAGAGGTTCAGCACAATCCCTAATCAACAAACTTGGAATGAGGTCAGGACCACATGACAATGTAGGTTTGAGTGATTTGATATGTTGTTTAATGTCGTCAGAGGAAACATTGTTGAGGGAAACATGTTCGTGAAGGGGAGGGATGGAACTAGTGGATTGAAGTCCAGGTGAGGGGGTGTAAACAGAATTAAAGAAAGAGGCAAAAGTATTGGAAATGTCTCTAGGTGTTGAAGCTACGGTATCATTGTGTCATAGAAGTAGGAGTGGATGATATTTTCTTTTTAGAGTTTACAAAATTCCAAAACTTTTTAGGATCGGTTTTGATGGAAGATTCGCAAGATTTTACATATTCAGTATAGGAACTTCTGATTAAAATTTTAATATATGAACGCAACTTGTGAAAGTCCCTTAGATAGGCCTGATTATGGGGAAATTTTACCGTAAACGATCTTTTTTCTTAAGTAATTTAATAATGCGTTTGTTGAACCAAGGAGGGTAACTTGTTAAAGAATTTGACTTAAGAGGAACACAAATATCAAAAAAAGAAAAAAGAGTACGATAAAAAAACTCGCAAGCGAGATTGACATCAGTAAATTGTTGTAAACAATTCCAGTCAAATTCTTCAATAAGTTTATAAAGTTTTACATAGTTTGCCTTTTTGAAATTATAATTAGTAACAGATTTAAAACATGACGTATTCTTCATTGTCTGATAGTTAATTGTTACGTTAAGAGCTGGATGGTGGCAATATTCAACATTAAATAAAACGTCATTTGAATGAGTGACAATACAATTGCTGCTAGGGTTACTAATTATAACATCAAGTATTCTATTATTAACATTTACAATGTTATTATATTCTTTTGCATCTAAATAATTTAACAAAGCATTCAGTTTATTTACTTTAGAGGACTCTAGGTTACTGTTGAGTTCAGGTATGTTAAAATCACCAGTAATAATGAACTCATTGTTTTGCAGAAATGGCAGACTTTCAAAAAAATCGCATATAGAATTGTACACTGAAGCATTGAGGGATGGGGGCACATACACCACGAAGACGTACAGGTTTTTACAGTTACTGGTAATCTTGGCGCACACTATGTCCACATTACACGGGAGTACAGCATTGAATGGATTTAAATCCACAACGGACGAAGCAAGTGAATTGTTGACGAGCAGCAAGACCCCGCCTCCTCTGGATAGTCGACACGCCTCAAGATCACGGTCATTGCGGTATGCTGAAAACGTGTTGGGACAAAGTTCGGCATCTTCAACACTAGAAGTGAGCCATGTCTCAGTGAATGCTATAATATCATAATCAATAGAACCATCTAGGGATTGAAGTAGAGCAAGTTTGGAATTGAGGCCTTGAACATTTTGATAGTAGCAAGTGAGTTGTTGAGGTAATGATGTATTAGGTTTGTGCAGTGATTGCTATTGAGTACCAACGATATTTAATTTAAAGCGCTTCAATGTTTCACAGTAAACATGACAGTTTTTATTCCACACGTCATGAGAAGTATCTACATTAGTTTTATGTAGTTCATTGTGTTTAATGCAGTTAATACACTTGAGTTCAGCGGCTTTGCAATCATCAACCTTGTGATTTCCAGCACACTTGGCACAGCTGTGTTCAGACTTTGTGCAATGAGCCGCTATATGATGGAAACCACAACATTTGAAACATCTTCGTAAGTCAATCGCATCCTACACAGGGCATAGGTCAAAACCGATGAAAAGTTTTTCATATTTCAGCATGCGATGATAAGTAGTTGAATCGACCTGGATAAGTGCTTGAAAGATGTTTTTATTACGTTTTGTTGCGGATACACTAAGTATTTCACATTTATAATTGGAGTCGAAACATGAATTATTTTGATGGAGAAGATTTTCAAGAATAGTTTCCTTACTGAACAACTCCGACATGCCAACTATACGGACTCTAGGATTTAAGGTTGGTAATTTTTTTACGGTATATTTTTCGGACATATTGCTCATAATAAGGTCTTGCAGCTTATTGGATTGATCAGTTCTGATGATTAAACCGCCCTTACTCACATTACGCACAGAGTTGACCTGAATATTTTCCGTCACAGGATTTGCTGTCTTCAACAAATCAGATTTAGTAATTGAAGATGACTGAGCGGTGTCTTTGGGCCGTAAAATGACTGGAGGGTCACAAACAGAGGTGCGTAACGTATTAGAGTAAGATGCTGCGGTGGATAAGGTTTCGGTAGCAGAAGGTGCACAAGATAATGAATAATTCTTGATTTTAGCATCAATGACTGGGGTCACATCATGTTTTAAAGATGCTACGCTGGTCGAAATCATTTCAGACAAATTTTCTTTTATGCAGGAAAGAATATTAGGTAAAATAACTTTCTCAAGGTTAGCAATTTTACTATTAACCTCTTTTATTATGGACAGTAAATCGGATTCCTTGGATTTATCTACGATCGAGCAATTCGTACGGCACTTAGTACACAAAAATAAAATGGTCTTGGACGCAGATAAAATTCTTCCTTCCTCATCATTGAAACTGGCGCATAATGGATGGAACCATTGGCCGCAAGTGCCATTACAGCCAATTAGATTATCAGCCCTCCTGGATTTGCATTTGGAGCACTTACTCATTGTTTACAGGTAATACACATAAAATTAAAGTCACTGACACCATTAATTAGACAAGTACAAAGTTGCAGAATGCAGTTCAAGTGAGTTTGTGAAAAAAAGTTAAAAACGGTATGTCAAATATAAAAATGTAACATAAAATCACAACCACTGGGTGAAATTAAAAACAATTAAAATCATCAAAAGCGGCGTCATTTTACGCGTCGGTAGATAAAACACATTAAAAAAAATAATTTAAAAAAACTTGTTAAAATAATAAATAACACAGAGAGACCGAAAACACGTACATACAGACTGAGCAACTTTTACTATGTGAAACCAATCACTCAACCTACCATCTATTTTTACAGCAGCCTCACTCCCCTCATACAATACTGAGTACATCCCACAAAGTATCTCGAAGAACACTATCATACGCCTTTTTTTAGATCAAGAAAGCCACAGAACACCTTCTTGTTCTTGTCAAGTGACTTCTCTACAATCGTACGAAGAGCAAATAATTGATCGACACATCCCCTCTCAGGCAAAAAACCACCCTGAACGTCACTAATTTTTGAAATTGTTAAAAAATCATAATCTTTTTTATATACAGGGTGTTAATACTAAGTCGTTACACCCGAAAATGGTAGATAGAACTCATTAAAACAAACAACTTTTCTTAGCTCAAATTTTTGATTTGGAGCCCCAGTTCTTAGTTATTGGCGTTCTCTTGTTTTTCGAAAAATCGTCACAACTTCCTTATTTTAAGGAATATTTAAAAAATACAAAAACTTTCAGCATTTGCTTTCGGTTCTCTAAAACACTTGTATTTACAATTATTTTCTACTTCATCAAATAACAAAATGGCGACCAATAAAAAATTTCAAAACAAGATATTTTGAAAACCACCCTATCGATTTTCGAAAATAAAACATTTTTAAAATCCATAATCTTTCTATTACAATATCTGTCTGAAACATTTTTTTCTATCTGTCCAAAAAAAAAGTTTTTATTCACTTACTTGGCTTGCATAAGAATTAACAAACTAAAAAAAGCATTTAAAACGAAGTAGCTTCTGAAAACAATGAAACAAAAAGAGATTAGATTTGACAAGTACTCAAAAACAAGTTACTTCAAATTTAGCGCACGTGTATGTCCGTTTGTATGTTCGTATTTTGCATAATTTATACGTAAACATGCATCATTATGAAAAGGTTGAACTTCTTGACATGCTTCTGGTTTTTGGGAAGGCAAGGCGTAATGTACAGGAAGCTCGAAGAATTTATCGGGAAAGATACCCGAATCGTCAACGCGAAAAGTCACCGCGTTGTTAAATAGAAAATACCCGAATAAGTGGATTGGGAGGAGAGGTCCAGTTGCGTGGCCAGCCCTGAGCCCCGACCTAACTCCACTAGATTTCTTTTTTTGGGGTCAGATGAAGACCTCTGTTTACGAGACACCGGTGAACACAGAGTTAGAACTAGTGGCTAGAATCGTGGCTGCAGCAAAAGATATAAAAGAGAAGCAGGCAGTCCTTGCGAAGGTCTCCACAAACATCAAAGCACGCTGCCGGGCTTGCGTTGCTGCGAATGGTGGCCACTTTGAAAATCATATTTAGTCCCACCCTTGTTGTTTTATTGTTTATTGTTTTATTTTTCTTGTTTGTTTCTTGTTTTTCTTGTTTAATGGCAGCAAGCCTAATTTGTTTTAAATTATTGTTGCAGTTTGTTAAAATTTATCTTGCAATTCAATTTGAATAAAAACTTTTTTTTTTGGACAGATAGAAAAAAATGTTTCAGACAAATATTGTAATAGAAAGTTTATGGATTTTAAAAATGTTTTATTTTCGAAAATCGATGGGGTGGTTTTCAAAATATCTTGTTTTGAAATGTTTGATTGGTCACCATTTCGTTATTTGATGAAATAGAAAATAATTGTAAATACAAGTGTTTTAGAGAACCGAAAGCAAATGCTGAAAGTTTTTGTATTTTTTAAATATTCCTTAAAATAAGGGAGTTATGACGATTTTTCGAAAAACAAGAGAACGCCAATAACTATGAACTGGGGCTCCAAATCAAAAATTTGAGCTAAGAAAAGTTGTTTGTTTTAATGAGTTCTATCTACCGTTTTCGGGTGTAACGACTTAGTATTAACACCCTGTATATATATATATATATGTCATAACAAAATATTTGTAATAAATTACGTAAATGTTTTATCAGATTACAATATGTACGAGAATATAGCAAAAATTTTAAAAAGTTTTATATTTTTTGTGTTTGCGAGGTGCTACTCAATATATCCAAGAATTATTTTCTGGCCGAGTGTCATCATTGGGGTAACATCTGAGAGATGAGTATGAATTTTTTCGTGAGTGCTCTTTGACGTGTTCGATGATTTTTTAATGGTGGACATTAAAAAGCAACGTGTTAACATCAAGTTTTGTTTCCTGTTAGGAAAATCAGCATCAATGTTTGGGAGAGTTTACAAAAATTCCGGATCGATTTCTGACTGTTCTTTTAAATCCTGACACACTCAAATGATTAGCTCTATGGTCGTTGGATGTGCTGTCGACCAATGTCACTTCACGTGGTCATAAATTCAGGGTTATACAGATAGTAATTTTGGAAGTATATTTGTTCATATTTTGTGAAAAAATGATTTAATATATAAAATATATTCAATCAAATATTTCTCTTGGAGTTATGAACATGGTTCAGACATGAAATGGTGAGGTGACACGTTGGTCTCACATGGCCGTATTGGACAATATTCAAAGCAGGAGGCCGAACGAGACAAATGTGTCACCACAAATTAAATTTGTTCTAATTAACGAAAAATTACTTTATAATGAATTATTGTAGTATTATCAGCCATTTATAGTGAAAAACTGGTGGTGGCCTCTGGGACCAAATTTTTTTATGAATGGTGGTACTTAAAGTATTAAAGTATCCGAAAGAATTTGACGATATTTCTAACCATTTGTGTAGATTTTATAATTTGTTGAAAATATAAATCAGTCGAATTATTATGAATTTGGGCTTGTATTAATTAACAAGATATATCCCACATTTATTTTGTTGTCACAAAATGTGTTCAAATAAGTTCGTACGATTTATCACGGAAGCATGACAAAGTTTTTACAAGTGAATTAATACGATAGCAACACGGTGTAGTATCTATAGGTGAGAGTACGAGATGCGTTGACATGGCGAAGTAACTGGGGGAAAAAAATTGTGCTAACGCGACCCGTTAGAATTTGACAAAAAATGTTTTGCTGCAAGATGGGCAACAGGGTACGGATCAAATAAAGAGAAATATAGTCTTTTAAGTTGCCAAAATGTGCAATTTAGCGGCAGCCAACTACACTATAATCACAGAAACAGGTGCTAAGATAAATTTCTGATTGAAAGGTGTCACTGTCAAGTGCATTTGACATATGTTGTTTTATAATTTTACTGGAAATATAGAAACGTTTCTGTATGGAATTTATACAAAATACATACATAGAACTGACAAAAGATAAAAGGTAATGATTGAAAATATAGAATATTATGCGTTATATATGAATAATTTAATATTTTAAATATTTTTTGTAAAAACCGGGTCGCAACAAAAACTGACATCTAGCGGCACACTGTATGAACTAGCACAGTTAGCCATTCTTCGTAATGCATTGGAATACGTAGTGCACTGACCTATTGGCGAAAAAATTCAAAGTGGGTAACATCTGGTGGCAGGTTTGTGAACTAGAGGAATGAGGAAGAGTTGATAGCATACATTGAAAAGTATGTAATTTTAAACGGGTTTAATTTATATTTGTTGTAAAAGAAAGTGACATATATAGTGTATATTACATTTTCAGGTTCAAATAATGATCAATAAATGCCAGAGATACTGCTCAGTGCCACAATGAAGTAATTACAAGTCAAAAAGTGTAAGTTTACGCTATATCCCAAATGACAAAATATGAACTTGAAATTTTCTTCCCATATAGCTTTGACATCTCCAATCGGTTCTATTTTTTATTTTTTAAAACATGATGGCAAAATTCTTTTAATTTTATAGCCAAACTATACTGTTTATCATCCTTTTTAACAAGTTTTCCCCTTCCTTGTTCCAAACCAGTACAACTTAATTTTTCTATTTCTTCTGCTCTGTAATACACAAACCCATAAACAAATAAATTAATAGCATAATAATAATAATGATCTTTTGTTGTAAAACAATAAATATAGTTTTGATTTTTACTAACCTGTTTATATGCAACAAAACTGTAACAATATGTTTGAATTTGCCTTCCAATTCTGCTCAACAACTAAATTTTGCTGTCCAGTAATTTATATCCTCGTTTAACAAAATTTCAATCGTATAAGGATCTCGAGTCTGGTTTTTTAACAAGAACCCAGTATTGTACCTGATCCATGATCTTTTTTTCCACAAAGCACTACATGTCCTGCCTTAAAAACTGCTTCGCCTTCCTTTATAGGACGTGCAGAAGCAATGTATTCAAAAATATCACCTAACTTTATGTTAATTTTCTCCATATTAAATACTTTGCACTTTGAAATGTATATTGCCAGCAATAAGGAATGAGAGAACTTTCCTTATTCCTCCGCCATCTTGCTACCGTCCGGCCTGCCACGTATAGTTCAGTTTTTTCGTATAGTTCAGTTTTTTCGCCAATAGATACTACACCGTAGATAGCAATGACGGCGGCGGAGCATCGCCTACTGCCAGTCCTGTTTTGCGATTTATATTTACTTTTATAATTTGAAACAAAATAAATAATTCATTCCAAGTAAATATGTACGTTTAGGATTTTTTCATACAAAAATATGAAACAAATATTTGATTTATATGTACAAATATGTGGAAGTAAATAAAAAGGTACTTCTCAAAACAAAAATAAATTTGTTTATTTATGAAAATTGACATATATTTTACACCTATATATTGTCATTTTATGATAAAATTCGTATTATACATTATCTCCCTTTTATTAAATTTGCGTGGTATGTAAAAAATAATCTTTTTCAAATTTCACAGACATTATTCAAAGTTACACCATCATATTTGAAACGTGTATGAAAGACTGATATTAAAATCTCATAAATAATAATTCGCTGATAACCTTTTTTCCGGGAGCGAGTAAACCCGTGTTGATACTTTGAAATATCATTGAAGTTGCAAAAACCAAACATATAAATACATCTGACTGATCCCTTGTCACTTTGTAGCTACAGTTTCCATTCCTACTTTTTTTGTTATATTTCGGAACATGGAATTCATCAAGTCAAAGTTAATATTAACTGATAAACAAGAATTAGTCAACAAAGAGAATACTCGTATAATATAAAACAATAATGATTGTTTTGTCTAAAAATAATGTTTCAACAGGAAACTTATGTTAAAGTATTACGCAAAAACCTCGACGACCGTTTAAAGTGGTACTACCATTTAGTTAGTGTAGCTGCAAGCTGTCATTTTGTAAAAATAGGTAACGTAAAAAATGTGCTTCTGTTGTCTTAAATTGCAGTCGTAGAAAAAGTATAGTATGTGACAGATGTTATATATTCTATTATTGATATAAGTGGAGCGAGCAGAAACGACCAACAGGCTTATTCTGTAGAAATATCGTTATATAACAACTATCGTTATTTATAAATGTAACGATGTGATCCTGAACGTCATTTTGTAAAAATCGTATTCACTACGTAATATCGTTATAAACGTCCTCATACCATTTTTCACAACGACTTTAGCCATTTTCTTTAGAAAAGTTAGTAGCTATTATTGAAAATTAAATTGTCATTGTAATGTCATTTTGCAAAAAAATATTAACATTATTATTTTAATTATTATTTCTTTATTGGGTAAAGAATATTTGTAAAAAACGATTATCAAATGGATTAATATTATCCCATAAAAGACTTTCACGATCACAAACATTTCTTCTAAAATGTAATTATGGTTGTTAATTATATATTTGATGCATGAATAAATGTTATTATTATTTTCCATTTCTTCCTGCACAAATATAAACAATAAATTAATTAACACTTCCATTTGTTAACATTTTACATTAACGGACTGAATAACGACAAGTGAATCCAATACGATTTCAATATAACGACAATGGTTTTACAGAATACGCTTTTGAAAATTATTGTTATTTAACTACGACATTCTTACAGAATAAGCCAGTAAGTGACGTTTATAATAGTTATTTAAGTATAGAGGGCCGAAAGAAAAGGTTTACGCCTGCGGACGTCCAAGGGTGTAAACTTCCTTTGGCCTGAGGTATATGCAACGTTTTACGCACTACTGTAATGAATAATAATAATAATAATAATAATAATAATAATAATAATAATAATAATAATAATAATAATAATAATAATAATAATAATAATAATAATAATCATAATAATCATAATCATAATAATCATAATAATCATAATAATCATAATAATCATAATAATCATAATAATCATAATAATCATAATAATCATAATAATCATAATAATCATAATAATCATAATAATCATAATAATCATAATAATCATAATAATCATAATAATCATAATAATCATAATAATCATAATTATAATAATAATTATAATTTATTTTCTTCATACTCTATAAATATTAAAGTATAAAAGTCGTCAATATAATAGATAGAATATTACAAAGTATGTCACCATGAGTGTTAAAAGAACTCGTCAAGATTATAAAATACATGGTTTATACAAAAATCTTAAATATTTTTGAGATAGGAGACAAAGATTTCAGTCTTTTATGTTATTTGGCAGATGATTGAAGATCTGAGGACCCAGTATTTGAGGTGAAATTTTTGCTAATTGTAATCTGCATTTTCTTATGGTAAATTATTTCTTTGTTCCTAGTGCTGTACATATGATTTTGTGTATTAAATTTATTTTTATTTTTGTATTCAAAGATTGATATTTGCATGATAAAGATCAAATGAAATGCATATAAATTATTTTTTAAATACACTTCCAATTGTGTTTTTGATGTTTTGTTTAGAAGTCGTCGAGCTTTTGGTCTACTTTACCGTCCACGTGTGCTACTTTACTGCCCACATGCGTTACTTTCCTGCCCGCAAGGTGTAATCTTTCAGTTTTCGCATTGGTAAATAAGATGTAAAAAACATTTTCAATGCAGTTGTGCGTATAACGTACTCGTATTACCTATACATAATATACAGTGTGTTCAAAAAAATTCCTAACTTGGAGTAGGCTATGAACAAAGAAACATATGTCAATTTAAAAATATATAATTAAATGTCAATTTCACACGAGATATTGTCAAAAATGTTATCTAATTAATCAGAGCTGTTCTTCTTGAGTCTTATTTTAGAAATGGAAACAAATTAGAAAACGGTGAATATCAATATACTGTATCCTTCTTTATTGTCTTTTCTCCTTAAAATTACATTTCAAGATGAATTTTGACAATTTGACTATTGAACTGAATAATGATCAGAGATACGGATGTCTGTTAATAGCCTACTCCGAGTTAAGAATTTTTTGACCACGCTGTACTATTTACTGTTGTCAGATACAGCAGCTAAACTCATCCCGTAACTAATGAATCAGATGTTAGTGCTTACTAATTTCACGCCATGTCCAATACGATCGAAGCCACGGCCTGAATTATAAATACTCTATTCTACTCTACTTTAGACAAGATGCTATACATTTATACAGTGTGTAAAAAACAAGTCTAACACATTTATACAACACAGAGAAGAAAGAAGTCAAAATAAGTCGAAGTTCGAAGTTTTATATGTGCCCAAAAATTAACTGTTTAGAAGAAGAAAAAAAAAACTGACAAAGATAGTGATCGAACAAAATTTTGTCTATGCCGGTAAATAGACTATTAAAATACAATAAAATTGAATATGAAACATTTTTCTCAATTTCTAATTAAGAATTTATTTGAAAATTAAATGTTGATCAATGTTGCCATAACATTTTACTTAGTACAATTATTTGTTTTTTTTTTAAACAAAAACACGCCTAAAATGACCTCTCTGATAATGGCGTACATAAGTTAAGAATTTAAGAATAATATAAATACACTCAACCATATGTAATTTTTATTGGTAAGTGTAAAACTTAGCTGATGATGGGTTGGATGGTCACACCCGAAACCTCCAAAATGTACACGTAATGACTACGGAAATTTCTGAAAATAAAATGTATGGAACCTAAAGGCCTCATCTCTTTTTTTCTTTATCCAATCAACGATTCCCGCCAACAAATTTGCTATATGACCTCTCAAAGGTAAATAAAAAGTCGTAGTTCTTATAGATTTCGATGTAGCAGAGGTTAATCCTGTAAAAATTCATTTTCCCTGCCAAATATCTCGGAAACTATTGAAGATTGGACACATATTGTATAAAACTTTTCGACTTATTTTGACTTCTTCTCTATGGCCTTACACTTGTTTTTTAACACCCTGTATACGAATATTGTGCTATTACTTCTACACCACCACTCATGATAATAGAATTTTTCTATTTTATCGTTTAGAATTTTTTCACATTTTTATATATGTAATAAAAAAAAATTATTTGAGTAGTTTTTAGATTTAATAATTAAGTATATTTTAATAAATTCCATTTCAATTTCACGAGTAATTTAATATTTTTGAAGTATTCGCTAAATATTCCACGTTTGCAAATGACCCACATGCCAATGTTTTTGTAGTTCATGAAAAATGCACAAAGAGCTTTATTAGAATTTCATGTATAAAACATACTTGTTTTGTAGTTGCAGTATTGGCAACTATAATCTGTTTTTGGTGCACACTCTATGCAAACTAAGGCAGCTTGTATTTTGTTTTATTTTGAATACCCAAAGTTTCAAGGTGGACAAGTATTAATTAAAAAAATCTGATGTGGCCAGCACATTACCTTCCGTCAGTTCTATGTATTTTGTACAAATTTCATACGGAAAGTTCCTTGCTAAATTAAATATTCTATTTCTTGTACATTACCTTCCGGCAGTTGCATGTATTTTATGCAAATTTCATACAGAAAATTATTATTTTGTGACATTTTCTATATACAGTGTAATGTATCTGCAGAAATAAAATATTTATTATTATTATTATTTCTTGTACATTACCTTAAAGCAGTTGTATGTATTTTATACAAATTCCATACAGAAAGCAAAAGATCCTATACCTATTTCCAGTTAAATTATAAGACAAACACACTATGTCAATTTCACTTGACACTGACATCTTTCAATCAAAATTTTCGTAATATAGTAGCTGTTTCCACAGCTATGGCTACTTTATGAAATTTAATTTCTTTATAATTTTTGAACTCTATATACATTTAATATTAGGTATAAAATACAATCAAATCGTATAGAAAATAAAATATTCTTTAATATTTATAATAACATTAAATGTGAAAAAATGATATTTAACATAGTTTTTTCAAGAAAAACTGTTAAAATCTTCAAATGAGGGTAGTTCCGGTTGTCCAATTCTAACCAAAATCTAATCAGCTCTTCGCATGGATGTAACGAAGAGAAATACGAAAGAATTATAATTTTTAGAATTGTAGTATGGAAGTTATCGTAGACGAAAATTTTGTTACACACACGCACACACACACACACACACACACACACACACACACACACACACACACACACACACGGACACGGACACACATACATACATACATACATACATACATACATACATACATACATACATACATACATACATACATACATACATACATACATACATACATACATACATACATACATACATACATACATACATACACACACACACACACACACACACACACACACACACACACACACACACACACACACACACACACACATACAGACATCATCGTAAAAATAGTAAAATCGTATTCTAAGGACCCTAAAACGTGCTTATTCATCAAAAACTCACCACCGAATTTTTTGACCAAAGACAATACCTTCCTTACCTAAAGGTGACGGAAGGTAAAAAGTTAATACTTTTAGCAAAATAGTACACGATAAAAACATCTTGATACGAAATTTTGTTTAAAACTATGACAATATATCAACAAAATGATAACCGCTATTTTGAAAGTTGATTCTATAGGGCGCGAGCAGACACGTGACTCGAGCGACATTGACGTTCTTGGAATCAGCTGATTTGTGTGCGCATGTCATTTTGACAAGGACAATGTTACTTTGACAAGACCAATGTTTTGATTTCTTTTGATTTTTAACTGCTAAAATGTTATTATTTTTAATTTCATATGTTTTACTGCTTAAAATTTGTAAAATAATAACATCAAAGCAGTTCAAAATCATAAGAAATCAAAACATTGATATTGTCAACATGACGTTGTTATTGTCAAAATGACATGCGCACACAAATCAGCTGATTCAAAGCACGTCAAGATCGCTCGAGTCACGTGTCTGCTCGCGCCCTGTACATCCAAAGGATAAAAACGAATGTCCTTTGGAGCGTAGGTACGTTCAATGACCAAAAGTGCTATCTAGCGGACGGTATTGATATTACAGCGTATATGTTTATGTACTGAAATGCATAAATTTGACATTTGAAGTAAAATAGAGGCGATTGTTGCAACAGAACATTCCGAGAAAAGTAATTTTACCGAGGAAGCCTGGAGTAATATAAATACGCGGCGGGATATCAACTACCTTTTACCTTCCGTCACCTTTAGGTAAGGAAGGTATTGTCTTTGGTCAAAAAATTCGGTGGTGAGTTTTTGATGAATAAGCACGTTTTAGGGTCCCTAGAATACGATTTTACTATTTTTACGATGATGTCTGTATGTGTGTGTGTGTGTGTGTGTGTGTATGTATGTATGTATGTGTGTCCGTGTGTGTGTGTGTGTGTAACAAAATTTTCGTCTACGATAACTTCCATACTACAATTCTAAAAATTATAATTCTTTCGTATTTCTCTTCGTTACATCCATGCGAAAAGCTGATTAGATTTTGGTTAGAATTGGACAACCGGAAGTACCCTCATTTGAAGATTTTAACAGTTTTTCTTGAAAAAACTATGTTAAATATCATTTTTTCACATTTAATGTTATTATAAATATTAAAGAATATTTTATTTTCTATACGATTTGATTGCATTTTATACATAATATTAAATGGATATAGAGTTAAAAAATTATAAAGAAATTAAATTTCATAAAGTAGCCATAGCTGTGGAAACAGCTACTATATTAAGAAAATTTTGAATGAAAGATGTCAGTGTCAAGTGAAATTGACATAGTGTGTTTGTCTAATAATTTTACTGGAAATAAGCATAGGATCTTTTGCTTTCTGTATGGAATTTGTGTAAAATACATACAACCGCTTTAAGGTAATGTACAAGAAATAATAATAATAAATCTTTTATTTCTGCAGATACATTACACTGCATATAGAAAACGTCACAAAATAATAATTTTCTGTATGAAATTTGCATAAAATACATGCAACTGCCGGAAGGTAATGTACAAGAAATAGAATATTTAATTTAGCAAGGAACTTTCCGTATGAAATTTGAACAAAATACATAGAACTGACGGAAGGTAATGTGCTGGCCACATCAGATTTTTTATTTATTTTTTTGAAACTACCTCCTGACTGAATCTGAAATATTACATTTTAAAGTGCTTTTCATTTTATTTAACTTTTTAGATCTTTTTAGATCTCTCCGGTGACATTTGCAAATGTTTACAGTTTGTTGTGCGATAGATGATGGGGAATGAATGGGAAATTACTATTTAAAATCATTGTTGATCGAGTTGTTTTGTTCAAACTATCAGGCCTGTTCTACTAAAAATATGTATAACGATATCGTTACCATACGACTGTCGCTAAGCATTTGGTTGAACGACTTTAATAACGACAAATGCCAAAAAGGTATTCTAACTAATCATATCGTTATCGAGTTATCGTTATGATGAGTTTAATGATAATATCCAACTTCATGTTGATTTTGACAGAATAAATTTATATTTGTTTTTTAATACAAATTTGACATTGATTCAAATTCGAAATTTTCATCGTACATAAAATTATTTATTATTCTCACCCTCGTTTTACAGTTTACACGCTCCATATTTACTTGCGCCGTATGAAATTTGATATAGGTATATGTCTATAAAATGATCAACAATAATATTGCAGATTTCTATTAATGATATAATTATTAATGATTGACTTAATATCACATATGAATCCTTTTCTACTGTTATCCTCCTTGCTACTGATTTCTGATAGCTTCCATGCGCAAAAAATGCAAAGCTGCCATCATCTGAATTGAAAACAAAATATTTATGTGCATTCATATGTAATGTAATACGCATAAATAATAATTTATAAATAATCTAGAAATTTTTGGCAAAACATCACTTCAACGAGTTCCTCATTTATGATGATATTTACGTAAATAAATCTCTTTATGCTTCTTTACTCAACGAAAAAAAAAAAATTAAAAATATAATATAATAATAATAATAATAATAATAATAATAATAATAATAATAATAATAATAATAATAATAATAATAATAATAATAATAATAATAATAATAATAATAATAATAATAATAATAATAATAATAATAATAATAATAATAATAATAATAATAATAATAATAATAATAATAATAATAATAATAATAATAATAATAATAATAATAATAATAATAATAATAATAATAATAATAATAATAATAATAATAATAATAATAATAATAATAATAATAATAATAATAATAATAATAATAATAATAATAATAATAATAATAATAATAATAATAATAATAATAATAATAATAATAATAATAATAATAATAATAATAATAATAATAATAATAATAATAATAATAATAATAATAATAATAATAATAATAATAATAATAATAATAATAATAATAATAATAATAATAATAATAATAATAATAATAATAATAATAATAATAATAATAATAATAATAATAATAATAATAATAATAATAATAATAATAATAATAATAATAATAATAATAATAATAATAATAATAATAATAATAATAATAATAATAATAATAATAATAATAATAATAATAATAATAATAATAATAATAATAATAATAATAATAATAATAATAATAATAATAATAATAATAATAATAATAATAATAATAATAATAATAATAATATCTTACTCAGCTACAATTAATAAAATATCTTCTTCAGCCATTTTTACATTTGTTTTCAAAATATATCTAACTTTACGACTTCAACGAGGCATGTGAAGTTGTCGTTCATAAACGACATAAAATAACGATAAGTAACGATACGTAGCGATAAATAAGTTAGTAGAATAGGGTTTTGACAAAAATCGTTATTATAACTACATACATGTCGCCTGGTAACGACTCGTAATAACGATACATATTTTTTCTATTTCGGTGTTCTTATGTTTCTATAAAAGCACGGTTTATCACTGAAAACACAACGTTTAGAAAATCTATAAACGTACTGTTTTTGGCGCCTTTCGTATTCTAGAGGTGGTAGTCATGACAGATGAATTACATATAACCTCAAAATGGTAAGATGTTGATGTTGAAATGTTACTTGTAATTATTGATTTTTCTCTTATCTCCAGGTGATAGGACTAGAAAGTATAGAAATTTATAGCTATAGCTGTGTTAGTTCAGAAAGAAGTGTCTGTGAAGTTAAAATCTTTCAACAAAAAAAATTATGAAGCAAGGAATAATGTACTCAGATTTGCTTTGTCAAAACAATTTAAACGGTAAGTTTTATTTATTACAATTTAATTTTATGGTAATATTGCAATTTTCAGCTAATTGTATTGTTATATCAGGCAGGTTTTGAAATGTTTGGTACACATTACTTGAAATGTTGACACTGTCAACTCAATTTATGGTTACTTACAAGTAAATGTGAAAATTTTACGATCCTGATTTCCAGTTCCACGTCGAGGCGAACTGTCGAATATTAAATTTCTAAATATGATTTAGACATAAGTGCCATATACAAATACAACATATGTTTTATATTGAAGAATGTAAGAACAGCTGTTATTGTTATGTCTGCAACTGAGCAGTCGATGTGTTGTCAAAATGATGGAATGTAAAAGTGTAAATCAATAAATTGTTCTTTAATGTATTTCATATAGTTTTATTTATGATAATAACTAACACGAAGCAACTACCCCGATTCGTTATTTGATAAATTTACCTTTATTACAAGATATGTCAAATCATGTGGTTCATTAATAAACCGGTGGAATGCATTGTAAGTATTGGTTTTCCTCTTCCATAATTATATAATGCTTGATACAGTGTTTTAATGTAAACAATCAGTCAGAATCACACAATACCCAAACTGTCAAAATGTGAAATTTCAAATGTTAGCGGGAAGCGCTGCTAACATAACTGACAAAAAAACACCAAACATATTTTTGACATGTCCTTTTTAAAAAAATCTAATTGTGAAATTACCTCAATAGAAAAAATAGTATAAAAAACTTGTATCATAAGGCCTGTTAACGCACTCGTCCTTTGTAAAACTCGCCTAGCGGCTCGTTTTCCAAACTTGGACTCGTACGTTAACAGATTGCCTTATTATACTTGTCTTTTAATGTAGTATATTTAGTAGAATAGGCCTGTATAACAGTATAACTATAAAACAGCTCACAGAACAGCTTCCATTTAACGTCAACAGAGAAATCTACGTCATAAGCTTTTTGCGCTAAACTATACCTATATAATAGTTTAGACAAAAAAATATGATAAATCATAGTTATTTGTGAATTAAGGCTGCAAAAGAAATCTTTTTTGGCCGAACCTGAAGTTTGCTGCAGCGGCGAAAGTCGTGGCCATTAAATAACAGATGAGGTTAAAAAGAACTTTTAAATCTAGGTGCACATAACATATTTTAGGTGACTATCGTAAAAAGTTTTTTTTTTTTTAAATTAAATTTCGTATCTCATAAACTCATGTCACTCGCAGAGTGCTTTGATGTTATTTGGATAACTCAGAAAACAATTTGTTTACTGTCAAAATATTTTATACATTCGTAAATTAAAAGCAAAAATAAAATAAATACATTAATTTGTTGAGCAAAAAAAAAATGAGCATAAGCAAGAGCAACAACGATTTTTCTAATACTCCGCTTCAAATTTATGAAGCTGCAAGTAATACAGCCCTTAATTTATTTTCTATTTAAACAAATGAGTGATCTTACCGGCTGTGAAGTAAATGCATCCGTAAATTATGTGGCGTTTCTATAAATTTCTTAAAAGTATGTATTTTAATGTTTGTTTTTAAGGTTAAAATATTTATTTGTTTAAGTAGGTACTAAAATACCAGATATAAATCAATGCTGGTGAAACTGTAAATCTGTTTGGCGCCGTGCTGAACACATTATTTTTGCCGATTTTAGATTAATATTAATTTAGTAATTATTTTTGATATTTTGAAATTAATTTTGAATGTTCAGGTGAAAAAAGCGAGTGCTGAGAAAAGGAGCGCATATTTGAAGTTTTTAAATGTTAAGGATTCGCCTGGGCGTTTGCGAGAAGAATGTTTGTTAGAGTATAGAAGGAAGAATAAATGGGTGAAGCAAGTGGTGAGATAAAGTAAAAAGCAACTAGATGACTTGAGTGAAAGATTGACAAATGATTTTAGTACGAATAAGCGACTGTTTTAGTTGAGTGTGAAGAGACGGCGGAGTAGAAGTGGTCAAGTTGTGAAAGCTGTGAGAAGCGCGAATGGAGAGTTACTGTGGGATGAATCAGATGTGAGGTATAGATAGTACGAGTATTTTAAATGTTTGTATGGAGGTGAGATTGAGAGGGACGATTGTAGTGAAACTGGTAGTGAAAACGATAATGAAGATGATTATGATATAGATGAAAGTGATGTATGTGATGCATTGGGGCGTATAGGGAATTGTAAGGCTGCGGGTTTGGATGAGATTACAAATGAGATGTTGAAATATGGAGGAGAGATTGTGTTTGAAACGTTACGTGGTTCCTGATGATTGGGAAAAAGCTGTTATTTGTCCATTATTCAAAGGTAAAAACAATATTTTACTGCCTAGGCAATAAAAGTGAAATTTTACAGACTGTTAGCTGTCAAAAATCGCACTTTTAATGTCAATCGGCAAAAATGTCATTTTATGACAACAGTGTTAAATGTGACACATCAAGTGAATTAGATAGTACCTTTGTAATGACAAATAGAACAACAAATCGGCATATTTGACACATGTATCTAGAGATCGGTCAATTCCCAAAATTTACAAATACGGGTAAATTCCCAGAAAATTTCCCGGATTTTTTTTTGATAAATTTCCCGAAGAATTTCCAGCAAAATATCCTTCAGCAAATTTCCCAAGGAATTGCAAAAATGAATATAAATTGTAGGTGTAGGTTTATATAGTTTTGATTTTCAGTGAAATTATGGTAAAAAATATATAATTATACACGTATCAATATATTTATGAATTATCGGTCGAGTAAGAGCGACTCTGTAAGAACTAATAAAAAATACTCCCCCATATTTTAAATATTCAATATATATTCATACTTCTTATCTTACAAAGGTGCAATATTCATAAAACCTTAAATGAGTAATTCAAAAGCAGCGTACTACTACTTTACAGGTACTTATATTTACTTGAAAAAAATTAACCAGAATAACAATTTATTTTGAAGGAAACTGCTAAAAAAAATTTAACAATGTTACATATTTAATAATTATTTATAACAATTTGCACCAAACATCAAGGCCAAAATCTTTTAAAATTTACAGGAAATTTACAAAAAATATATTTACGGAATATTTTAAAAACAAACAAATTTCCGGCGGGAATTTTTTGGCGGCACATCACTACATGTATCCCAATTTTTTTTTTTTAGAGTTACAAATTTTAATGAAAATATAATGTATGTAGAAAAAATAGTGTACGATATAAGTGTTAAAAAGGACTTTATTTTGTTCGAACTTCATTCTCACAAAATAAAATGTCACTTTTAACACATATAATAAATAACTATTATGTAATAGCCGCCTAAAATAGTGTATTAAGGAGATCGTCTCTGCTTTTACAAATGAACGAAAAGATATACTTTTACCAATTATTCAAATCTGTTAGGAATTTGTTACTTATTTTTAACAAATTTATTAATAATATTTAATATTATATCTGTAACTTTTTATTTTTGCAATATCATTGTTCTTATATCTGTGGCAATACTCTAAAATTGTTGATTTTTGGTTAATTTATTGTTAATTTTATGTTTTCTAAAAGTAAAGTTTTAAATTTTATTACAAATGAATGACAAATACATTCATTAATAGTAAAAACCTGAGACGTGTTTTCTGTATTTTCAACACTAAAGTATAAATAAAAAGTTATAAATATAATATAAAGTTTTTACCTCCCGCTACCCTTGGTAAGGGAGGTATAGGGATCGTGGTAAAAATCACATATCGAGATTTTGGTAAATGGCCACGTTTCAAGGTCCCTAGAATCCAATTTTAACATTTTCACGATGATGTCTGTATGTATGTGTGTGTGAATCCTCTACTGTAACTCAAATACTAACATTTGGAAAATATTGAAACCTTGTATTTCGAACTTTTTCTCTAATGGAAAGAGCCCATTAGATTTTGGTGAAAATCGGATAACCGGAAATGGCATTTTACTAGAAGCACAAAATAGTTTTTCTTCGAAAAATACCTTTAAATGTTATTTTTTCGAGATTAATGTTATTATAAAAATTAAAGATTATTATTTTCTATAGATTTGCATTAATACTTTTCCTATATATTTTATGGATAAACTTATAAAATTATCTATAATTTAAATCCCAGAGCCTACGCTATAAACAAACAAAACTCCTTACGCAGTTAGTCAAATGTATGTAACTGACAGATAAATGTCACTATCAACGAACTAATCATTTCAAAATAATATTAGCAACGTTTTAAAAAGAAAAAAAGTAAATAAAACAATGGAAAAAGAATTCAATACAGTTTCCAGCATAAGTAAATATGTAGGTATGTATTTACATTAATAAAAATTAACTATTCACAAAAATGTGGCTCAATAGTTAGAGCAACGCCTCATGTCATGAGTGCCCTCGGGGCTCTGGGTTCGAATCCCACTAAGGCATGGATGTGTGTGAATGTGAACCCACTCTGTAATTGGGATTTAATCCTGTTGAGGGGGTTTAAAAAAAGGTAGTTACTTGGATTAGATTAGACTATATTCTAAGAAATAAACTATCAAAATTAGGGTAAAATTCGCTAATTCAAAAATAAGGATTAACTTAATTTTTTGTGACTCGGGCTGTAAATGGCGGGAGGTATTGTGTTGGCCACACCAGATTTTTTTTAATAACAGATTTTGCATAATTAGCAAAAATTTAGAGCCTCTTTTCGCTCATTTGGAAAAGCGTAGACCGAAGCGCAGACGATCACCTTAAAACATTACTGAAGGCAATCTATTCTAGCACGGATTAAATTTTCCACCAAGAGTCATGTAGCGATGAGAGGCTAAATTAACGATTTTTGATAGAGTAGTTAGGATGGTGACAAGTATTTCTGTTTTTCATTTTGTTCGTGCCTTAGATATTTTGTATATTTAATGCGGTCATACCAATCCCAAATAACAAAACGTGACCAAAATTCATTCTATAATTAAATTCATTTTAGCATGAATAAGCGTGCAAGAATATGTCATTGCTATTTTTAAAGAGAAAAAAATTCGTTTAGAGTTTTTTTTCCATTATTCTAGTACTTTTTAGTGTAATGGGCAATATTAATTATGTCTTTATCTTGAATTTCCCATTAGAAAATTTTAAAATTTAACTTATGTTTTAAAAATTATATTTACGTTAATAACTTCTTTGACGAGGTAGTACCCGCATGCAAAGTAGATATAATAAACATTGTAGAATTTCCATATTCTAATTTTTTAAAATTTTCTTCATTAATAATTACCAACCTTATCTTGCCAAAATAATAAGTCTGTCCTGTTTGCACATTCTACATTAATCCCGATCGAACGACCTCTATAGTTAAAGTGACTGTTTATTAGCCATTATAGTTAAAAAATTAAATGGAAGGAACTATTGGCGCTCGGTGAAACATATTGTAATTAAAAATAATAACAATCGGTTTAGTTTCACAAGAAAAGTATATTTTTAGTTTATTGTATAATTTTGCCAGTTACGGAATCATCAGAAGTACTAGGGAAGGTTACCACAAACGGTTAAGATTTAAAGTGAAGGTTAGAAGCGATGCGAACAATAGTTTTAACTAAGAAGACACCAACCAGAAGACTTATTTATGATGTAGAAACGTAAATTAGTTTTATTAGTACTAAATAATAGTTATTTATGTAACAAGTGAGTAAAGTCGAACGAGCCGAAGGCGAGTGTGCAAATCTTTCGAGTGAAATAATACATCATTTACTCACGAGTTGCATACAGATTTTTTATGTCTGCAATGGGAGCGTGAAAACAAAATTGCCGTAGCGTTTCATTATTTTACTTCGCAGCGTTAAAAAGAATGCACTTTTTTCACACTTTCATGTATTAAAAAAGGCATTTGAATGAAAAAAGGGTACTTTTTTAACAGGCGTAATTTTTTTTATTATTGCATTGAATTCAATTCGAAAAAATGTAGATAAATAGTTATTAATAAAGAAAATATATATCTGAAAATAGCAGTTTTATGAATTATATTATTTTCAAAATCTACATCTTAATTTAAATAAGACTATGTCATTACAGTAGTTTTTAGAGGCTAATAGAAGGTAGGAATTTATATACATGAGGCAAACATAACACAAAATCTAAGGTTACCACGAAACTGACAGATGAATATTTCATATCTTATCTGTAGATAGGCGTACGAACAAAAATTTACTTTATGGTGATGAAATTCTTTTAACTTAACTTTAAAATTTTAATTACATATTTATAATTGCTGTATAAAATATTTGTCACTATAGTAGTAATAGACCGGGGGCTAGTGCTTCGTAAAAAAATGTATCATGGTATTCCAAATATACTCGTCACTTTAAATACCCTGGCGAGCGATTTGCTGTCTTCCCCGAAAAAAGACGATCTACCCAACTGGGGCCATAATCCAAACTGTTTTAAAAAATTGTATTTTAGAATCTATACTTCGTTTCATGTAAGTAAATATATATATATAATCAAAACCTTTCTACCCGTAGGTGTAAGGTATGTAAGTAAATAGTGATGGGAAGATAGGTTCAGTTTGATCTTGTTTTTTGATTGGGGAATATTCCGATATTATCCAATCAAACAACATTATCAAACTGCACCCATCACTATTTCCTTACGTGAAACGAAATATAGGTATTCTCTGTATGGGATCTGCATAAAGTTACATATTGTATAGGTAAATGGTAGTCGATAATAAATGACAGCCATTTTCAATCGTTGCAGGGGGCGCTAAACCATTTTATTGCTGTGAATTTTACCTATCACAAATTGTCCAAGCCATACCATCCGCGCTTTGGTCAACTGACAATTTTTACCCTAAAAGATACAAAAAATGCAGGGCCTGATATAGAATACCTAGAATCTAAAATATTATTTTTTTAAAACACACACTGGGTAGTTCATCTTTTTACGGGGAAGACAGCAAATCGTTCATTTAAAATGAGCACCAAAGGCCAGTATTTTTAATACCATGATACATTTTTACATTACAAATATTGTAAATTTACATTACCATATAACATAAATATGTACGCCTACACAATTCCAGAGAAAGATACAGATAGATAAACAAGCAAAAATAGTTCTATATAAAATTGCCCGAGATTTCGACCAATCAGAACCCGAGTTTTAGAATCCCTAAGCTAGCTCACGCTGTCTTCTTAACGGAATGAAGTCACAAAAGGTGGCAAGAACATTTTTTTAACATAACCGTTGGTTAACACTAACTGTCACTTTAACTAGAGGTGGTAGGAGCGGGCCTTAATTGATGAGTGCGCCAAAACTCTGTTCGCCAAACATATGCCAACGAACACCATATTCATTGTTACGTTCATATATGAGAGCGGTTAATATAAAACTTTACAAATAACTAAATCAATTGCTATATAAGTTGAAACATCTAAAAGTGAATATAAAATAGGAGTATTGAGTATTTTTTATCAAAAATTACGAAAACCCAGCTTGAATATTGAACCACTAACTTCTATCAATTTTCCGTAATAACTTCTCCTATTGTAGCATTTATTTATACCTGCTTTCTACTGTGGGCGAGCCCTTAATTACGGGCCAATAGCGTACAAGGGATTTTATTTGTGCTGGGAACCGGTTCCGGTTCGGTTTCGGTTACAAAATTACCCGGATACCCGGTTCTCGGTTCTGAGTCTGAAACTACCTGGTTCTCGGTTCTGGAACCGAAACTATCCGATTCTGGAATCGAAACTACCCGATTCTCGGTTCTGGAACAGAAACTACCCGGTTCTCGGTTCTGGAACCGAAACTCGTCATTCTCGGTTCTGGAATCGAATCTCATTAGTTCTTGGTATTGAAATAGAATCTCATCTCGGTTCTGTTACCGAATTCCATCGGTTCTCGGTTCTCTAATCGAATCTCATCGGTTCTCGGTTCTGGAACCGAAACTTATCGAGTCCAGGTTCTGGGACCGAAAAGAATATTAACGGATCTGGGATCGAAACAGGATGAATCTCGATTATGAAACAGATAATATGTGAATATCCTTCTCGAAAACATTTTACATCACATTATTACAGTTCCGATTACATTTATGTATTATGAATCAATATGTTATGATGAATAACAAGTTAATTATTTTGAAACTTAATTTTTTTAAGTAATGAAACAAAACAGGTAAACAATTTAGGAAAATTGTTATCAGATGTTCTGTTAAACTGATATAATGTAATTCTCTGAAGAACACGTGCAAAAAGCAAACGCAGGTAAAATAATATATCCCCGAATGCCCGACCGGCGCCTTTGTTTAAGTGGCATGCTATTTTCACTCCGAAAATAATTAAATGATATTAAGAATCGAACTGAAATCAAGAAAATAAGAAATATTCAATTATATTACATAACTGAGAGATCAAAACGTAAAGATTTGAGCAGAATGTATAAGCAGGTAATTGAAATTCTTGGAAGTAATGGAAATATCTATAGCTCTATCCCTTAAATTTTATGGCCACTGTTGTCTTATGTAGGTATGGTATTTTGAAACCCTAGAGAAGAATAGAACTGTACGAAATATTCAAGTATGAAATTTTTGCATGAACCCATTTAAATACTGGACTAGGAAAGCACAGAAATACATTACTATGTCTGACAATAAATAAACTGTATATCCAAACAGGAACGCGTCTAAAATATTTTAAAACATTTTTCGTTTATGTTGATTATAACAAAATATTTTGATCTTTGAACTATTTAGTTTGGCAATTCTATGAAACAGGATTATTTTTAATTTCCTCTAACAGTATTTCCGACTCGAGGGTTGCTTACACCTGAAACGAACGAACTAGAATTTGCGGTATTAAATTTTTTAAATACATCCCTGTATCCTGTAGCTAAGGTCATTTTAAATGTTTCCTGGTATTGAGTACAATTCTAATCTTCTGTAATGGAATACATAAGTGTCAGTTTTATTTTAAATCAAATATAGGGAAATGTTTTCAAAAGAAACCATATCTATTAAATAATTTAAACGTCAATTTTCATTCGCTAGTCATACTATACCGTTCACTCAAAACATAATTCAATATTAAGGTACTGAAATAAACCATATTGAATGAAAATTGAAAATATAATACGAAACAGAAATCTGTAATTATTTACTACATTATGCGGTTACATTTTTAGCATCCCCTTGCCTTGCGTTTGGTATAGTTATTTACAAATCATTACAGATATTTTCAATTAAATAAAAAATAAAAAATATATCTCAAATAGAATAGAAAATATGTTTATTCCTCAAGGATGGCGAGGTTAATTTAAAATTGTAATTGAATATTCTAATCATTGATTCCATAACTCGGATCCAAAGTTCGATTCCACTATCCTTAACCGGAAACGAAGATCGGCTCCACTACTCGAAACCGAAACCGAAGATTGGTTCCGTTATCCGGACCCGAAACCGAAGATCATTTCCATTATCCGGAATTGGAACCGAAATTCGGTTCTACTACTCGGTTTTTACTGATCACGTGAAAGTTCATCAAATAACTTTGGCATATATTCGGCGAACAGAGTACAGGTTTTCTAGCACAAGATTCCTTCTCTATAGCACTGAAATAACATGTTAATCAGGTTAGTTTCTGCTTGAGCAAACTCTGGTCAGCTGATATTTGGCATACAAGAGTTTTACGCAATAATTATATATTGTAATAACATAATTTTATTTATCGGTTTTATAAAATAGCGAATTCACTGATGGGTAAATATGTTTGGATATTATATTAAATATGAATATATTTTTTATTTTCGTCTGACATGAAAATGCAGATTTATTTAATTTATAACTTGAAAGTAAATATGTACTAATTTAATTATAATGAGTAGTCAACTATTTTAGTTATATACAACAGCATCATTTCAACTAAAAATTAAAATTTCGAACATGACTATCTAAATCAAAGGACATAAAAATGAAAAATAAATTATATTTAAATTCAATCAGTGCGTCCCGTCACATCAAAATTAAATTTGAAATTAATCTAGAAATGAATGTAATACGGAAATCAAATTAAATTATCAGAAGTAATATCACAAGACCTGATTTTATCGATAAATTTTTATATTGCACGATTTTTTTTGCTTAGCAACTAACACGAAAGCAAACTGCTTGGTAAATCCCGACTCCGAAGGAGGAGGGGTTTTACCTAATGTCAGTTTGCTTGAGTAATTTTTCTTAAAAGCAAAAATAAAAGTTTATCTGAGAAAATCAGAGAGGTCGTGTGGTATTTGGTGAGATAAATTCCAAAGACAACGCAAATTGAAACAATTTAATTATTATTTTATTTTTAAAATTAAAATATTAATTAACTGGTAGCGGAAATTTATCGGGGTAACGGAGTTTTATCAGTATAATATTGTTTCCATTGGTTGAATTTTCAAGTGTTTTGCATCATGATTGGTTAAAAACTAGTCGTTGGAATTTATAATCCATTTATTTCTGGACAATAAAATATTAAAAATGTTACACTTGTATTTTTCAACGAATTGTATTAATTACATAAATGAAAATATTTTCTGTGAATATTGTAGTTTTTACGATTGCTCTATTTGGTACACCAAATGACCAAATGACGTCACAACATAGCTTTAATTGACATTTTTTTACTGGCAATCTATCAAAAAAAATTTAAACAAAAGCGTCAGAGATTCTTAACGTTTAAACTTATTTTCAAAACGAGGAAAAAAGGAAACACCTTTAGGCTTGATTTACATTAGCGGTACAATGACGGTACGATGACGGTACGGATACTTCTTCCTCCAATGTATTTACCCATTTACATCTACGTTCACGGTACAATGACGATACGATGACGACCCTTTGATATTTACTGATTTACATATACCGTCACTGTACCGTTATTGTACCGTTATTGTACCGTCATTGTACCGCTAATGTAAACCAAGCCTTATTGTAGTTGATGACAACAATTTAATAGTTGATTACAACAATGTAGTTTGAAGAGAACAAAATTTAAGATTCTTTAAGTAGTGACTATGAATACGGCCCTTAACTTATTTAAATTAAATGACAGATGTTTGGCTCTTAAATTTTTGTTCCATGGCATCAATGATTTTCTCAAAAATTGTTGTTATTGTTTTCGACTATTTTTACCGTTCCGGAAATTGAAAAATTATAAACAATAGCTTATTCGGATACAGTATTTTTTTCTGTAGCAAATCCTTATATACAATTTTGCTCTAGAATAATTAGGGGAGCAAATAACTGCACATTAAGATTTTACTATTGAAACCCCTATGCTGCGTCGTCCAAGTCACCACCCTGTATATATATATAGTGGCGCTCGAAATCCGTTATATGGGCATTTAACATGGGATATAAGAATAATTTGAATATTTGCCTCTCATTAAAACTTATTGCAGTAAAACTTTATACACATGCTCGGGAACACTTATACGCTTGTACCGTAACGCTCGAGGCGACGCCAATCGGCCGAAAATGCAATATTTGAGCTGACAGAAATGTGTGTATTCAATAGGATTTACGTGTTATTTTAACTTTTTTATTTTATCATCGATAATGATTACTTGGTTCAGTAGAAATAATTAAAATAAAAGGAAGGTGAGAATGCTACGCTCAAAATTTCTCAAATTTTTAAAGTAAAAACCCAGAATTCTGAACTTTGATTAGTTGAATAATATATTAATAAGTGATTCTAATACAAGAAACATTACTTCTATCACGTAAATATTTTAATAAATAAAGAAATATTTTGTAAATAAACTTTAAATATATAATAATGTAGTCTTATCTAGAGTTCAATTTAGACTTTTATGGGCCCTAGGCAAAAAATATTTTTCAGGCCATCATCAAAAAACTAGGACCTATAATTTTACAAGACAATGTAGCTGTAAATATATCATAAATTAAATTGCATTAGAATTAAAGAAACATTCGTGATTAACCATTTTCATTATTGTAATCAAAGTTCCTTTGTTGTAATTATATAAGTATTCCTTTATTGTAATCAAATCAAAATTCATAAAGGGGCTCTAATCAGACGTAAGTACATATATTCAGTAAATTATCTACATAGGTATACATCCTTGATTTACATATAGGTGCATATGCCAAAAAAACATACAGTAATGGTACAATTATTTTAATAATTTTTCTGTGTGATTAGTCGTTTTCTGAATCAAAGAGACACACATTGAGTATTATCTCCAGCCATATGATACACATTAGATATGTGCATTTGCCCCGATTAAACTATAGTTTTATAAAAACTTAAACTGTTATAATCAATTTTTTGTATTATTAGGTAGTCATGTTCATTATTGAAATCAAATTTTCTTTATTGGGAAACATATATTTTGTAACAGTTATTTCGTCGATTTAAAATTAAAAAGTTTGTTTTTTGAGAATTACAGGCCCTAGGCAAATCCAGTATAGTGTCCTTGACCTAAATTAGGTCCTGATCTTATCTCAAATTTGACAAAATTGCACTGAAGTTTCCTTCTTATCAGCCATACATGATTCTTGCATTTTTCTTCACCTAACATATTTTAAAATTAATTATTATTTAAACTAGTAATATCTACATTATTTTACCTTAATTTCGACATTATAAAAATATATTAATGTGCTCTATTGCCAAGAGCTCCTAAAGTTTCTCTTAAAACAGCACCTTAATTTTCGCGAATTATTTTCAATAATTGGCTTGACTCTAGAAACTTCATAGCTTTCCACTAATTTTTTACCTTTACTTTTACTTTTATTTCGAAAAACATTCAAGTTTACAGCTTGAAAACCACAAGTAATTGTAACTGACATTTTCCGGATTTTGACAATGATCAGCTCAAAGATGCTTATCGCTTCCAGTAGTCGGCGCTGCAGTCGCTCAAAAAGGACCGGTACAAGCGTATTGCATCATAATAATAACAAGTTGTTTAATAGTATATTATACGCCAAGGTTGAGAAGATAATCATTATTGACCCAGCGCCAATATTATAACACGAGGGCGAAGCCCGAGTGATACAAGGCGCCTGGTCAATAATGATCTTCTCAACCGTGGTTTATATACTATTTTTTTTCACTACTAGCTCCTAAATTCTATTTAACGAATTTTATATTAATAATAACAAGAATTTTGACATTAATATTTATTAATATCTATAAAAACTAAGTAGGCAGAAATAAAATTCTTTTGTTTTTAATATTGTTTTTAATATCTGACATTTCATTTTGGTAACAATAAGTAAACATGTTTGAAGAAAGTAATACGGAAAATTGTACTCCTCCGGAAATTAAAGAAACGGCACAAAATGTGCAGTTTGATACATTGCTGCCAGAAAAATCTAAACCGATATATATATGAAAGTGTATACAAGTTTTAAAGAATGGTGTCTAACAAAAAAGGTGACTAAAATCTCGGAAAATGTACTCCTAGTATATTTCCAGGAGCAAGCACACAATAAAAAGGCTTCAAGTTTATGGACCATATTTTCCATGCTGAAATCGACTATTTCATTAAAAGAAAATATAGACATTTCAAAATATTTTGTTACTTGCATTTTTAAAGCGCCAAAATGCTACATATAAGCCAAAAAAGTCATCTGTATTTTCTAAAGAAGAAATTAATAAATTTCTCATAGAAGCGCCAGATGAAGTCTTCCTATCAACGAAGGTATCCTGTTGTGGTAATAAAATTCCAAAAACTTACTAATTCATACTTTCTTAGGCTTTTTTTGTGATTGGAGTGGCTGGTTCTGCAGCAATAAATTTGACTTGTCACAATTGCACTATCAATTTCTACTATAAATAGCAAATAAATGTTACCTGTTTTGTGTTTTTACATAGAAATGTAATTATAACCCTAAAAAAATGTACAATGTAAGATAATTGAAATAATGTTACAATAAACACTTACCTTTACATAGATTTAACAATAAATAAATACCTAAATTAACATTTCGCATTGTAAATATAATGTGAACGCACGAAAAATTTGATAAGAAATAAGATCGTAGAATATTAAGATTTTTAATCTGAAATTTAACTATTGCCAACTTGAAATTAGGCGGCAAATTTAAATATAATGTTTTCTTTGCGTTTAATAAGTTAAATAAATTCAGAAGCTTGAATTTCTTTAAAAAGTGTCAGTTCGCATAATTAACCATGGTCAATAATAATTCATTATTGACCGTTGTTAAGCGTTGCTATGGAAGCGGTAGAGAAAAACAATTTCACAACTCAATAACAAGTCAATAATGGTATGTTTTTAGGCTAGTAGTGAAAAAAATTAATTAAGAATAATTAAGTAAAATAGGAAAATGTTATGGCAATTTTAATGTGACAATTATTATTTCCTATTAAAAAAAGCTTAACATGTAAGTAATCATCTCGGTAATCATAGCATGGTGGTATCGTGTTAGCTTTTTGTTCCAAAGATTGTGGGTTCTAACCCTCAGTATACTTCTTTAATTTTTTTTTTTATTTTTATTTTTTCAAATTATTTTTGTTTTTATTTGTTTTAATATTTTTTATTTGTTTTTATTTATTTTTATTTGTTTCTATTTATTTTTATTTTACAAGAAAAAACAGTAAAACTACAATAAATAGAAACAAATAAAAACAAATAAATAGTATTAAAACAAATAAAAAAACAAAAATAAATTGAAAAATATTAAAAAAAAATAAAATAAAGAAGTGTGCTGGGGGTTTGAACCCACAATCTTTGGAACAAAAAACTAGCACTCTACCATCATGCTACCGAGCATGCTACTATCACTTGTATGTTAAGTTTTCTTTTATATGAAATGATATTTATCACATTAAAATTGCCATAACATTTTTTTATTTTACTTAATTATTCTTAATTAATTTTAAACAATTTGTTATTAATATGATGCAGTAAGTGTTTCCAAACATGTGTATAAAGTTCTACTGCACTAAGTTTTAATGGGAGGCAAATATTCAAATTATTCTTATTTTCCATGTTAAATGCCTATGTAACGGATTTCGAGCGCCATCCGGTATGTATATATATATATATATATATATATATATATATATATATATATATATATATATATATATATGTATATATATATATATATATGTCACAGATATTATTTTGCGTAAGATTATTTTTATTAAATTTATTATGTTTTGTCTCTAATTAGCTATTTAGGTACGTAATCGATGCTGTTGGATAAGAGCTACATTTAATGATACTGGTATTCACGTATTTTATTTCAGTTTATTTCTAGATTTCAGTGTGAGAACATCGATATTATAGTGATTCAGGTGAGAGAGTTAATCTAGCATGTGTGTACGAGTGTAGGTGTGTGTGAGCAGTACTGGGTACTGTAGTGGCCAGGCCCGTGTGGACCCGGGGGTCGCCAACGGTAGCAGAAGGGAGACCTGTAGTGACCCGCTTCTGGGTCGCCAACGGTAGCAGCAGTTAGGGCTGTAGTGATCCCTGTGGATGTGTTCCCGGATCACCACCGAAGCGGCAGAGGTTCCGTAGTGGCCGCCCGTGTGGACCCGGGGGTCGCCAGCGGCAGCAGCAGGGAAAGGCTGTAGTGACCCGCTTCTGGGTCGCCAACGGTAGCAGCAGTTAGGGCTGTAGTGATCCCTGTGGATGTGTTCCCGGATCACCACCGAAGCGGCAGAGGTTCCGTAGTGGCCGCCCGTGTGGACCCGGGGGTCGCCAGCGGCAGCAGCAGGGAAAGGCTGTAGTGACCCGCTTCTGGGTCGCCAACGTTAGCAGCAGTTTGGGCTGTAGTGATCTCTGTGGATGTGTTCCCGGATCACCACCGAAGCGGCAGAGGTTCCGTAGTAACTAGCGGTACTGCCCGTAGTTGCCAACATGTGTGTACGGTGTGTGAATGCCTGAACCTTATGTAAATGATTGCCTCCTCACTGAGTATTTCTCATGTGTTACTTCTTTTACAGAAATAATCACGGCGTGAAGGAGGATTCCGCGTGACCGAGTTCGGCCAGGCGACGGTCATCTAGATTTGTTATTATTTTTGTATTAATCCTGTATATACCGGTTTGGGTGATAAATGTGTTTTAATATTCTAATTTTCAGCGCTAACATTTAATCGTCATTTATAACATATATATATATATATATATATATATATATATATATATATATATATATATATATATATATATATATATATATATATATATATGTATATTAGGATTAATAATTTCACAGTTGTAAATAAATGCTGACTACTCAGAAATTCATTCTTAAACATGTCAAAAATATATAATATAAATAATAATCTAGTACTAGATCTAATATTTCTGTTTTTGGAGGACTTAGGGTACAAGAGAATTCTGAATTACTCTACGGCAAGGGGACGTTTTGGTTTATAGTTATTGTATATTCGAACTCTAGACCTGGAGTTCACCAAGTGATACGCTAACAAATGGTCTACCACAATTTAAAAGAAACAAGGAGTGCTCAATTACTAGGCTATTTGAACTAAACCAAATTAAATGAAACAAAGCCTTGTTAATCAATATAAACCCCTTTGTTGCCAACTCGACCTCATATGTCTAACGCAAAATTGTACGAGTTTTATTTCTCGTACTAACAGTCAATCACTTACAATCATCCTATTTTACGTAAAGCTTTCAAAAGTTGTTTTATTTCTGTTTTATACCCAATGGACAATCTTGTACAACTTTTTATAAGGTGCGAAAATTGTGTGAGCGATTGCATTTCTGACAACTAGGGTTCGACAAATAGAACAACAAATCGGCATATTTGACACATGTATCTAGAGATCGGTCAATTCCCGAAATTTACAGATACGGGTAAATTCCCAGAAAATTTACCGGATTTTTTTTTTTGATAAATTTCCCGAAGAATTTCCAGCAAAATATCCTTCAGCAAATTTCCCAAGGAATTGCAAAAATGAATAAAAATTGTAATTGTAGGTTTATATAGTTTTATTTTCAGTGAAATTATGGTAAAAAATACATAATTATACACGTATCAATATATTTATGAATTATCGGTCATACATACGAGTAAGAGCGACTCTGTAAGAACTAATAAAAAATACTCCCCCATATTTTAAATATTCAATATATGTTCATACTTCTTACAAGGGTGCAATATTCATAAAACCTTAAATGAGTAATTCAAAAGCATCGTACTACTACTTTACAGGCACTTATATTTACTTGAAAAAAATTAACCAGAATAACAATTTATTTTGAAGGAAACTGCTAAAAAAAATTAACAATGTTACATATTTAATAATTATTTATAACAATTTGCACCAAACGTCAAGGCCAAAATCTTTTAAATTTTACAGGAAATTTACACAAAATATATTTACGGAATATTTTAAAAACAAACAAATTTCCGGCGGGAATTTTTTGGCGGCACATCACTACATGTATCCCAATTTTTTTTTTAGAGTTACAAATTTTAATGAAAATATAATGTATGTAGAAAAAATTGTGTACGATATAAGTGTTAAAAAAGATTTTATTTTGTTCGAACTTCATTCTCACAAAATAAAATGTCACTTTTAACACATATAATAAATAACTATTATGTAATAGCCGCCTAAAATAGTGTATTAAGGAGATCGTCTCTGCTTTTACAAATGAACGAAAAGATATACTTTTACCAATTATTCAAATCTGTTAGGAATTTGTTACTTATTTTTAACAAATTTATTAATAATATTTGATATTATATCTGTAACTTTTTATTTTTGCAATATCATTGTTCTTATATCTGTGGAAATACTCTAAAATTGTTGATTTTTGGTTAATTTTGTAATTAATTTTTTGAATAAAAAATAAATATGTATTTTAAAATTTTAAAAAGTAACGTACTTAATTTTATGTTTTCTAAAAGTAAAGTTTTAAATTTTATTACAAATGAATGACAAAAACATTCATTAATAGTAAAAACCTGAGACGTGTTTTCTGTATTTTCAACACTAAAGTATAAATAAAAAGTTATAAATATAATATAAAGTTTTTACCTCCCGCTACCCTTGGTAAGGGAGGTATAGGGATCGTGCTAAAAATCGCATATCGAGATTTTGGTAAATGGCCACGTTTCAAGGTCCCTAGAATCCAATTTTAACATTTTCACGATGGTGTCTGTATGTATGTGTGTGTGAATCCTCTACTCTAACTCAAATACTAACATTTAGAAAATATTGAAACCTTGTATTTCGAACTTTTTCTCTAATGGAAAGAGCCCATTAGATTTTGGTGAAAATCGGATAACCGGAAATGGCATTTTACTAGAAGCACAAAATAGTTTTTCTTCGAAAAATACCTTTAAATGTTATTTTTTCGAGATTAATGTTATTATAAAAATTAAAGATTATTATTTTCTATAGATTTGCACTCGGATTTGCATTAATACTTTTTCTATATATTTTATGGATAAATTTATAAAATTATCTATAATTTAAATCCCAGAGCCTACGCTATAAACAAACAAAACTCCTTACGCAGTTAGTCAAATGTATGTAACTGACAGATAAATGTCACTACCAAAGAACTAATCATTTCAAAATAATATTAGCATCGTTTTAAAAAGAAAAAAAGTAAATAAAACAATGGAAAAAGAATTCAATACAGTTTCCAGCATAAGTAAATATGTAGGTATGTATTTAGATTAATAAAAATTAACTATTCACAAAAATGTGGCTCAATAGTTAGAGCAACGCCTCATGTCATGAGTGCCCTCGGGGCTCTGGGTTCGAATCCCACTAAGGCATGGATGTGAGTGAATGTGAACCCACTCTGTAATTGGGATTTAATCCTGTTGAGGGGGTTTAAAAAAAGGTAGTTACTTGGATTAGATTAGACTATATTCTAAGAAATAAACTATCAAAATTAGGGTAAAATTCGCTAATTCAAAAATAAGGATTAACTTAATTTTTTGTGACTCGGGCTGTAAATGGCGGGAGGTATTGTGTTGGCCACACCAGATTTTTTTAATAACAGATTTTGCATAATTAGCCAAAATTTAGAGCCTCTTTTCGCTCATTTGGAAAAGCGTAGACCGAAGCGCAGACGATCACCTTAAAACATTACTGAAGGCAATCTATTCTAGCACGGATTAAATATTCCACCAAGAGTCATGTAGCGATGAGAGGCTAAATTAATGATTTTTGGTAGAGTAGTTAGGTTGGTGACAAGTACTTCTGTTTTTCATTTTGTTCGTGCCTTAGATATTTTGTATATTTAATGCGGTCATACCAATCCCAAATAACAAAACGTGACCAAAATTCATTCTAAAATTAAATTCATTTTAGCATGAATAAGCGTGCAAGAATATGTCATTGCTATTTTTAAAGAGAAAAAAATTCGTTCAGAGTTTTTTTTCCATTATTCTATTACTTTTTAGTGTAATGGGAAATATTAATTATTTCTTTATCTTGAATTTCCCATTAGAAAATTTTAAAATTTAATAACTTGTTTGACGAGGTAGTACCCGCATGCAAAGTAGATATAATAAACATTGTAGAATTTCCATATTCTGATTTTTTAAAATTTTCTTCATTAATAATTACCAACCTTATCTTGCCAAAATATAAGTCTGTCCTGTTTGCACATTCTATATTAATCCCGATCGAACGACCTCTATAGTTAAAGTGACTGTTTATTAACCATTATAGTTAAAAAATTAAATGGAAGGAACTATTGGCGCTCGGTGAAACATATTGTAATTAAAAATAATAACAATCGGTTAAGTTTCACAAGAAAAGTATATTTTTACTTTATTGTATAATTTTGCCAGTTACGGAATCATCAGAAGTACTAGGGAAGGTTACCACAAACGGTTAAGATTTAAAGTGAAGGTTAGAAGCGATGCGAACAATAGTTTCAACTAAGAAGACACTAACCAGAAGACTTATTTATGATGTAGAAACGTAAAAAAAACGTTATTTTTGTAAATTAGTTTTATTATTACTAAATAATAGTTATTTATGTAACAAGTGAGTAAAGTCGAACGAGCCGAAGGCGAGTGTGCAAATCTTTCGAGTGAAATAATACATCATTTACTCACGAGTTGCATACAGATTTTTTATGTCTGCAATGGGAGCGTAAAAACAAAATTGCCGTAGCGTTTCATTATTTTACTTCGCAGCGTTAAAAAGAGTGCACTTTTTTCACACTTTCATGTATTAAAAAAGGCATTTGAATGAAAAAAGGGTACTTTTTTAACAGGCGTAATTTTTTTTATTATTGCATTGAATTCAATTCGAAAAAATGTAGATAGGCTAATAGAAGGTAGGAATTTATCACCATGAGACAAACATAACACAAAATCTAAGGTTACCACGAAACTGACAGATGAATATTTCATATCTTATTTGTAGATAGGCCTACGAACAAAAATTTACTTTATGGTGATGAAATTCTTTTAACTTAACTTTAAAATTTTATTTACTTATTTATAATTGCTGTATAAAATATTTGTCACTATAGTAGTAATAGACCGGGGGCTAGTGCTTCGTAAAAAAATGTATCATGGTATTCCAAATATACTTGTCTCTTTAAATACCCGGGCGAGCGATTTGATGTCTTCCCCGAAAAAAAGACGATCTACCCAACTGGGGCCATAATCCAAATTGTTTTAAAAAATTGTATTTTAGAATCTATACTTTGTTTCACGTAAGTAAATAGTGATGGGAATATAGGTTCAGTTTGATCTTGTTTTTTGATTGGGGAATATTCCGATATTATCCAATCAAACAACAATATCAAACTGCACCCATCACTATTTCCTTGCGTGAAACGAAGTATAGGTATTCTCTGTATGGGATCTGCATAAAGTTACATATTGTATAGGTAAATGGTAGTCGATAATAAATGACAGCCATTTTCAATCGTTGCAGGGGGCGCTAAACCATTTTATTGCTGTGAATTTTACCTATCAGAAATTGTCCAAGCCATACCATCCGCACTTTGGTCAACTGACAATTTTTACCCTAAAAGATACAAAAAATGCAGGGCCTGATATAGAATACCTAGAATCTAAAATATCATTTTTTTTAAACACACACTGGGTAGTTCATCTTTTTACGGGGAAGACAGCAAATCGATCATTTAAAATGAGCACCAAAGGCCAATATTTTTAATACCATGATACATTTTTACATTACAAATATTGTAAATTTACATTACCATATACTATAAATATGTACGCCTACACAGTTCCAGAGAAAGAGATATATAGATAAACAAGCAAAAATAGTTCTATGTAAACTCGCCCGAGATTTCGACCAATCAGAACCCAAGTTTTAGAATCCCTAAGCTAGCTCACGCTGTCTTCTTAACTGGAATGAAGTCACAAAAGGTGGCAAGAACATTTTTTTTAACATAACCGTTGGTTAACACTAACTGTCACTTTAACTAGAGGTGGTAGGAGCGGGCCTTCATTGATGAGTGCGCCAAAACTCTGTTCGCCAAACATATGCCAACGAACACCATATTCATTGTTACGTTTATATCTGAGAGCGGTTAATATAAAACTTTATAAATAACTAAATCAATTGCTATATAAGTTGAAACATTTAAAAGTGAATATAAAATAGGAGTATTGAGTATTTTTATCAAAAATTACGAAAAACCAGCTTGAATATTGAACCACTAACTTCTATCAATTTTCCGTAATAACCTCCTATTGTAGCATCTATTTATACCTACTTTCTACTGTGGGCAAGCCCTTACTTACGGGCCAATAGCGTACAAGGGATTTTATTTGTGCTGGGAACCGGTTCCGGTTCGGTTTCGGTTACAAAATTACCCGGATACCCGGTTCTCGGTTCTGAGTCTGAAACTACCTGGTTCTCGGATCTAGAACCGAAACTATCCGATTCTGGAATCGAAACTACCCGATTCTCGGTTCTGGAACAGAAACTACCCGGTTCTCGGTTCTGGAACCGAAACTCATCAATTCTCGGTTCTGGAATCGAATCTCATTAGTTCTTGGTATTGAAATAGAATCTCATCTCGGTTCTGTTACCGAATTCCATCGGTTCTCGGTTCTCTAATCGAATCTCATCGGTTCTCGGTTCTGGAACCGAAACTTATCGAGTCCAGGTTCTGGGACCGAAAAGAATATTAACGGATCTGGGATCGAAACAGGATGAATCTCGATTATGAAACAGATAATATATGAATATCCTTCTCGAAAACATTTTACATTACATTATTACAGTTCGGATTACATTTATGTATTATGAATCAATATGTTATGATGAATAACAAGTTAATTATTTTGGAACTTAATTTTTTTAAGTAATGAAACTAAACAGGTAAACAATTTAGGAAAATTGTTATCAGATGTTCTGTTAAACTGATATAATGTAATTCTCTGAAGAACACGTGCAAAAAGCAAACGCAGGTAAAATAATATATCCCCGAATGCCCGACCGGCGCCTTTGTTTAAGTGGCATGCTATTTTCACTCCGAAAATAATTAAATGATATTAAGAATCGAACTGAAATCAAGAAAATAAGAAATATTCAATTATATTACATAACTGAGAGATCAAAACGTAAAGATTTGAGCAGAATGTATAAGCAGGTAATTGAAATTCTTGGAAGTAATGGAAATATCTATAGCTCTATCCCTTAAATTTTATGGCCACTGTTGTCTTATGTAGGTATGGTATAACTAGCGAACGAAACTTGACGTTTTAATTTTTTTTTACATGTGGTTTCTTTTGAAACCCTAGAGAAGAATAGAACTGTACGAAATATTCAAGTATGAAATTTTTGAATGAACCCATTTAAATACTGGACTAGGAAAGCACAGAAATACATTACTATGTCTGACAATAAATAAACTGTATATCCAAACAGGAACGCGTCTAAAATATTTTAAAACATTTTTCGTTTATGTTGATTATAACAAAATATTTTGATCTTTGAAATATTTAGTTTGGCAATTATATGAAACAGGATTATTTTTAATTTCCTCTAACAGTATTTCCGACTCGAGGGTTGCTTACACCTGAAACGAACGAACTAGAATTTGCGGTATTAATTTTTTTAAATACATCCCTGTATCCTGTAGCTAAGGTCATTTTAAATGCTTCCTGGTATTGAGTACAATTCTAATCTTCTGTAACGGAATACATAAGTGTCAGTTTTATTTTAAATCAAATATAGGGAAATGTTTTCAAAAGAAACCATATCTATTAAATAATTTAAACGCCAACTTTCATTCGCTAGTCATACTATACCGTTCACTCAAAACATAACTCAATACTAAGGTATTGAAATAAACCATATTGAATGAAAATTGAAAATATAAAACAGAAATCTGTAATTATTTACTACATTATGCGGTTACATTTTTAGCATCCCCTTGCCTTACGTTTGGTATAGTTATTTACAAATCATTACAGATATTTTCAATTAAATAAAAAATTAATAATAGATGGAGTCTAAGGTTAAATTTAACTAAAACTAATATAATTACCCCTTAACCTTAAAATTAATTTTAAGGTTAAGGGGTAATTATATTAGTTTTAGTTAAATAAAAAAAATATCTCAAATAGTACAGAAAATATGTTTATTTCTCAAGGATGGCGAGGTTAATTTAAAATTGTAATTGAATATTCTAATCATTGATTCCATAACTCAGATCCAAAGTTCGATTCCACTATCCTTAACCGAAAACGAAGATCGGCTCCACTACTCGAAACCGAAGACTGGTTCCGTTATCCGGACCCGAAACCGAAGATCATTTCCATTATCCGGAATTGGAACCGAAATTCGGTTCTACTACTCGGTTTTTACTGATCACGTGAAAGTTCATCAAATAACTTTGGCATATATTCGGCGAACAGAGTACAGGTTTTCTAGCACAAGATTCCTTCTCTATAGCACTGAAATAACATGTTAATCAGGTTAGTTTCTGCTTGAGCAAACTCTGGTCAGCTGATATCTGGCATACAAGAGTTTTACGCAATAATTATATATTGTAATAACATAATTTTATTTATCGGTTTTATAAAATAGCGAATTCACTGATGGGTAAATATGTTTGGATATTATATTAAATATGAATATATTTTTTATTTTCGTCTGACATGAAAATGCAGATTAATTTAATTTATAACTTGAAAGTAAATATGTACTAATTTAATTATAATGAGTAGTCAACTATTTATTTTAGTTATATACAACAGCATCATTTCAACTAAAAATTAAAATTTCAAACATGACTATCTAAATCAAAGGACATAAAAATGAAAAATAAATTATATTTAAATTCAATCAGTGCGTCCCGTCACATCAAAATTAAATTTGAAATTAATCTAGAAATGAATGTAATACGGAAATCAAATTAAATTATCAGAAGTAATATCACAAGACCTGATTTTATCGATAAATTTTTATATTGCACGATTTTTTTTGCTTAGCAACTAATACGAAAGCAAACTGCTTGGTAAATCCCAACTCCGAAGGAGGAGGGGTTTGACCTAATGTCAGTTTGCTTGAGTAATTTTTCTTAAAAGCAAAAATAAAAGTTTATCTGAGAAAATCAGAGAGGTCGTGTGGTATTTGGTGAGATAAATTCCAGAGACAACGCAAAATGAAACAATTTAATTATTTTTATTTTATTTTTAAAATTAAAATAATAATTAACTGGTAGCGGAAATTTATCGGGGTAACGGAGTTTTATCAGTATAATATTGTTTCCATTGGTTGAATTTTCAAGTGTTTTGCATCATGATTAGTTAAAAACTAGTCGTTGGAATTTATCGTTGAAATCTATTTATTTCTGGGCAATAAAATAATAAAAATGTTACACTCGTATTTTTCAACGAATTGTATTAATTACATAAATGAAAATATTTTCTGTGAATATTGTAGTTTTTATGATTGCTCTATTTGGTACACCAAATGACCAAATGACGTCACAACATAGCTTTAATTGACATTTTTTTACTGCCAATCTATCAAAAAAATTGCTAAATTAAGACTAAAACACTGAATATGCCCAACATGTTGGGCGATACGTTCGGTAATAAATCACCTAATAGACTACGGCCTAGTAATCCGGAAAAGAGACAGTCCTTTTATAGACGCTGGCCGTGAAAGCCTAAGTAATTGTAGTATATATATATATATATATATATATATATATATATATATATATATATATATATATATATATATATATATATATATACAGGATGGTGACTTAGACAACGCAGCATAGGAGTTTCAATGGTAAAATCTTAATGTGCACTTATTTGATCCCCCAATTATTTTAGAGTAAAATTGTATTTAGGTTTAACTATAAAAAAATACTGCATCCGAATATGCTATTGTTTATAATTTCTGAACTTCCGGAACCGTAAAAATAATCGAAAACAATAATAACATTTTTGAAAAAATCTTTGATGCCATGGAACAAAAATTTAAACAAAAGCGTCAGAGATTCTTAACGTTTAAACTTATTTTTAAAACGAGGAAAAAAGGAAACACCTTTAGGCTTGATTTACATTAGCGGTACAATGACGGTACGATGACGGTACGGATACTTCTTCCTCCAATGTATTTACCCATTTACATCTACGTTCACGGTACAATGACGATACGATGACGACCCTTTGATATTTACTGATTTACATATACCGTCACTGTACCATTATTGTACCGTCATTGTACCGCTAATGTAAACCAAGCCTTATTGTATTTGATGACAACAATTTAATAGTTGATTACAACAATGTAGTTTGACGAGAACAAAATTTAAGATTCTTTAAGTAGTGACTTTGAATACGGCCCTTAACTTATTTAAATTAAATGACAGATGTTTGGCGCTTAAATTTTTGTTCCATGGCATCAATGATTTTCGCAAAAATTGTTGTTATTGTTTTCGACTATTTTTACCGTTCCGGAAATTGAAAAATTATAAACAATAGCTTATTCGGATACAGTATATTTTCTGTAGCAAATCCTTAAATACAATTTTACTCTAAAATAATTAGGGGAGCAAATAACTGCACATTAAGATTTTACCATTGAAACCCCTATGCTGCGTCGTCCAAGTCACCACCCTGTATATATATATATACTTCACAGTTGTAAATAAATGCTGACTACTCAGAAATTCATTCTTAAACATGTCAAAAATATGGATTTATAAATAATAATCTAGTACGAGATCTAATATTTCTGTTTTTGGAGGACTTAAGGTACAAGAGAATTCTGAATTACTCTACGGCAAGGGGACGTTTTGGTTTATAGTTATTGTATATTCGAACTCTAGACCTGGAGTTCACCAAGTAATACGCTAACAAATGGTCTATCACAATTTAACAGAAACAAGGAGTGCTCAATTACTAGGCTATTTGGACTAAACCAAATTAAATGAAACAAAGCCTTGTTAATCAATATAAACCCCTTTGTTGCCAACTCGACCTCATATGTCTAACGCAAAATTGTACGAGTTTTATTTCTCGTACTAACAGTCAATCACTTACAATCATCCTATTTTACGTAAAGCTTTCAAAAGTTGTTTTATTTCTTTTTTATACCCAAAGGACAATCTTGTATACCTTTTTATAAGGTGCGAAAATTATGTGAGCGATTGCATTTCTGACAACTAGGGTTCGAATCCAATCCCCTTTGGGTTTGACCCGGAGGCTTATTTACAGATTCTATCCTAATTCAACACCAATCGATAACCGACACTCCGAATTAATTTTCTACCAATACCACGGTGTAGTATCTACAGGTGAGAGTACGAGATGCGTTGACATGGTTAAGTAACTGGAAAACAAAATGGCGCTAACGCGACCCGTTACCATTTCATAGGTATTTGACAGTTGGTGTGCCGGTTGTGGTTACAGGATAAAATGAGGTTCCGTTTAAATAGAAAATATTTTGCTACACGGTGTACAACAGGGTATGGATCAAATAAAGAGAAATATAGTCTTTTTGAGGTTCCAAAATGTGCATTAAAACAGGTACTAAGATTAACAAAATTCGGATTGAAAGATGCCAGTGTCAAGTGCACTTGACATATGTTTGTTTTATAATTTTACTGGAAACATAAAAACATTCTGTATGAAATTTGTACAAAATACATTCATAGAACTGACAAAAGATAAAAGGTAATGTATTGAAAAATATAGAATACTATGCGTTATATATGAATAATTTAATATTTTAAATATTTTGTGTAAAAACCGGGTCGCGACAAAACCTGACATCTAGCGGCACACTGTATGAACTAGTCCATTTAGCCATTCTTCGTAATGCATTGGGATACGTCGTGCATTCACCTATAGATACTACACCGTGACCAATACTAACGCTATTCAATGCGTAGCGCTGAATTGTTATAGGATAGGATATGTACGTGGCCAGTGCTGATGGTGCACACAACTATACTTAGTTTTACAAAAAAAATTGATGTGGCAAGCACATTACCTTCCGTGAGTTATATGAGGTATTTACGAAAATTCTACGGTAAACAGCTTTTTATCAGGTTATAGCTACCGGAATCGATATTTTAAAAACGTAAGTGGTAAATAGGATAGATCCGTAACCTATGAAAAAATGAAAGTTTAAAACAGGTTAGAAATTTGAAGTAGTTAACAAACTGAGCAGTCCTACTTTGAACACATTTCCACTTTTAACGCGCGCGCTTCGCTTTGCATCACTACCTTTTTTGAGATTAGATTCTTCATGAATCCGGTTCATGGATCTGGTAGACATTGAACACGGTAATTTTTTACCACTCGTGTTTTCGAACACAGCCTGTAGATGCGGTATCTACCGGTAGAATTTTCGTATAGGTGTATGTATTTTCTATAAAATGCATACAGAAAGTTCCTTGCAAAAAGATACTAAATTTCTTGTATGTACATTACCTTTCGACAGTTGTATGTATTTTATACAAATTGCATACAAAGAGTTTCGAGCAAAAAGATCACATATTTCGAGTAAATTATAATACAAATATACTACGAATATATCAATTGCACTTGACACTGATATCTTTCAATCAGAATTTTCTGAATATAGTATAGCATAACTGGCTAATTTATGAAATTTAATTTCTTTATAATTTTATAACTCTATATCCATTTAAAATGAAATAAAATCGTATAGAGAATACAATTTTCTTTAACATTTATAATAACAATAAATGTGAAAAAATGATATTCAACATCGTTTTTTCAAGAAAACTGTTAAAATCTTCAAATGAGGGTACTTCCGGTTGACCAATTATAACTAAAATCTAATCAGCTCTTCATATGGACGAAACGAAGAGGAATACGAAAGAATTATAATTTTTGGAATTGTAGTATTAGAGTTATCGTAGACGAAAATATTGTTACACACACACACGCACGCACGCACGCTCGCACGCACGAACGCTTGCACGCACTCACGCACGCACGCGCTATACTTTTACTCATGTTGCATAAACAACTATTATATATTTTTCGAAAGTAATTTAAATGGGGTATACTCGAATTTCAATATGTATGTCATAAAATATAAAAATTAACCACTATAACTTCTCATTATAATAATAAAAACTAAATATTAATTTGTAATAATATTGTTATTAATAATTTAATATTTTGGAGAATTGGATATATGCCGTAAGTATGTTAAAATCGTGGACGAAGACAGATAGACTGCGGGAAGGAAAGAGACAGTTATAAATCAGCCTATCAGCGTCGCGTTTATGTTGTGGTAGGTGTGGTAGGGTGTGGCATGATCATATCTGGCTATAACAATCTCTTTCGCTCCCAGTCTAACCGTCTTTTTTCACGCTTCTACCATTGTCAAGTCACAAATCCCTTGCCGAAATTTTTAATAATTATTTTCTCGTAAAGTACGAATAAATAATCGTTAAATTTTATTTTATTGTCCATTCGCTTTAAAGTGGTGCCAAACACTTGCATTTTTGTAAAAAATAACTTAGTTTTAATTTTTTTTCAAAATTACGAAACTTTAATGTATTTCAGTTTGCCATTTGTATCTTTTTTGGTTGAAGATATATTTATTTTGATGATTACGTAAGGTCGTAGCTCTAAGGTATTATCAGTTTTCAATAATAGGTGTAAAAATAATAAATACATAGCCATTTACATTTATCTTTTAAATTACTGTGTATACTGTCTATACCGAAAACTGAAGCAGATTGCCCACCTAGAACTTGATAACAAGCCGTGATCCGTGATGATGATATATTTATTATCATACGTAATATAACAAGTGATATGATTATCATCGATGATATTCTCGAGTGAAACCGAGTTGCAGATTTCACGAGTCCGAAGGACGAGTGAAATGTGCTGCTTCGGTTTCACGAGAAATATCTTCGATTATTAATCATTTCACGAGCTTATATTCAATGAGAGAATATAATGAATTTTTGTGACACATCGTGTGTGCTGCTAACCTAACTTTTAATATATTGTATTACAACATGGTTAATTTGACAATTGCCTTATCATTTTCATCGTTATTTATATCAATCCAACAATTATCGCACATTTTTATACTCAAAATTAACTGTGAATGTCAAATAAAGAAAACAAATCCCTTAGTAACGAATATAAATAAGGTGATAATTTCTTTGTTTTTTATCATCGCTTTGATAGACATGTAACTAGGAAGATTATGTATGTTGATTAGCGGAAAACATGTCACGTGACTCATGAATTATATTCTCTCTATAATATTTTATGTTTTAAGGACGTAACATTCAATTTTGCATTGATTAAAATTGATTAGATTCTATGTAAACATTTATTGTTTCAATAAAAAAGTTTTATAAATGAATGATAAACTATAACTTTTGTCAAATATGTCTTAATATGTAGTACCTATAAATATCATCAGACACAATTTAAAATCTAAAGTTAAAAGTTTTGAATGAAATATTACAATTACTTGCATTAAAATGAAACATTTTGAGCCGGTATAAATTAAAAAATTAATAATTCTACTAATTTTTCATTTAAAATAGTCCAGTTTTAGATACCTGGAAAATATTTATTCTTTTCAATCCATGGTTAATTAAAATTGCGGGTCAATATTTATTTATAAAATATTTTAATTGAAATGTAAAATTTTATTTAGAATTTAAATATTTTCAAAACATTTGACTCATATTTGATTCACAATCCTTTTATTCTGTTAACTTTACAAAGCTGCAAAATATTTTAATACAATAAACAAACGTAATTTATTGTTTTATGGCAAAAATTTTAATTTGTTAAAATGTTTATAAAATATAGAGCTACAAACGGAAATTTTCAAAGCGTACAAATATAACAGATATTCCACTATGTATGTATACCATATAATTATAATGAGTATTTGCTGTATTGTGGTTACACTGATGGTATATTATAATAGCAGTAAAGTTTATCTTCATTTGCAAATAAAAGTTGCGAAGAATTAATTTTTCGATAATTAGTATTTGAAGTACTTTTCTCTAAAATAAACCATAAACGATTGTCTGAGTTAAACACTGCTAGTTATTTCCTCTCTAGTACCCTAGTCATCTCCTAATCACCATTCATACTACCACCCAATATGTTTCTTAAGTGGTCGTGAGAAATAGTATATTGTGCAACAAGTGCGGAAAAGCACTTATTGTCCACCTGTGTGATTCCAGCCTTCGACTTCGTATCGTGCTGAAACTCTCACACCTCGTGGGCAATATGTGTTTCTGCACGAGTAGCACTCTATACTATTTCTACGATCACACTCTTTGGTAAGATATAAATAAGTCATTTTTAATAAAAAAAAAAAAACATATTTTTTCACACTAATTAATTGAACTTTAAAATAATTACAATAATTACTTTTACTATACATGGATAAGTAATTACTAAATATTTTGTAATTTATAAATCAAAAAATACATATACAAATATTAACATTATATTACAGTTGGCAACTTGTGTGAGAAATAATTTCTTACACTTTAACCCACGACTGTGGGAAATGAATAACTTTCGCCTTGTAAAGTATGGGAAAAGGGCAATTTTCTGTAGTGGTCGCAGAAAATAGTTATTTATGTAACAAGTGTGTAAAGTAATACTTTTTTGGTCGAGTGCGATGTTTTATGGAAATTGTAGCACGAGACAAAAAATACTATTTTACACACGTGTTGCATACAACAAATGGTATTGATGTTTCTCATAATACTGAGTGTACAGGCATCCAGCAGCTTCAAATACTTAGTTAGTACTCTTTCTCATAACACTGTACAAAATGTAACTTAAACACTTGGAAGAATCTCAGACAGACGATGATTAGTCTTCTATAATGTACAAATTGTACATTTAATATTAATATTAAAAATTAGGTTAGGTTAGAATACATGTCAAAAAGTGTTAATGATCTTAAAAATTAGATTAGTACTCAATCTGTTAAAAAAATATTAGATTTGTTTTTTTACAGTGTATATTCATATTTCTTAATAAATTTTATTACTTTCATTATTATTTACTACCTAATTATATACTTGACAGGTAAATTAACCGAATTTTAATGTTGGCTAGCAACGCTTATTTACGTTTCAAGCTAGTGCTTGAAAAGTGACACTTTACGCACTGTAATGAGTGCGTGAAAAGTACTTTTAACGCACGGTTGTAGGAAAAAACATATAACGTTTAGTCTCAATAATTAATTTTTACCCCTCTGTAATAAAACGGACTATACCTACTGTATATTTTGCATTATTTTGTATTAATACTATACTACAACGTTAGAAATGTAAATAATTACTGTAAATGCATGTCATTATGTAATTTCCATGTAAGAACCCAATTACCACAAACGTGCTAATAACAATTACAAAATCAGTAAAAATAATGACAACTTGCCGGCAGAGATAAGTTTATCTAACAATGACAATGTTTCTCTTGACATTAGCACTCTTTCGAAACGTTTAAACCTAAACAATAATTGTCTTTTCCTTGAAATAACTGTGGATGGAAGTATGCGCTTGTTGTCGTGAAGAATTTGTGCTATTTCATTGTTTGCGAGTCGAGAATTGTGACAAGAATATGAATTCTTACGCACATATTTGCGTAAGAAGCTTATTTTTATATTAACTTCATTCTACTTACATCTTTATTAACGTTACATAAATTTTGGGATTTAAAATACCATATAATTAAATAAAAGAGACGGTCTTGGTAAATTTTGGAGGAATTTCATGTATTTTATAATGATAATTTGATTAAACTTGTAGATATATAAATATTTCGTTAATAGAATATTGCAGAGTGTTGAAACGTAGCTATATTAGAAAAATATGATCAAATATATTGCTGTAGGCAACATAATAAAATATATTTTTATTAAAATCTGTACCGGGTGTTTACTTTTTTCTGGACCATAGGAAATACAATGTAAAATTTTCAAAAGGCTCTAATCTCTGCCCTATTAACCTTAGAACAAAAATGTAAATACATAAAATGTTCGGAATTAAAAATTGCATCAAATGAGCCTAAATTTATTGATATGATAGGTTCTGGTCAAGAGATAACTATAAAATAAATTATCTGTTTTTAAGCTATTTATTAAAACTTAATAAATTATAATTTTTATTTTGCCTGTCTTTCGCGAACAAAAGGCATGTAAATAATAATTTTGAACCTGTTATAGATGCAGTTTTTTATTCTGAATATTTTTTGAATTAACACTTTTGTTTTAAATTAATAGGGCAGAAATTGCAGCCATATGAAAATTTTACCCTTGTATTTCTTATAATCCATAAAAAATAGTAGCCACTTGGTATACCCTTCATAGGGATTGTACTAAAAATCACATTGCAAAATTTTAAGAAATAATACATTAAAACACAAATATAAGGCAATATGTTAACGTACGAGTCCAACTTTGGAAAACGAGACGTCAGCCAAGTTTTACAAAGGACGAGTGTGTTAACTGACCTTATGATACATGTTTTTTATACTATTTTTTCTATTGAGGTATTTTTATCCACTTAGGCCCTTTGAAAGCGATATAAATTTTGGAAAAAAATAGATATTGCTTAAAATCTCTGAAATTATTAGGATTTTCGAAAGACTAAATCAAATTTTACCCTCCGCAAATCCTTTTATCATGTTTTGGTTTGAAATATAACATATCAAAATTTCCAACCATTGAAAACGAAATAAATTTTGGCAAAAAATAGATAGTGCTTAATATCTCTAAAACTATAAGGATTTTCAAAAAATAAATCATATTTTACCATTGTATCAATTTATCAAAATCTGTTCATAGCTTCAAATAAAATATTACTTCCGGTTTATTAATTTTAGCCAAAATCTAATATGTTGCTTCCCTTTATATAAAAGTCTTAAGTACTATCAAAATCTAATCAACTCTTTAAATGAATGGAGAAAGCTTACATACGGAAATAGATATATATATATATATATATATATATATATATATATATATATATATATATATATATATATATATATATATATATATATATATAAGAGTTATCGTGGACGAAAATATCGTCACACACACACACACACACACACACATACACACACACTCACACACTCACAGTCACACGCACACGCACACATACATACACACACACACATACACACAAGCACATACACACACACACACGCGCACGCGCACTCACACGCACACTCACACTCACACACTCAGTCACACGCACACGCACACACTCACACGCACACATACACACATACATACACACACACACACACACACACACATACACACATACTCACATACACACATACACACATACGCACGCGAGCACGCGCACGCACACACACACACACACACATCATCGTAAGAATAGTAAAAACGTGTTGTGGGACCCTAATTCGTGCTTATTTACTGAAAACTCACCATCGAATTTTTAGCAGGATTACATTACCTGCCTTATCTACGGTATGACGAGAGGTAAAAAGTAACATGTATTTATTTTTTCCATGCATGGCACACTTATAATAGTCATAGTTAAATCATTAAATCAAATTAATATAACATTTATTATGGATTTTTCTCAAAAAATTCGTTATGTAATGGTATGAAACGATTATACCGTTGAATTCAGAATTAAATTCTCTAGCAAATAAGCAAGTAAAAAATATGTTCCTATTTAAAATAAAAAAGTTAGGTTCCATATTTTGAGAACCGCTTATATAAATTAATGTTTGCTGATATCATCAGATTTGTATTTCAAAATGGCAAAAATTTTGCTCATTTAACCAAATTCGTATCTCTTCAAATAAAAAAAGTTACTAATAGTGAGCAAGCTTATTGAGACACCTGTATATCTTGATGGAGGATACGACTGAACAAAATCGTAATGAATTGGACTGTCCTACTGGCCGCCATGACAGATGCGCTTACAGCGCTGCTAACGAATTTTGTAACAGCAAAATATGAATATTATAATACGCTTGAAAAAAAGTTAAATTTTATGATTATTAAGACTTTTGTTGGTAGAAATTAATATTTTCGGTTGTAAGTAGTGTGCGTATATGTCACTTCCGAGGTTGTGAGTACAAAAATAATATACTTACATGACTATTTCCTTCTGTACAAACGTACAAAGTTGAGGTGGTGTTCAAAAATGTGTGATTGACAAATAAAAGTCAATAGTTACCAGAGGCGTAAATTAAAAAAAAATTTGAGAATTTTATTGTTTATCTAAAACACTGTGTATAAAGCACCCCATAAAGGTTTATGTTTTCCCATCCATGTTAAACGCCTGTCACGTTTTCTCGCATTTACCTTGTATATTGCCCATCCCACATTCACCATGTTATATTGAATGGACGTTTATGTTATCTCTGTGTAGTAGACATAAAAACAAATATATTTGACAAACAGGTAAAATTCCTGCTACATTCCTTACATATCATTTTTTTTTTGAACTACCTTTCCAAGCAAAAACCATATTCATTATCATCCTGAGACTCCCAATAGTAAAATGTAAACATTCTTTGAACCCTTGGTACTTTCTACCAACCCCCCCCCCCCCCCCCCCCCATCCTTCAGCGCCATTCAGCATCCGTCAGCTTTCAGGCTTCGGCTCAGTCTGACACCGAAACACAGATACAGTGTTTCTCAAACTCAGCACATGGAGCGCTGGGGAAATGAAAATGAAACTGATGTGCCACTGTACGTGAGTTACAGGCTAAATGGGACAGTTAGTGAGATGCCCCAGTTTGGGAATTGATTTATACGCTGGTAATGAGATTTTTGCAGGAAGAAAGACGAGGTGTGGATTTTATCGGAATTCTTTCGCATACAAAGAAGGCATAAAAGAATAAGTTGTCTTCTGTTAACATTCTACTCTGCTTTTTAAAATGTAACATATACAGTTTGTTTCTAAACCTGTCACAAATTTTAAGGGTATATAGTACTGATCAAAATAAGTAAAAAAAGCTTAATCATCATACGTCTGATCTTTAACGAGAAAAACGAAAAATGGAAGAAAAACTGACAAAGATAGTGACGTAAAATAATTAACACTTGGCTAAGTTTCACAAACTAGGATTTGTTATATTTATCGCGATTTCGACTTTTACGCCATCTTCAGAAGATTGAGAAATGTACAAGAGAATTATATGACTATATATACAGACACAGGTATACACTATATGTACAGGGTGTTTCCTTTAAAATAACCAGCGCTTTTTTGGGCGAGTTAATGAATTTAGAAAAAAATGTTATGTACAAGAAATGATCAAGAATAAGAGGCTAATTTATTAATAATAACAAACCAAAAAATTGACCAGTGTCTCAAACGGCAGAACAAAATTATAATTTTTTAAATGGTATCCTATATAATTTTTTAGTCCATTAAATAGAGAATTTCTTTCTGATTTCAATGATATAAATATGGTATAGGGTTGTATAACAATTATTTCGAGAAAAATGGTATTAAAAATAATGTTATATTACAATACGCTAGTTACGCTAGTAGTAAACCCATTTTTTATTACATTATTTCTAGTTTTTAATACCATTTTTTTCGAAATAATTGTTATACAACCCTATGCTATATTTATGTCGTTAAAATTAGAAAATAATATTCTATTTAAAGGGCTAAAAATTATATAGGGTGCCATTTAAAAAATATAATTTTGTTCTACCGTTTGAGAACCACTGGTTAAATATTCGGTTTGTTACTATTAATACATTATGCCCTTATTCTTAATCATTTTTGGTATAAAACATTTTTCTCTAAAGTTGGTTCATCCAAAAAAGCGCTGGTTGTTTTAAAGGAAACATCCTGTATATGCAGACAGTATAAACTATTATAATTGGTCACGGAAATACCATCCTAAGGGATCAACAAAAATTCCTTTTCGATAATATTTCCAAAATTTCCGAGTGGAGAACATTTGTTTGGTCATTCATACGTTTAATGGCTTTGTCTATTTCAAATGCTTCCAAGAAATTTAATTTCGAACCTATCTTTTGTAAGTGTAAAATTTTCAAGTTTTTAATTGAACAATTATGATTACTATCAATAAGATGTGTGGCTAGATTAAAATCTGATTTTTTATTTTTCCAAGATCTCATATGTTCATTAAACCTAATGAGGATACTTCTACCCGTTTGTCCAATATATTTATATTCACATTGGTCACACTGGATTTCATATATGTACATGCATCTGATTTGTTTAGAACATTTTCTGTATAAATTTTATTGTTGATCAGCTTACTTAGGCCCGAGTACTAGAACGTCAGGATCACACAGTTACATGTAACAGACAGGTACCTGACGATTTGACGTGCTAGAAAGTATGGCAACAAAAAAATGCATCGTGAAAGCTGTTTTACATATAACAGCGACGTTACGACCAGTTACCTGACTGTTACGTACTGTCAACCTGTCATATTGGTAATATGTTGCTCCTATGTAATTTTAATGTTCAAAATGTCTTCTTAAAATTATCAAACAATTTCAAAAAACGAAATAACCTTGATATATGAAGTGTATTTTAAGACAGGTTAAAAGATTTCAAAAAATTTTTCCAGAAATTTACGTAAAGAACAAGAGGATAACTTAAAACTAGCAACTATGAAAAGTAAATCAATTTTAGCGGAATAACAAACATATTCCTTATGTTGTTTACGATTCTTGGACACAGGTCAATTATTATGTTGTTTTCTTTATTTTTTGTTGCGTGCATTTTATTTAAGGATTTTTCAAATAATGGTTTCAGATGATTTGCAATGCGCGTTCGAAGAACTGTGAATCGAATAATTAAAATAATTTCACCAGAAATAGCCAATTTATCTTTGTATCTTAAAATTATATTTATTAAATGATTTTTCTCGAAAGACGTGACATTCCTTTCTTTGGTTTTCTCATACTTTAAAAATAACAAGTATGATTTAATATTTATAAGCAGAGGACAGCGAAAAATATATTTTTTTGCTTGAATGTAACCTCAAAAATGTATATTTTTTGACATATTTGACATTTAGATAGTGTTGCCATCTAGTGAATTGTGAAAGAACACATCATATTTTATTAGTTTGTGCCAGTACTAACTGATACCAATCTGTTACGAAGCAACAGCCAACATTCGTTTCTAGCACGCCGTAAAAAGGTACCGACATGTTAGGAAGTACCAGGCAGTTAAGTAACACACAGATGCCACTGTGTTTCTAGCACCCGGGCCTTAAAGTGTTATTCTTGTAATAGGCCAGTTTATGATTGGAGTCTCTGAATTTCTTTTTAATATCTCTATTAATTTTGCCTACAAAGTTAAATCGTGTGAAACATTTATTGTTAGAACTATGTACGGCATAAAAGTTTTTTAAAACCGAAGTTTTCATTTTGTTTTCTAATAATCGGTTAACAATATTTTCGTTATATCCGTTATTTAAAGACATTTGTTTAATTATGTTTAATTTATATGTAAAATTATCTTTCGATAAAGGAATCGTAACTTATCTAAAATTAAAATGCATTCAACTGTTTTATTCACCTAGTGTCAACAACGGATTCAATGAATCAGATTAAAGATAGTGATATCGAACAAAATTTTGTTTATGTCAGTAAATAGACTATAAAAATTCTGATGTGGATACCATACGACTTCCTTGTACGCAAAACCAATATGAAATATAGACCCAATTATAAAATTGCACGTATTTGACGTAATTTGACATTAACATTAATTTTTCTTTTTTTTTTTGTACTTTTTTGTCCTAATCCATAGCAAGCTTTATTACAAACACCAAAAAGTATATAATTTTTAAATTTACATATCTCGCTTATACAAAGAGCTAATTTAATAATATTGGTTGTGCTAGACGCAAAATTTAATTCTCTAAAAGTATTATTTGAAGCATTTATTTCTAAAATCAAAATAAAACCATTTTATTCAAGAAAAAGTGTTAATAACTTCATGTAATATGTCACTTCCGGTTAGCCTATTTTAACCAAAATCTGCTATGTTATTCCCATTGATATAAAAGTCTTATATACCACATTTGAAAAGTTTTGGATTATATTTTAAAATAGTTTTTCATTAAAATCTATTATAGGCTTTAAGTAAAGTACCACTCCTGAAAATTATGTAATGACCAAAAAAAGAGGTGCACAACTAGATGTCATAATAGTCCTAAATACAAAATTTCAACCTTCTACGGCTTAACGTTCTTGAGTTATGCGAAATACGTACGCAGAGACGTCACGACGAAATTAGGTCAAAATGGATATTTCTGTTGAAATCTGAAAACTGAAATTTTTGCTACTGCCTTATATTTTGGAGACTATTGAAGATCGAGCCCATGTTGATTAATTTTTTTTGCTCATTTTGATCGGTACTATAGGTATACTCTTAAAAATTTTGACACACGTTTAGAAACACCTAGTATGTAAGTATTTATAAAAATAATTATTGTTAGTAACTAGCGAACCGCTCATCGGCAAAAATCGTATAATACATGATATCTTCAACAAAATCAGAGTGATGTCTGGAACAATGAAAATATCTAGGAAATTGTTCGCAAAAATTATTTAAAAATAATCGATTCTTTTCTTCTTTCGCAATGAATTTAAACTGTTATAAAAAGTAAAACATGTTAGACCAAGCTTTAAAAACGTAATATTGTTTATTTTGTGAGTATTTTAATTTTTTTCACAAATCTTCATTTTGAATAAATATTTTTTAACCTAACTCATGCATTTTTCTGGATAAGATTTCATAAAAACTTTTATTGCAATTTCTTTGAGGTAGACGATATTTTTTCATAAAATTTTCTGGACTATTACGTTTTAGAAATGGAAAGTGTCTCAAAATTTCAGACATGGTTGACATGTAGAGCTAAATATGCAACTAATTTTATGAAGAGAGAGTTGTATAGAGTAAAAAAGTGGATATTTTAAAATATTTTGACCCAGACATCTAAAAATGTTTTTGAACAAAAATTTTGTTGGTAATTTTAAATCATAAGTATCGCACTCGCAGGATGACATCATCAGCGACATTATTAATCGCGGTATAATGGGGGGTTTTTACTTTTAACTCACTCTGGTCCTGCTGACATCAACAGCAGGAATGGTTAGAATGTTTGGAAGGATTAAAAAGATAGCTTATGTTGTTGTATGTGGTTTGTTGGAATTCAGAATACTGTATGTTGCTTATGCGAATGTATTTACGTGTAGAAGTTAATTTGGTGTGAGATCAATTTCAACCTATATCACATTCGCGTGCATTACTGATTAGTGCAACGAATGCTTTTAACTTCGATAAATAATTAAAGATTTGGTATTTTGTGTTATCTGTGTTCGGAGTTGAGGTTAATGGTTTAGCTGTTTTTTTTACCTTCCGTCACCTTTGGGTAAGGAAGGTATTGTCTTTGTCTATTTGTCTATATTGCCTATTGTGCGTGTGTGTGCGTGCGTGCGTGCGTGTGTGTGTGTGTGTGTGTGTATGTGTGTGTATGTGTGTGTGTGTGTGTGTGTGTAACAAAATTTTCGTCTACGATAACTTCCATACTACAATTCTAAAAATTATAATTCTTTCGTATTTCTCTTCGTTACATCCATGTGAAGAGCTGATTAGATTTTGGTTAGAATTGGACAACCGGAAGTACCCTCATTTGAAGATGGTAAATATCATTTTTTCACATTTAATGTTATTATAAATATTAAAGAATATTTTATTCTCTATACGATTTGACTGCATTTTATACTTAATATTAAATGGATATAGAGTTAAAAAATTATAAAGAAATTAAATTTCATAAAGTAGCCATAGCTATGGAAACAGCTACCATATTAAGAAAATTTTGATTGAAAGATGTCAGTGTCAAGTGAAATTGACATAGTGTGTTTGTCTTATAATTTTACTGGAAATATAGGATCTTTTGCTATAAATTTTCTGTATGGAATTTGCATAAAATACATGCAACTGCCGGAAGGTAAAGTACAAGAAATAGAATCTTTAGCAAGGAATTTTCTGTATGAAATTTGTACAAAATACATAGAATTGACGGAAGGTAATGTGCTGGCCACATCAGATTTTTTTAGTGATATTATGTCAATTCACAATGGATGTTCCTTTGTCAATGTCAAATTGCTCCAAGGAAAAAATGAGAGCAGCGAGCAGAAATAAATTGTCTTCACTCAAAGGTGATGAAAACCTTGTGTCGACACAGGACAATATTTAATTATATACATAATCTTGTTATCTGATATTATATTTTATTTGTTTTGAATTTTGAGTTTTGATATAGGTACGTAGACTTTGGAAAAAGAAGAGCTATTTATCAATGTTTATGTAAACAATTCTGAGGTTATTATTTATTCTACGTCAAAATAAATTCACTCTTCACAATTCTCTAATAATGATTTTTTTGTAGTTATTAGGCGTTTTCGTAAAGTCAGTCGGTATCCGATAGATCTGTTCGATGACGTCACAGATGTATCAGATCCATCCGATTATCGAAGCTTTTACGAACGCGTCAGATCTGTATATGATTTTGACGTTTAAATCTGAGATTATAGAAGAAGTTTATGCCTCGATTATGGTCTTCTCTATAAGAATTATAGAATTTAAGCTTAAAGAGTTGTCTTAAAGAGATTCTTAAATAATTTAACGAATAATGATTATGGTCACTTAAATTTAATTTCTTAAATTCGAAATGTCATTTTATAGAGCAGCTAACTTCATTTATGTCATGTTGCTATTATAGAGACATATAGATTAGAAAATAAAAAATATTTTAACATATTTATCACATACAAAATATGGAAAATTTTCACCGTAGTTCATGGTAAATAAAATATATCACGTTAATATACTTCCTATGTCAATACATCTACTGAACAGTATGAAGAGTACATAAGAGCTATGGAAAGCGATGTTGTGTTTAGAACGGGAATAACAAACCCAACATTACCTCCTGATTACATTGAAAAGAAATGGAAAGAATTAGCTATGAAACTAAATTCGATGGGTAATGGTCCTCAGATGGATGAGAATTCTTGGAAGAAGGTTGGTAAAACCAAATATTTTGTTAGTATTGTTTAAATTATAATTAATTGTTATAATTTATTTCACCAGAGATTCAATGATTGGAAAAATTTAACAAGACACAAATCCCAAAAAATCATTTCGAGTCAAAACAAAACAGGTGGTGGACCTATGAAAAAAATTAGTTTAACAACATTAGAAGAAAGAGCACTGAGCGTTTGGGGAAAAATTGAGGGATCTTCGTTAGTATCAGAAATTGGAGCAGACTTTAACAGTGATACCGACACAACACTTGATCTGGAAAATAGTCTTTAATGAATTTATTTTCGGGAAATTCGAACGGATTCATAGTATCCCTTAATATTCTTGCACGTTAATTTTAGTTGAAGTATGAGATGTTTCTCGATGTTAGTAAATTTTCATTCAAGTTAAAACTATTTGTAAGTACTTTTCTAAATTGTGAATATAATAACCTCTTCTGTTGAATAACAAATTTTGTACGTTGTAGTTTCCCTGATAAAGTGGTAAAATAACCACGAATTATTGGAATTTAAGTAAAATTAACATCAATGAGAGTTTTGTCTTTTGTATAAAAACTCCGCCCTACAACCACCGAGAAATCCATTACATTACATTTTATCATTCAACAAGTCGGTGTTACGTCTTTCCAACAAAAAAAATAAATAAAATGACAATTACGACAGCCGTTCTTTATTATACTATTTTAATAATCTGTGACGTAGATATAAATATGTTTATTCTGAATTGATCTTTGCATACAGTTTAAAAATATAAATATTAAAATAATTATTGTGGTCAAAAATTGGAAATATGCGTGGATAATAAGCAATTTAATAAAATATTTCATAAAAGAAACTACGTATATTATAAGTATTATTACCACTTGTAGCCTGTGTCATGTCATTCAACATATTTTTCACTTTCATACAAACACAACAAAAATTATCTGGCATGGCATTATAAATTCAATCTAGTGTTAATCAGGGGATATAATTTGAAACATTTAGAGCTGCACTTTTTTGTTGAAGGATTTTTTAGTTCAAGATCGAATACCTTACTGTGTGTTACAAGATTTTCGTCTTACTTACTTACTTACATTTTTCATTTAATAAGCAGCTGCAGGTTTAACGCCTTTTTATGTAAAGATATAAATCAAAATTAATTTGATTAATATTATCTGACCACATTATTTACATACAAAAGGATAGGTACATTTAAGCCGCGACAAAGACAGAAAACAAAACTATGAACTACAAGTTAACTACAATAAATAGGTACCTAGATGTGTTAAGCGTTCTAATAATTAGTAGTATGTTTCCTAACGCAACCGTTTCGATTAAGTTTACGGTTTTGTATTCCGTAAGTCTTGAAATTATTTACCGGTTTCTATTTGGAACGCGGTTCCTGAAAAAGTTGGTAAAAAGTTGCACCATGGCAACCACGAAATAATCCTGATTTCTCTAGTATTTTTACCCCCACTACCGCTACTTTCAAACATCATCATAACGAAATCAAACGATATACGTCAATGTCAAATTTCTAAACCGCATTAGTGGTATTACTAATTATTATAGATTTAAGAATGAAAACATTATTTATATTTGATATCGTTGGTGGTGTTATTTTTATTGGCATTAAATGTATTAGAATGTTCAATTTCGTTGTCATATTCAAAGTTATCATTCATTTTGTTGACATTTATTTTTGTTAAGTTGTGTCAATTTTAAATGCCATACGATTCAATGTCAATCTGTCCCGAAATAGATGAAAATATTCAAGAACCATGGTGTACCCGGAATCAAGATACTGGTTTTTTTCGTTGATTTACGGAACGTAGTATAAAAATATATTTTGTAATTCTTGTTTCATATACACATTTGAAAAATAAATAATATAGAGAGATGTGAAAGCAACTGCAAAATTTTAATTTAGAGTTGCATTTTTCAAATTTAGAACTACAGAAACAAGCCAGAGCTGCACCAAATTATATCCCCTGGTGTTAATTGATTTACTTCCACTGTTTCGTTATTTTCTGCCTTTACATACTTGAATATGGATTCAGTAGGTATTTCAAAAAGGTGATATAAGAAGGCTAGAAAATAGTTAGAATTTAGAAAAAAGTTATTGTGTGACGTAGATTTAGAGATGAGTAAATAGTATTAAAAACTCGATTATTTTAAATAATCACGATTCAAATATTTCATCATTACCGATATCTGTGTAAAAAGCAGATTGGAACACCCAGCAATGGGTAATAAGCCGTGGTGATATATTTATATTTATTTTATTTATTTATTTTAAATAGTAATAACTTTTTTGAAAATTTGATAGTCCTTAACATACAGTTTTAAGGTCTAGTTTCAATATAAATGACCCATGTTCTAATTTGTTACTACGGTGGAGGATTTTATTGTTCATATTCGATTAAATATGAAAAGTATTTCAAAATTAAATACAACGAAAATGTTATTTCCATAAGATATATCTGTGCATTTTTAGTAGTTTGAAAACATTCCAAAGAATATATTAATGATCAATTTTGTTGCCTACCTGGTAATAAAAAAGTTTTCCATATGCTGCAACCAAAATCAATCACATCGTATATGTATTATATATATATACAGGGTGTCTTGGAAATAGGGGGACATGGCTTAACCACAGATGCCTGGGTCCAAAATAAGACGATTTAACTAAACTTACCTATATCCGACAGTGCACCGTTTAGCCAGTATTCTGCTTCAAAGTGCTTCTAAAAAAAATTTGTTTTGTTTATAATAACGAAATGCTTTGTTCGATTTGAATGAAATTTGGTATGACAATCCATATGAATCTAATTCATCTTTTAAGATGGTATTTGTTATTGTTAGTAAACCACTAGTGTATGAAACTTGGATGTCGCGACCATGAATAGACCATAACTTTTTAAAGGCAACGCCAATAATGTAAATTTATTATTTTTCAGAAAGATACATTCAATAGTAAACTTTCGTGTCTCTGCGTATGTTATGATATCCGTAACGATTTAGTTAGAAAAAAATAAAATGTAAGTGATTGCGCCGTGTAATTTTTAAAATAAATTTTATCTAGCAGTCTTTCCAAATGTCAAACAACTAATTTTTAATGACAGTAACAATTGTTTATGGGTTGTCAAAAATTTCTTTTGCTATATTTTAAAAATAGTAACATATCCGTTTGTTCGGCCTTATAGTATTTTACTACTTTTATTATAATAAGACGATTAAATAATGTTAGCTCACTCCTAAACAACTTTAGAAAATTGACAAGTCATAAACAATTGTTTTTGTCATTAAAAATTAGTAGTTTGACATTTGGATAGACTGCTAGATAAAATTTATTTTAAAAATTACACGGCGCATGCAATTAGAATTTATTTTCTTCTCACTAAATCGTTACAGATATCATAGCTTATGCAGAGACACGAAAGTTTACTATTGATTGTATCTTTCTGAAAAACAGTAAATTTACATTATTGGCATTGCCATTAAAAAGTTATGGTTTAATCATGGTCGCGACACCCAAGTTTCATACACTAGTGGTTCACTAACAGTAGGAAATACCATCTTAAAAGATGAATTATATTCATATGGATTGCCATACCAAATTTCATACAAATCGAATAAAGCGTTTTGTTATTATAAGCAATATTAATTTTTTTTAGAACGACTTTAAAGCAGAATACTGGCTAAACGGTGCACAGTCGGATATAGGTAAGTTTAGTTAAATCGTCTTATTTTGGTCCCAGGAATCTGTGGTTAAGCCATGTCCCACTATTTCCAAGACACCCTGTATATATATATATATATATATATATATATATATATATATATATATATATATATATATATGTGTTGAGACTTCGTCACTGTTTTAATTTTAGTTATAACTTTTGTAGGATTTCAGTGAAAGGGCATGAAAATAGAGCTCGTTCTTGATTATTTCATCAAGCTTTCGGATTTATTTAATCCTTCTTCAGGATGCTGTAAAATTATACAATCAATGTACCAAATAGTGGTTAACATTTTAGTATGCAAACTTACAATAATGTGAAGTTGAGTTATAATATAGCTTCATTGAAAAATATAAAAATATATCGGTGTTTTATTACAATTTTGGATTGCTGGAAACACAAGTTTACAGTCACTATGGAGTCTATTTTTTATGTGTTGTGGGTAGACTCCATTTTGTCGACATTTGAGGAGAAATATTTTCCTATTTTTCAGCGAGGTTATCTTGCTGTTCGTTGTAGCCCATGATTTGTATAAGTTCTTCACTTGTAAGCCATAATGGTGGTGGATGTACTGGAAGAACCCCATTTCCTGTTGATACGTGTTGAGACTTCGTCACTGTTTTAATTTTAGTTATAACTTTTGTAGGATTTCAGTGAAAGGGCATGAAAATAGAGCTCGTTCTTGATTATTTCATCAAGCTTTCGGATTTATTTAATCCTTCTTCAGGATGCTGTAAAATTATACAATCAATGTACCAAATAGTGGTTAACATTTTAGTATGCAAAATGGAGTCTACCCACAACACATAAAAAATAGACTCCATAGTGACTGTAAACTTGTGTTTCCAGCAATCCAAAATTGTAATAAAACACCGATATATTTTTATATTTTTCAATGAAGCTATATTATAACTCAACTTCACATTATTGTAAGTTTTCATATATATATATATATATATATATATATATATATATATATATATATATATATATATATATATATATATATATATATATATATATATATATATATATATATATATGTTGTGCAAGTTTCACCTGCTTTGAAAACGTATCACTGTTTATTTCTCCCTCGTTCCAGTCTAATAACGGAGTACTCATATTGAATTGACAAGAAATCACTACAAAACAGAGTTAAGCAATAAACCAACACTCTCAACACACAAAAACACTTCGACGTTATGATTAATAATAGCGCACTCAGTGCTTTCAACCACCTAATCGGGCAAAACAAAAATATTAGTTTACTTTTTGACTTTCCCTCGTATGTTAAATTTCTAGTCAAATTAATGGGATGGCCATAATGGAATGTCAATATATGGGTAATAAAATATAAAAATTAACCAATTTAATAGCGTTTCATTTAAGGTGGTTCTATCATTCATGACGGTTTCATACAAGTAAAACAATTCATAATAATAGATATTCTAAATTTTTAATAGTTTAGGGTTATTAAGAAAATGAAATTGTTGTAAATATCTTATAAAAATAAAAATAATAAATACCTACCTATATTTAAGAAAAAATATACAGTGTGTCCCCATTATAAGACATACAATGTTGGTTAAATGGAACTTTTTGTGCACCTATAGGGGGCCATGTCAGATGTGTTTTTGTTTTTCCAAAAATTCTCATAGGGCACTAGATAATGACGAAAAACTGATTTTTTTTGATTTTTTCTTTTTCAAATAACTTTTAAACTTTTGGTAATCGAGAAAAATATTCCAAACAAAGAAGTTAAATATATGAAGATCGAAATTAAGTTTTATATCCGTAAATCTCCGACACAAAGTTATATTTTTCTAAATGGAACTCATACCTGATTTTTGATTTGACTTTAGTCTCATAAAACGTTTATTTTTTCTCATTTCAATGATGTAAGCGTTATTGTGTTTCCTATTTGTTTTAATTTTTCACATTATTTTTCCCGAATTTTGTAATTATTTCACAAAAATAGTATATTTTGTTATTAGGAGTAAAAGTGATACTTTGTGTGGCGAGCATGGAAGTTTGCACGATGAGCGAAGCGAGTTGGACAATTGCATGCGAGGCACACAAAGACACTTTTATTCCGAATGACACATTAATTTTTTTTTCAAACGTACTACTTTTCTTTTTATTCGCTAATTCTATGAAGTTGCTATGGATATTTATTTATCTTATTTCTACGCCGCCGGCGTAGAAATTAGCTATTTCTACTCCGGCAGCGTAGAAATAAGCTATTTCTACTCCGGCGGCGTAGAAATTTCCAGCGGCGTAGAAATTTCCAGCGGCGTAGAAATTTCCAGCGGCGTAGAAATTTCCAGCGGCGTAGAAATGAAACTTCTACCTTGTGAATCAAGTCACAAAAAATGCCATTTCTACGACGTTTGAAAAAAAAACATTATTATTTTCTTGCTCAATATTTTTATTTAAAATTCATAACTGACAATTTACACTATAACATGTCTGATGAAAATATTTTTTTGATTAGAATTTCATTGATTTTTGGGCAAAATTTTGTAACGAAATAAATTAGTTTAATACAACAATTTTTTCTCAATAGAATACAAAGCAATATTTCAGAAATAACAGTAAATTCACTATGAAATATAGAAAAAATAAATTTGAGGGATAAAACAAATACAAAACACAGTAACATTTACATCATTGAAAAGAGAAAATTATATGTATTTTTTGAGATCAAAATCAGATATGGGTTCCATTAAAAAAATATAACTTTTTCTTATATCTCGGAAATTGACAGATATAAAAAATTATTTCTAACGCCACTGATTAGACAATAAAAATATCAGACTTCTTCAGTTAGAACATTTTTCTCGATTACTAATAGTTTAGAAGTTATTTGAAGAAGAAAAATCAACAAAATTTCGTTTTTCGTCATTATCTAGTGCCCCATGAGAATTTTTGGAAAAACAAAAGCACATCAACAAAATTAATTTTTTTGTCATTATCTAGTACCGTATGAGAATTGTTGGAAAAACAAAAGCACATCTGAGATGGCCACTTATACATGCACAGAAAGGTCCATTTAACCGACATTGTATCTCTTATAGTTCTCGAAATTCCAATGGTGGCAGCTCTAAATGGGACACACTGTATAACTGTTTTAATAAATCCAAAAATTCCAACATATTTTCCGTCTTTCGTAAAGAATAACTATAAAACTAGCTGGTAACTGGACTTTTTTTACTCATGTATAAACTGTCACTTGAACTGTCGTTAGGTAGTTTTTTTTGCACAAATCTGTCGTTTATTATGTGATTACTACGAAAAAACAGTGCTTGTGAGAAACTATTCATATATGTATTTCCAATATGTACGTAAAAAGTCATGAAAAATAACATTTCATTAAAAACTGTCGTAAATGCTTATAATAACAGAACGCCCTAATAAAAATTAAGTATTATTTCGTAATAATATTATCAGAAGTAATATCACAAGACCTCCTGATTTTATCGATAAATTTTTATTTTGCACGATTTTTCTTTGCTTAGCAACAAACACGAAAGCAAACTGCGTGGTAAATCCCGACTCCGAAGGAGGAGGGGTTTTACCTAATGTCAGTTTGCTTGAGTGATTTTGCTTAAAAGCATAAAAAATGAGTGCAAAATAAAAATTTATCTGAGAAAATCTGAGAGGTTGTGTGGTATTTGGTGAGATAAATTCCAAAGACAAAGCAAAATGAAACAATTTAATTATTAATATTTTATTTTTAAACTTGAAATATTAATTAACTGTCACACTGACAGTTATAAACAATAACAACTGTTTATTTACTTGGTAGCGGAGAATTATCGGGGTAACGGGGTTTTATCAGTATAATACTGTTACCATTGGTTGAATTTTCAAGTGTTTTGCATCATGATTGGTTGAAAACTAGTCGTTGGAATTTATCATTTACAATTTAATTAGACGGGATATAGTGACGTCAGCATGGCCTACGTTTTTAGGTATATTTCTATCAACTATCAACAACTATATACGAGGGCAATTTATAAAGAAGAACAATACTTTATTTTTCAACATAACTTCCTTCAACACTAACATAGTTTTCCCAACGTTTCTTCAACTGTGCCATCCCGCCAAAATAATATTTTTTTGGAAGATCTGCAAACTAACTGTCAACAGCATACATTAACTCCTCGTCTGATTCAAATCTTCTTCCCCTAAGATTTAAAAAAATATTTTTAAATAAAAAGAAATCACTAGGTGCTAAATCGGGATTATAAGGTGGATGGCGTAGTTCTGTAAAACCGCAGTCTCTGATGTCTGCAACTTTACGCGCTTTGTGAACCAGTCTGGGTATCCACCGTGAAGACACCGTCCTCATGCCCAAATCATCATGCAAAATTTTACAAACTCTGATTTCAGATAAATACAGTTCCTCGGCAATAATAGGAACCTTCAACCGTCGATTTGTAAGAACCAATTTTTCAACTTGTTCAACATTTTCTGCAGTTTGTGCTTCAAGTGGTTGACTAGATTTTGTATTATCATGTATCGAATCTCTTCCCCATCGACACTGTTTACACCAAAATTTTACTTTTAAATAACTTGGGGCATCTTGCCCATAAACGGCCACCATTCGCTAATGATTAATTTTATGAGCATTGTCTTCTTTTGTTAAGAATTTTGTCACACACTGATGCTACAATTTAGTTTCACCGGTTTTACCCATTTTTTAACCGAAAATTCTACTCTAAACTGTAATAAATAATACGATTTGAATGCAACTTACAGTATGAACTTAATATGTCACACAAATTTGACAACAAAAAATTGTTATCGTTTGTCTTTTGTTTCATGGCTAGGTATATTTCTTTGTAAACTGCCCTCGTAATATTGTGTGTCTTTGTCTACCACGCTCTGACCATAGCAAAGTCACTATACCCCATCTGCATTTTTTTTCTCGTAAGCAGGTAGGGGAGACCGGTGTCAATTGTAGCAGGTGTCAAATGTAACAAGGGTAGGTAACGGCCATATTTTCGAAGTAGATTAAGGCCCGATCTTTCCAAATACGAATAAAATGACCGATAACTAACTGCGAACTAAATATATTAGGAGGTCTTATTCGACAAATAAAGTATAAATGTCTTTCAAACTGATTTTAACCATAGAATTATTATTCTGTAAATTAACATAACGTATATAAATATTTCTATGTTGGCTGCAGTGAAATTTCGATTACTGACTTCATGATAAGTTTAGAGAAAGATAGTTCGATGCACAAAGTTTAATGTTAGAAAAGGATAAACAATTGATATTTTTCGCGGTCGAGTTGTGAGTTTGTGAGGTTAGTTTTAGGTTATTATCTGTCACTTTCTGTACCCAACATTATTTAAAGAAAATATTTTAAAAATTTCTGTAATTGTGTATTAATTAATGTATTATTACAGAATGGACCGAATAGCAAGAAAAGAAAGCGTGCAGTAAAATTTACTGATTTGGAAGTCAGATTGTTTGTTATTTTTTTGAGAAATATAAGATGATAATAATTTATTGTACAAACACTAGGTTTAAATGAGAAGTTTATTTTATTATATATACGAACAGAATGTTATTTATATATGTATATATATATTTTACAATAAAGTTTGAAAGTACTGTATTATAGTTCTTCTAATTATGTCATGAGCGTAGAACATTATTGTCCCTGCTGTGGATTTATGTATACCTATAAAATCTGCAGCAATATAGAAAGAACCACTTGCTAAATATTTTAGTATTAATAGTAACTGATTTAGTAGAGACACTGCGTTATTGCTTAAAAAAGAGCAAAAATTATAACAGTTTTATATACATTATACGAAATCTAATCTAATTTACCGGTCTGTACGATGTTATAGTCGGCGTTCTATCTCCTCCAATAAGTGCATAACAGTTATTTTAGATAATCGGAAACGTTATAAAAATTCTTTCTCATCCCATTTTTCAAAATTGTTAATACGTTCTCTCACTGTATATGGGTGACGTTCTGGGTTTACAAAATCTACTATTTCTTGTATCTCTTGATCTTCGAGTTTTTCGAAATCATTAAAAATATCCATTTCACAAATGAAACATCGTTTTTATTTAAATTAGGTTAGAACTTAGAACACTGATAACAAAACCCTGAGAAATCGTAGCTTTTCGGCTTCATTCGGTTGTTATTCACAACCTGAACCAGTTTATTTCGAACTTATAGCTCCTAATAACTTAACTGTAGAATAAAGCTAGATATTCTACGAATACAAATTATCTAATGATGGAAAGACGGACCTAGCGCTTATATGACAAATATATATTATTTGTAACTTTATTCGCACTTGGAAAGACCGGGCCTAAAACGCGCTTGCAGAGTGAAGCAGAAAGAGTCATAGCTCTTTGGTATTTAATGTAAGTACATACGCGCAAATACGGCGTCTGTTTCTGACGAAAGTCTGTAAATCGACAAAAAAGTGAATACAGGTAATGACACATTGTTTCTAAAACACTATAAGTGCTCTGCTCCGAAATATTTCAAGTTAGGATCAGTTTGTGAGTTATATCTGCTTTTATTTTTCATTAAAAAACATTTCCAATTATCACCTAATAAATACAAAAAAGCAAATAATATCTTTATAAGTGAAGCGGTGTCAGTTGTAACACATGCCACGGTGTTGATTGTAACGTGTTTAATAATTAAGTACAGTATTGATCATGATAAAATTACAAGAAAAAACCACTGCTAAAAAACGAGAAACACTTCCGAAAGTAACAGTCGCAGATTACTCTTCAGATGGCTCCGATGAGGAAACTCTCTGATATGTAATTGGCCCATATTTTTTGAGCATAGGAGATTGGTTTCAGTGGCGAAAATGTAAAACCTAGACACCGGGCAAGTTTACCTAAACTGCAATTTCGTTAGCGACTAAAGGCATTGGTCAAAATAGTCCATATCTCCAACAGAATATATATTTTGTTTGTTTTTAGTTGAGTCATCTGAATTTTGTATTTTCTGAGGTAATAAATAAATGTTTATTCTTTCAATAATTTCTTCTTTTACCTGTTATTTTATCTTATTACATTACTGTTAAAATTTGTTACAATTAACACTGGCAGTGTTACTATTGACACCAGTTAGGTGTCAAATGTAATATTTGTAATGCCTGACTAAAAATCCTTATACTTTTATATTTGTCACATTATCAAAAGTTTTAAATTCAAAATATTATTCACTAAGGTGGGTAGGTTCTCATATAGGTAATTTCAAAATTTCGAAATGTAACGTTAACTCGTGAAAAATAAAAATTTAAATTTTGTAACAATTGACACCGGTCTCCCCTATAATATAATGTAAATATAAAAAGTTAGTCGCATACCTCATCTAATGTACTCATTCTTATTATAAATAATAAAGAGTAAACAATAAGAACCTCCTGAATTTGCGATTCCTTTGACTGTGATAGTTGCTGTGCGGCCAATTGGAATGTACGGCCAGTAAGCACATTTCATGTTTAGAGATTCCAGAATCAAACCGCAGTTCAACCGACAATTACTGACTTATGCGCTCAGAATCTGCAAACTGCAGAATCTACAATTTTGTAGTCCATACCCGACAAACCATCAGCTCTATTTGAACTATAGCACTATAGATTTTATAAACATATTTTATAGTTATTTTAGTAACATAGAGAATCGTGAACGATTCATTATTAAATATCGTTGAAAGGTTTTTGTAAAAATTCGTGGATTTCACAGGGACTTAAATTTAGAGACCTTCCTTTGTTATAGTTAGTCTTAATCAAAAGTTAACAAAAAAAGTGTGTATCAAAATTTTAACAATAATATTTAACAACTCATTTGACTTTTCGTTTCGATGCGTTATTGTGAATTTAACCAGCAGTTACAATTTAACAATAAGCGGTACCACTGGCCACAAGTGCTCGTTTTAGGTGAGTATACCCCCGTACTCAGAGCATTGAATCTCATCTGTTAACGCGAGACACTCGGTGGTTAAGGAACCACCCACTTAGTAATTATATTATACAGTGTTTTCATACTGTTATTTTTGGAACATTCAGAATCGAAAACGATTCAATTAGACCTTTTCAATGAAAGAGAGAAAATATGCGCCATTTTATTTAATATGTGCATGAAAATTGTTTCTTCAAAATTTAGATGTAAAATTTTTGGAAAGTCTTTGACAACTTTAAAAAACTTTTCAAAAGAAGTTACAAAACTTTTATAGAAGCTAAAATGTCTAACGATGCAAATTTTCACCGAAAAGACATGCAGGTATTTTAGTGACTACAATATTTTTGACTTTTCGTTTGACAGCCCAGCTAGCAGTTGCTGGCGCCATTTTACTTACCATTTGCAGCGATAGATAGAGATTGCTGTTAAATTGAAAAGATCTATCATTAAATGTTGAAGAAAGATTTTTGTAAAAAAAATCATGGACATCGCCCGGTCTTGAACTCAAGACCTTCTTATGTCTAGTAGGAGCATATACTCGTCAATTCGTCTTAGACTAATAGGAGAGTAAACTTAAAACAAAACAAACATCAAAAACAGGTGAAATATATATATATATATATATATATATATATATATATATATATATATATATATATATATATATAT
>OY720462.1:32359679-32372179 GCA_963082715.1 Harpalus rubripes | reverse complement strand
ATTAAACAATATTACGAACGTATCTTGTAAATAAGAAAAAAATATCGAGCAAAGTTTTCTTGTGATCATTATATTTATTACGTATATTGTTTTGTATTATTAAGGAAAATCGTAGCCTTAGAATTTTAAAGTAACGTTAGCTTTGGATTATAATAAATAATTAATTATTTTAATATTGATATCTTAACCTTGACATAAAATAAAGGATTTATTGATAATAGTCTAAATTTTATGATTTATTAACCAGAACCTGTCTAGCACAGACTACTTAACATTTTATGTTGTCGATTTTCGCAATTCTGCACACTACGAGAGAAAAATGAAAGAGTTTGATAATATTCTCAGCTTTCATATTTCTGGCCAAAAAAAGTTGAATTCAGCATGAAATTCTTCATTATGTCATATACTACACGATTTTTGCCGATGAGCGGTTTGCGAATTACTAATATCTTAAACTTATAAGAAATCCCTCTAAAATATTAAACATCTACAAATCGGCTTAGTTCTCATTTTATTATCTGAAATTTCGAAACGTATTAAATAATAAGTAATATTGTTTATCTTTAATCGTGTCGACTTTTCAGATGACAATCTGAGAACTAAGCAGATTTGCAGATGTTTAATATTTTGGAGGGTTTATATTTTTAGTAACTCGCGAATCGCTTATCGGCAAAAATCGTGTAATACATGAAATGATGAAGAATTTCATACTGAATTCAAATTTTCAAACCTCGTTATCATATCTTTAACCGGGTCAGAGTGGTTTATAAATTTGTAGAAAAGCATTGAAAAAAATATATTTGAAAATAATAAAAAATTTACTTTTTTCAATGCCACGACGACTGTAAACTGTTATAAATAATAAAACCAAAAGTCCGTTTCCACGACTTGATCCCCATGTCATCATTAGTAAGCATGTGGTTTAAATCACCAGGGGTTGGAGGGAATTGATGACGTCATATTGTTACCATGGAATATTATTATACATCAAAATTCGAAGTGCCATTTAAATGGCACAAAATTGACCCCTGTGGTGCACTCTCCACGCCAGCAATGAGTGCCCGTGAGGTGACGCCTGGTAAACGCCCGCACGGTACAAATATGTCATCATCATTACCGATATCTGCGAACAAAGCAGATTGGCACAACCAGCAATGGGTAATATGCCGTGATGATATATTTATTTATTTAAAATTCGAAGTGACATTTATTTCGCAATTGAATAATTGTGATGTAATGTCAAAACTGACAGTATGACCTATATTGGGTCAATTTTGTTATTCACAAAATTTGAAGTGTAAATAGGCATTTAGCAATGATAAACCAATTGAATAAATACGATGTAAGTATAATGGATGAAATATACCTCTTTTTTGTTCAAAAACAATATGTTGCAATAATTGTCGGAAATGTTAGAAACATCATTTCTGCAACAGCAAAATGCGCAATATTTATAATCCGAAGAATTAACAAAATTCCCAACACACAACGAAGCACAAATTATTATCGACGCCAAAATCAACTTAATCACATGAATGACAAATTGACATGATTCAAATATTTGAAAATGACACTCATTACCGCGGTTGTAATACCAGTCCTATTTAATTTTTTTCCGTTGGTTAGACGGAGATAGCATATACCCCTCTGATAATGAGATAGCAAATAAAAGTCTCATAATGCCATGTGTGTACGACAAAGATGATAGATAAAAGTTTAGTTATTCTTGCATCAGAAATTGATGGCGTGGGGATCATCTGGGAGATTGTTTATTTAATGAGTATTTTTTTTTTCATAAATTGTTATTCTGGTTAACTATTTTTAACATAACTCTTTGAAAGTTCATCCTAGGTAAAAAATGTTTGTTTGTACAAAAATTTACGAGCTTTAATTTTGTATTTTTGTAAAATTTTGATACGGGCTACCGTTTTTGAGAAAATAGCCAAAAAAAAACATCATAGTTTGCTCCTTTGATCCAGGATGGCGGCTTCCCCAAGGTCAAAAACTTTAACTTTTCATCACCGTCCCGACCCAAACAACATATGTTAAAATTGTTTCTACAGCTTTTGTAAGGCAAAGGACTTTTTTGGTCTCCATTGACTGGAATGTAGGGTCCATTTTTTAAAAAGATGTTTATAATGATCAGGAACATTGAATAACAGTACCTTTGTTACCGTGAAGTACAGGGTGTCTCATTTTCGATGTTTTTTAAGGTATCTCGGGTAATATTAATGATAGAGCGAAGCCGTTTGCACGTTGCGAGGTCAACTTTACGAGAAAAGTTTAATAGGCACCACAGGAATTTTCGATCTTCTTTTGTTTCTGAGCTACAGGCAAAAACTCGTTTTTCGCTCATTTTGAAAATATGTCATATCTTATTTATTATGATAGTTAGAGAAAAAATGTTTTTATAAAAAATTTACTGTTTTTTAAATAGAATAAAATGGCGTAATTAGATTTTTTGAAAACTTAATAATTCTCGAGATATAATACAAACTTATGATTTTTTAAATGGGAACCTATGTTGAAAATAGTCTCGTCTTTTTGCTTATTTTATAAGCTTTTCAGTGATATATAACAAGTCTTCATTCTTTTGTTTTAAACATTATTAAATGACGAAATATTAATTTATTGGGGTGAAAATAATGGAAATTATTAAGAAACAAATGAAAAAATCTATTCCAGATCATCATTTGCATATTTCAAATAGTATTTGTTTCAGTTATACTAATTTTTTCAATTTATTTACTTCAAAAGCATATTAAACCATTTTGTTCAGATCGTGTCAAAGCCAACTGTAACGTCGAAAAATAGTAATTTAACTAACCCGAAAATAATAGGTTAAGAATAATTTTGAGAACAAAAAATCATAACTTTGTGTTATATCTCGAGAATTATTAAGTTTTCAAAAAATCTAATTACGCCATTTTATTCTATTTAAAAAACGGTAAAATTTTTATAAAAACATTATTTCTCTAACTATCATAATAAATAAGATATTAGATTTTTTCAAAATGAGCGAAAAACGAGTTTTTGCCTGTAGCTCAGAAACAAAAGAAGATCAAAAATTCCTGTGGTGACTATTAAACGTTTCTTGTAAAGTTGACCCCGCAACGTGCAAACGGTTTCGCTCTATCATTAATATTACCCGAGATACCTTATAAAAACATCGACATTGAGACACCCTGTACAAATAATTACTAACATATGACATGTGAAAATTTCACTGACTTCCATGGGATCTTGTGGCTCATTTGGTTACTAGAGCGTCCTACTTGATATGGGAAGGTCCTGGGTTCAGATCCCAACGGGATCCATGAATTTTTCACGAATACATCTTCGTTATTTAGACATGGTTTATAACAATGTTCAATTTCATTCTACACACCACTGTAAGTGCTGCATGGTAGTACTCTGTACGGTACAAATACAAGTAAATCATTACCAAAATCTGTGAATTAAAAAACAGATTGGCACATAAAATAAAAGCTTGTGAGCCATAATGATATTTAATTTACTAAATTACTCCTATTCAATATCCAATTCATAAATTTTAATTTTTAATTAAAAGCTCTGACGGTAAGCTCAACCTCAAACGTTTTGCGTCATGCTGCACACCTTGCATTAAATATGAACCACTAACCTAAAAGTTTGGTTGTTGGGAACTAATTTAAAGTTATTTTTCTCAGTAGACAGGCGTCGCGTAGCAAAGCGTCCGTCACATTGCATCGTGTCGCCTGTTTCGCTTGTAGACAGTTGTGTCTGTGTCTCTGTCTGCGGTGAAGTGGTTCTGTCGGGGTCGGGCGGGCCGGATTCAGCTTTGCCGAAAATTTTAATTTCCGGCAAGTGGCTGATTGATGAAACACAGCTGGGTGACAATCGAGAGCGATTCAGAGCCCACTTGGTTGCGTTGTCGTGTTGTGTTATTGTTTCCAACACGACCTGTTTTTGTTATTTATCATTTACATGTTCAATGGTTTAAACTCGGGAACCGATGTTCCACACGCAGAGACGGACACTGAAGATTTTTGGCAATTTTGAAATATAACATCGGACGCATTGTCGATACGTAGACGTAGATAATTAAAGTTGACGAGTATAGACGCCCATCTCTGAGGGTGAGGTTAAATGCTCACTTCATGTGCAGCTTGCTGCGCAACGTAAATATAATTTGCATAATAGGGTACTATACCATAGTCAAATTTTAACTATCTTAAATAAGAAGACGAAAATATACATAAATTAATGAATATTAGTGAAAAATTTTTGTTTCAATATTGATTAGGTCGCAAACTACAAGCGATTAAAGTTGATTACTAATTAGGTATGACGCGTTAGGTCCTAAGAATTTGATTGGTCGCCTGATTTTAAAAACGAGATTCGCGCGTCTTCTGCGGTCACCTTTGAAAGATTATGAACTGTCACGTTGTTGTATAACCTAACATAAAGAATTTACAATTTTATGTTTCATGAGTTTGTTTTATTATAATATCTACTAATATTAACAATAATAATGTATTTATAATTAAATCAATTTGCAATATGTATTAATTAAATTAACAATAATATTAAGTAATCAAAACAAACAAACACCAGCGCCATCCGCCGTCATACTTTGTGACTGTTTCAATGTTCTAAAATTTATTAAGAAAAAAATGCTTATTATTTATGTTATTTATGCTTAATAATAATTTCTTCGTAAATATAACGTATAAGTTTTTATATAAAAAAATTTCAGCTATGCAAACATGAAAAAATCTGTTCTCTCTAGAACTAACACCACTGGAAGTACCAGCTACGTCACGCAAGAAATTCTTAACTTTAAAAATTCATATCTCGCTTCTTACGTAAAATTTTTAAGTCGCGTTTGCACTAAAATTCTTACTTCATCCTGTTCTTACAGAAAAAAAAATAAAGAAAAAATGGTATAGGACCCTATTTTCAATGTCACTGAGCGCTCAATTAAAAAGAATACAACAATCGTAACACAGGGAATGTTACTATACAATAGTTTTTTTAAAAAGAGCCCGTATTACGAGCGCATTTTTATAATAAAAGCGCTTTTATGGAACGCGATTTTACATTATATTTTTGAGTGTGCTCCATAAAAGCGCTTTTATTATAAAATTGCGCTTGTAATATGGGCCAATGTCTTTAAAGTGGTGATTGTCATTAGCGATAGCATTATACTTTTCCGTATACTCGCATGACTAATTCGTTCATTTCTGGGTATATAGCGATGACTACCCGCAGGATAGTGTCTTTCAGCGATTTCTACTTGTGGCATGGGGCTATCTAAATCAGGGTTGGCCTGATTTAAATCACTTGATTTACAAAAAAATCATTGAGTTAAATCAATAAAATACATTTTTTGTCGAAAAATCAATTGTTTTTCAAATTATTTTAGATACAGAGTTAACAAACAGAAAATTCTATTATGGTAATATAAAATAAAAATATAATACATATATACCGAGTGTCTACGTTTTTTAAGGACCACAGGAAATTTTCATATATTTGTAAATTCTGCCCTATGAATTTTAGGTCTATTGTGTAAATACAAAAAATGTTCAGAATTAAATACTGCATCAAATGAGCCTAACTTTATTCATACAATAGGTTCTTGTCATGATATAAACGTAAAATAAAATATCCGTTTTACCGAGTGCTATGCAAGGCACGTGTTTTATTTAGGTAGGCATGGTTTAAGTTTAAAATTTAAACAGGCGCGCGTGGACACCTTATATACTACGAATAAACAAAATTTCAAATGTATTCTTTGGTGTTCTATTACATATCTCGTTTTCGTTTATGAAATAAAGTATTTATATTGCTTTTAAAACAGTTAAAAAGTGCAATGACACCAACAGGTCTTTAGAAATAAAAAAATCCAAAAAAAACATTATTTATTTGATTTAAAAACATTAATGATTTTTGATTTTTTTTGAATAAATCATGATTTTTGCCAACCCTGATCTAAATCAACGAGGTACACACACCGACTTCAAAACCTTACAGCTCGCCTTAAGGTGATTCTTTAAAAGAATTCATAAAAATACATATTTTAAATTTTTAATAGATTAGGGTTATTAAAAATAATAAATTGTGTATATTTTCCGTCTTTCAAAGAGAATAACTATAGAAGTAGCTGGTAACTGCGTGTTTTTTACATTCACGTATAAACTGCGTAACTTGTACTGCCGTTAGGTAGTTTTTTGTAAAAATCTGTTATTTATTATGTGAGTTACTACGAAAAAACCTTCCTTGTGACTTTTGTGAGAAACTACGAGGTCTGTTAAAAAAGTATCCGACCTTATTTCTGTTTGCGAAAACCTGATGGATTTGAATCAAGCGCGCTTGCATAAGCCGACCTTGAACCTTCGTGAGCATGCGTAATTTTTTTTTTCCCGCCTGTTGATAGCGTCTGTTGCTGGCAAGCAGCATTTGAGTGAGATAGTGTGTAGTGCTCTCGTCGGTATTTCATTGCAAGGAAAATGACGGAACGACTGGAGCAGCGCTATTGCATCAAATTTTGCCTGAAACTGGACGACAGCAAGTTAGAAACCATTCGGAAGATTCAGACGGCTTTCGGTGACGATGCTATGGGCATCACACAGATTAAGGAGTGATACAACCAGTTTAAAGACGGCCGCACATCGGTGGAGAGTGAGCCATGCTCCGGTCGGCAATCAACATGCTGAAATGACCAGGTCATTGATAAAGTAAACGCTGTGGTGATACGGGATGTCCTCCGTCGCCTACGTGATGCTGTACGGCGCAAGAGACCGGAGTTGTGGTCAACAGGAAATTGGGGCCTCCATCACGACAATGCTCCAGCATATTCTTCGCACTTGATTCAGCCTTTTTTGGAGAAGAACAAGACTCCTGTGGTTCAACAGGCTCCTTACTTTCCTGTTATGGCCATCTGCGACTTCGGTCTGTTCCCCAAACTCAAGAGGCCATTGAAATGAACGCGATTTCAGACAAGAGGGGACATTATATATAAGTGTGTGGAGTACCAAGGAGACTACTTTGAAGGTGATTAGGTTTCCAACGCTCCAGGTATGCCAGTTTTTACCCTGGCGAAAGATCGGATACTTTTCTAACAGACCTCGTATTCCTATATTGCCAATGTGTTTTTGCTCTAATGTGGTTTCAAATATCTCAGCTCACGGCTTGTTAACCTTTTTAACAATTTGTATACATGTGTAAAAACTCATGAAAAATAACATATAAATTTCATTAAATACTGTCGTAAATGCGCATAATGATAGAACCACCTTAAAGCTCTTAATGATACTATTCTTCGGTTAGAAATGTAGTACTTTTTTGTGTTATCTTGTACTTGAAACAATTTAAAACTGTACTGAAAGCTAAAACGTAGTATAATACAAATTACATTTCAATTTATAAGTGTTAACAATTACTCGAAATCTCCGAAGTGTATTGAAAAAATAGGTTCACATTTATAGTTAAAAATTATTCCCTAATACTTTTTTATTAACATCAGATAATAAACTTGCGCAAGTATAATTATTTTCTTTGTCTCAGTGGATGCAGATTTGTATGAGAACAAATTTTTATTTTTAACGAATAATCTTCTAATTTAGAAAAAAAAAATATTTTCCACTTTACGGAATTACAAATATTGATTACTAGGTACTTTAAAAATTAAATTCTCTATTTTAGAATATAAACTTAACAAAATAATTAGAGTATACATTTATTTAGTTTAGAAAAATTAATACTACATTTACTAATATTTTTTTAAGACAGCGAATAAATATTCTATAATAGTAAAGATTGCATCTATGGCGTAAGTCGTAAGCAACATGCGACTCGTTTGTAAACAATTGAAGAAAGTTTGTGTTGAGTTATTTGTTATAAACGAAAGATGCTGCCTCTTGTGTAATATAATTAATATTAAATACCCATGTATGTAGTATACATTATTTAATATCAAACATATACATTTATTGTATCAGAGGAATTTACTAACAAGACAACAAGGGTAAACCAAGGCCTCGGACACACCAATTTGAAAGAAATTGTATAGTTATACAGTACTTTCCATATAAGGAACATAAATCAACCAATTTTATGCAATACTGGTAAATGGCAGAGAAATTGATGAAAAAAGTGTAGCGGCTATTGTTTTCTGACAATAAGAAAATTTTAAGGGATGAATATTGAAGAAAAGAAATAATATAACACTTTGAAGGTTTGTTTATAATTTACTATTGTTTTTTTACTGAGATGTGTAACATAATAAAGGATGTAGGTGTTTGTTATAAATTAATAAATTCTTTATTCACTATGAATTTATTTATTTCTCATTCCATATGTATACATCCATTATTGGAACTATATTAAAATTTTCGGTGCTAGAAATAAATTTAAACCTAATAATTTGAATAAATTCATTAAAATAGTAAATGTATTTGCTATTTTAAGAACAAGGTTTACTTGAATTAGAATTTGTGATATTTATTTCAATAATAAAATTCACTGAAATAGACATTTCTATTCAGTTATGTCAGATATTATTTCAGAAACGTTAGTAAATAATTTTACTAATTAATTAGAAATTTTAGTTTCCGAAACAGTTAAAAATCAATAGAAATAATTTTTTATTTCCTTAGGAACTATTTTCCTTGTCACGATATTAGAGTGCCTTTTTTGCTACTAGAAGCAACCTATTTTTACCTTCCGTCACCTTTAGGTAAGGAAGGTATTGTCTTTGGTCAAAAAAATCGGTGGTGAGTTTTTGATGAATAAGCACGTTTTAGGGTCCCTAGAATACGATTTTACTATTTTTACGATGATGTCTGTATGTGTGTGTGTGTGTGTGTGTGTGTGTGTGTGTGTGTGTGTGTGTGTGTGTGTGTATGTGTGTGTATGTGTGTGTGTATGTGTGTGTGTGTATGTGTGTGTGTGTGTGTGTGTGTGTGTGTGTGTGTGTGTGTAACAAAATTTTCGTCTACGATAACTTCCATACTACAATTCCAAAAATTATAATTCTTTCGTATTTCTCTCCATTACATCCATGTGAAGAGCTGATTAGATTTTGGTTAGAATTGGACAACCGGAAGTACCCTCATTTGACGATTTTAACAGTTTTTCTTGAAAAAACTATGTTAAATATCATTTTTTCACATTTAATGTTATTATAAATATTAAAGAATATTTTATTCTCTATACGATTTGACTGCATTTTATACTTAATATTAAATGTATACAGAGTTAAAAAATCTGATGTGGCCAGCACATTACCTTCCGTCAGTTCTATGTATTTTGTACAAATTTCATACAGAAAGTTCCTTGCTAAATATTATATTTCTTGTACTTTACCTTCCGGCAGTTGCATGTATTTTATGCAAATTCCATACAGAAAATTATTATTTTGTGACGTTTTCTACATACAGTGTAATGTATCTGCAGATATAAAAGATTTATTATTATTATTATTTCTTGTAAATTACCTTAAAGCAGTTGTATGTATTTTATACCAATTACATACAGAAACCAAAAGATCCTATATTTCCAGTAATATTATAAGACTCACACTATGTCAATTTCACTTGACACTTACATCTTTCAATAAAATTTTTCTTAATATAGTAGCTGTTTTCATAGCTATGGCTACTTCATGAAATTTAATTTCTTTATAATTTTTTAACTCTATATCCATTTAATATTAAGTATAAAATGCAGTCAAATCGTATAAAGAATAAAATATTCTTTAATATTTATAATAACATTAAATGTGAAAACATGACATTTAACATAGTTTTTTCAAGAAAAACTGTTAAAATCTTCAAATGAGGGTACTTCCGGTTGTCCAATTCTAACCAAAATCTAATCAGCTCTTCACATGAATGTAACGAAGAGAAATACGAAAGAATTATAATTTTTAGAATTGTAATATGGCAGTTATCGTAGACGAAAATTTTGTTACACACACACACACACACACATACATACATACATACACACACACACACACACACACATACAGACATCATCGTAAAAATAGTAAAATCGTATTCTAGGGACCCTAAAACGTGCTTATTCATCAAAAACTCACCACCAAATTTTTTGACCAAAGACAATACCTTCCTTACCTAAAGGTGACGGAAGGTAAAAATTATAAAGAAATTAAATTTCATAAAGTAGCCATAGCTATGGAAACAGCTACTATATTAAGAAAATTCTGATTGAAAGATGTCAGTGTCAAGTGAAATTGACATACGGTACGTTCTATCGGTGTCAGAAATATTCCTACTAGAACAAGAATATTCTTAAAGCAATAGAACGCTCAGTGGCAAATAACTGTCAAGTAAAAAATAAATACGATAGAACAGTGGGAGTGTTTATGTGTTATTGTTAGTTAACAACTAAAGCTAACTTCGTATGTTTATTTTGGATCTTCAAAATGTTGTTAATACAGAGATTATAATTATATAAAAATATATTAAATAATAAAAATGTAAAGGAAGTATTTCTTTGAGCACAGTCTAATCTGAACATTGACAAATGTAACAGAAAGGTACGCGCGACAGTCGGCTAGTACAATTTTGAATTTATCTCCAATCTATATATCTTCCAACCAGCGCTTCCAGCTCTGAAGTTGGAATGATTCGTAGGAATATTCAGATTTTTTTGACGCAAAAGAACGATCATTGAGGTTCTACTAGAAGAAGTAGTAAGATTTCTGACACCGATGGAACGTACCTATAGTGTGTTTGTCTTATAATTTTACTGGAAATATAGGATCTTTTGCTATAAATTTTCTGTATGGAATTTGCATAAAATACATGCAACTGCCGGAAGGTAAAGTACAAGAAATATAATCTTTAGCAAGGAACTTTCTGTATGAAATTTGTACAAAATACATAGAACTGACGGAAGGTAATGTGCTGGCCACATCAGATTTTTTTCAGTGATGTACACAAAATACATTCGTACTTAACATTCAGTTTTTTACACTTCGTACAAAAAATCATTAAAAACACATCCATTTGCTCTTTATAAATTTGGGACCTGGTGAGGAGACGAGAAAAAATTGAACATCAATTCATACTTATATGACGGCGAATATAATAGATTAATAGTTTGATATGGTGTTTGAAGGAAAAATACTGTTTTAATTAAAAATTGTAAATTATAAATTGGAAATTGAATATGTGTTGATACATAAATAAATATCCATAAAATATGCCAATATAATTGACATACGCAAATTTATAAATGGCTTTAATTAACTCTATTATAAATTAAAACATGTCGGTAACAAATATTATTTATCTAGTAATCTTTTATTTCTAAAAATAATAAATACACATTATGCTTTTCATGTCCATTAAAAATACTATTTTAATGAAATATACCGAAATTCATTGTATAAGTAATTAGTTTCAAATAAAACTAATTAAATGTGTTATCTACAGTTGCTTTGTACTTTTATTGTAGGAATACATACACAAATTTATTTTCATGGAAGGGAATTACGTGTTCCCAGAACAGTTTAATTAAGTTAAAACCAAAACATTCTATTGTACAAAATATTTCCTTGAATTTTATTAGCGTAAGTTCCGAAATCAGAATATCATGAAGAATTATATATACAAGATAACACTGAAAAACTCGAAATAACTTTTTTATTTATAATTATATATTAATTTTGCTTAGGGGCTTCCGCCGGGTTAACGGGAATTAACAATAGATAATTTTCACATATCGTCAAAATAAATAACGTGAACGCTATAGCTCATTGCGTATGGCTATGTAAATTTTTTATGGTATGTATATAGCGCTTAACATTTTGTCCAGAAATAGCGTCCGTTGAAAAGTAGGGGAGGCCGGTGTCAATTGTTACAAAATTTAAATTTTTATTTTTCACGAGATAACGTTACATTTCAAAATTTTAAAATTACCTACTCACCTTAGTGAATAATATTTTGAATTTTAAACTTTTGAAAATGTGACAAATATAAAAGTATAAGGATTTTTAGTCAGGCATTACAAATGTTACAATTGACACCTAGCTGGTGTCAATAGTAACAGGGCCAGTGTTAATTGTAACAAATTTTAACAGTGATGTAATAAGATAGAATAACAGATAAAAGAAGAAATTATTGAAAAAATAAACATTTATTTAGTACCTCAGAAAATACAAAATTCAGATGACTCAACTAAAAGCTAACAAAATATATATTCTGTTGGTGATATGGACCATTTTGACCAATGTCTTTAGTCGCTAACGGAATTGCAGTTTAGGTAAACATAAAATAGGTCTTTCTTCGTACAATTTAACTTGCCCCGTGTCCAAATTTTACATTTTCGCCACTGCAACCAATCTCCTGTGCTCAAAAAATATGGGCCAATACATATAAGAGAGTTTCTTCATCGGGGTCATCTGAAGAGTAATCTGTGACTGTTACTTTCGGAACTGTTTTTCGTTTTTTTGCTCTTCGTCTTTTATGTTTTCCATAGCAGTG
>OY720462.1:32259679-32354679 GCA_963082715.1 Harpalus rubripes | reverse complement strand
CCAAAATAATAAACAATTTGAAAATAAATTCTGTATTTTTATTGGTATGTTTATTCTTTTATTTATCTATGATGTGTAATACTAAATAATATGTAATAATTAATTTTTTTTAAATAACAGGGGGGGCACGTGCCCGAGTGCCCCCCCCCCTCTAAATCCGCCACTGATCATATAGTATAGAAACACTCTGTACAGGTACTTTATACTACTCCTATATATGCATACGGTTTCCTCCTTTTAACTGCTATGCATATATCATAATCATTACACATTTCACAAACTGTACGGGGGCGTCGTACAATTCGCGGAATGAGCAAAAAGTATCACGTAACGTAATATACGAGCAGGTACGTATATGGCGATGTAAATCGACAAATGAGAACCAAAAGTTTTGGCTTCAAGTCTGTGAGCTTGAAATTTTGAACAATAATTTTTAACTGATCTTGGTATGAAATGAAGAAAAATGAAAATTTTACTAAAATTAGTTTTTCGGCTTTATCTAGTAGCCTACGAAAATTTTTAGCAAAACAAAAGCAAAACAATATTTCACGTTCAAGTGAGATTGAAACTCATACATTCTGAGATAATAAAATTATTGTTTCAAGTTATATCACCCCAGATATAAATTCGATAAAAAAAAAAATAGAATGAAAATTTTTAAACATGAACAATGGCGCCAAATCTCTCAGACCTTTTCAGTAATAGACTCGCAGCGATGAAAGCAATCAACACTTCGCTAATGGGGGTAATACCGAACCTTTCAATTAACAACTGCATGCAACTACAGACGTACAAACCCCTATCTCCCGTCACAAAAAAGCTTCAGAGAAATATAACTGCAGTACTGCAGAGTTTGTGACAATTAGGCGCAAATGCTGCAAGATAATATTATCAATATCAAAGTTGTTGTAGAAAAAACAATTGTTCTTTTCATTATATTACAAAAATGATTATTCTGGAAGGGCTAACTACACTTATACCTAATAACGTTTATCATAATATTCATCACAACATATTACATTAAAGCAATTATCCATATGAACTAGTATTTGTTAAATATTTTTTTTAAAGATAGGTATCTAATATTTTTTTATAACTTCAAAATTATGCGGTCATTACACGGAAAATATAGGAATATATATTTTCTATTCTTACTTCGATTAATATAAAATGTCATTTGTATAATTAATGATTGTATCTAAATATTCAGTATTTTTAGTAAAATAAAATCATCTATATTTTAATATTTAATAAACTAGCAGTCAAGTAATACTAATAAATTTGTAATAATTAAAGATTCGTTTTTTACTTCCTTGTACATAGTAAAAGCGGTATTGTAATTGCGAAAAATTTCAGTTTTCACATGACCAGCCCTGAATCCATTTTTGAATAAAATGGTTTTATTTTTATTTTAGAAATAAAATGCTTGAAATAATAGTTTTAGAGAATTAAATTCTGCATCTAGCACTACCAATATTATTAAATTAGCCCTTTGTATAAGCGAGATATGTAAATTTAAAAATTATATTCTTTTTGGTTTTTGTAATAAAGCTTGCTATGGATTAGGACAAAAGAGTACAAAAAAATAAAAAATTCATGTTAATGTGAAAGTACGTCAAATACGTGAAATTGTGTAATTGGGTCTATATTTCATGTTCGTCTTGCATACCTACAAGGAAATCGTGTAGTGTCCACATCGGATTTTTTTTAAATAAAAGTATCTGCTATATAGGGTGTTTCTATACTTATGGATCAAACTTTAAGGGATGATAGTATAGCTAAAAGTAAAAGTCTTAATCCAATTCAATACTCAACTATTTCTGAAATATACATACCTACATATTCAAATTTACTATTTTCATTTTTTTCCATTTAATATCTCAAACACTATATGACAATCAGCTGATTTTTGGCTGAATTTTTTTGAGAATTCAACTTTGCGTTTGAAGACTTTTTGACATACTTTTAGCTGTATTATCATCCCTTAAATTTTGATATATTATTGTTAAAGGTCACAATGGTTTATCCCCAATAAATTTTTCAATTTTGTTTCCGGGTATATATTTGTTTATATATTGAAAGTGTATTATACTAGTATATGCTTTGCATTTCAAAATGTTCCTAGAATAGTTCAATGTTATCTAAAATAAGTATCTTCCGTTCAGTCAGCGTGTATCTATGATGCACCGACGCAGGAAAAAGCAAACTACATTTTATCCTGAAACAAAATCAATTTGCTTTTGTTTGCTAGATTTTTTTCACTATGAATTTATCGCTCTTTTAACAAAGATGTATTATGATGGCTACTTAATTAAAAATAAGTTAGAAATAATAGAGTATTATTGTTTAATTTATATAAAAATATAGTAACAATATGAATGCAATAAATTTCGTTTATATAAAATTAAAAACCAAACATTTGTTTTATTTTCGTAAATGAATGCTAGAAGCATATTTGTAATGATTATTTCACTCATAAATTTATAAGCCAATCCAAATTCAAGATTCTGCCTAGTTACCAAGTTTCATCTCGACAAAACACCGTCACAAAACATTTTTCGCAACTTTTAAGCCAATAAGATGTCGTATTTTTACAGGTAAGTGAGTTTTGAGTTTTTTTGACGTTTTAGAAATATATTGTTTATATATCTGTCAAAGTGTGTATATTTTCTGTGTTATCAGTTTTTATTAAAAACGAATCGATTCGGACAGGAATCCATTTAAAGCGTTGGGAAAATTTTCCGATTGCTTTACTCGAGCCTGTTGCTAATTTATCTCGTGACATTGATCAAAAATCACTCGTTTGTCAATGCCACTCAATAAATTGCTAGGCAACCAGTTTTCGTACAATCTGCAAATTTTTCCGGCAAAAGTTTACTACTTAAGATATATATGAAAATACAATAGAGTTTGTGGCAGCTAACAGACGTACCTATATTAATTATTAATAAGTTACAATTTGATATTTTTTCAAGTTTATAATAATTTTCATTTCATTAAAGCCCACTATTGACACTTAAATTTTAAGCTTCGCTTGAACAAAAAAATGCAAATCGACATGTTGACAGCAAAATTCAATTACTCTTTTGACGTTTCCTTTCCATCGATATTGTAATTTTAAGGAAAACTTAAAATTTAAGCGTCAGCGCTGCAACCGGGATTAGGATAATGGAATATAGTATAAATAGTAGATTTCTCTCTAACATGGGAAGATTGGATGATCGGTATTAAATATAATATAAAGATTACATAAAAATTATTATTCTGTATAAATATTTACAGTCCTTCGAAGAATGATTTTGCTTTCAGGTATTAATTTAATTTTTAAGTTTACTATTTAATTATGATTTATTTAGGCTGCCAAATTTTCAATTCTTTTTAGATCGTTATAGCAAATTTTTTATTTTATAAAATTTAATTAATCCAATTAACATCATAAAACTTACTTACCTTCTCTTGAATTTTAGCAATGAAATAAATACAAAATTACAATTTATAACAGCATGAACAATCTGCAAAGTAATCAGTAAAACTTTAAAGCCCAAAAATCAAACCAAAAATGCAAAAAATTAAAAACAAAATATCTGAAATAAAATTTGCATTCATCTAGATTATTTTTTAACTCTCCTTACATTCAAGGACAACACACACACACACACACACACACACACACACACACACAGGCACGCGCGCTCCCGCACACGCACGCCAACACACACAGACACAGACAGACAGACAGACAGACATCATCGTGAAATGTTGTTGAAATGTTAAAATTGGATTCTAGGGACCTTAAAACGTGTTCATTTACCAAAATCTCTATATGCGATTCTTAGCACGACCCTTATCCTATAACTCCCTTGCCAAGGGTAGCGGGAGGTAAAAACGAAAATATATATTCAGCCGTCAATCAAAATCAGACGGTTAATATAAAATTAATATTAGTAATAATAATTTGAACTTCCACCGATTTTCAACGGCTAAATCTATCTGTCACGAAAGTTTCAAACGCACAAGCTGCACAATTCGTTGTTTTTTTTTTTTCAATCTGCACAGAGTACACAGTGATCACGGGAGACAACTCATGTATAGCGCAGCTTAAGCACAGCACAAAATAACCGAACGCATTTATTATAGGAGTGAGTTTTTTTGTGATATGTTTGTTGAGGTCTATTTAGAAAACTAATAATCCTCATAATTGTATTAATTTTAAATTTGAAGTTCAACAACTGCCTACAAATTTAGCTGGATAATGTGAGCTTCACACATTGTTCCGATAAAAATCCAAAATAAAACGAACCGTAACCGCTGTTGTCGTTTTATGTCTAACGTGAATTGTGTATTGTAAAAATTGGGTACAGTGCTACGTACTCATATTATTCATGAAAGGATGTATATTTGGAAAATGAGCCGTCTTATTTTACACGGATATTTCGATGAAGACAGGATTCGATTGAGTATCACCCGAAGTGGAGGAGCCCTATGTAAGCAAGAACAAATGAAAATATCAAAAGGGTTGAAGATTTGGTTTTGACAGAATGAAGGGAAAATGTAGCAGAAGCAACTAAATAAAATCTACCCTCATACATAAAAATTCGAAAAGATACACTATTTTAAACATCAATTTTCATCCCCTTAAGTTTAAAGTATCATCCTTGTAACTAATTCTCCCTTCTACCTTTCCGGCCTATTATCAATCAATCTGCGTAACCAGAGGGTTGTTCAGGCTCAGGTTCTGGCTTGTGGCTTTGGATAGGACTGCGTTGTGCTATCACACGTTTGACACCACTAGCGGCATTGCGCGATAAGGTCGTGTCTCGTGTCAGTCAAGTAGACCGTGATATGCCAACGTTTAGCGTCGAAGTCACGTGACCCAGCCGACGTGCCAGAAATGCGTGTATAGGTAATTACCACACGATTTAGACAAAGGGTAATTGCACGTTCATATTTCACAGCCAGGAGGAGATAGTCAAGGTGTTGCCATTTAATGTAATAAAATTCTTATGTTCGGTTTGGTTGGAGCCTATCTTTTTAATAATTCAATCTAATGAAATACATTTAAATTTGGATAGAAATTAAAAAATTTCGTAATTTTTAAAATTTTACCTTCACATTTTACAAATTTTGAAACCGCAAGTTGATCCATTCGTTCCCGAGAAATTTTCATATAAAGTTGTGAATATAAAAATACTTAATTTTTGCTATAATCATAAAATGGGCCGACTGACATTAAGTCAAAATTACATAAGAAAATTAGTTTTACTCACTTTTGAGTAACTATTTCAATTTATACCAACAAAAGTATGAAAATACCTAAACATGGCCAAATTTGTTGTAAAAGAAATATGCCGGGAAATGCATAAGCGCATGCCTAACTTGAAAATACTGACAAATGTGCTAAGAAAACCTGGCTATCTCAAGTGAAGGATGGTATTGCATGAGTGGCTCAAGTTTACTGACAACAAAAGTCAAACTATGGATAGACAGAGATGGAATTCAATAATAAGTTTGTTCGTTCGGCACTGCTGCGTAATAATTTAAGTCAATAAAAAATCCATTCGCCATTATTTTAATTGTTTACTATTGTTATAAAATAAATTTACTTTATTACAAATCATAATTCATATGATATTGACATTTTAAAATTTTAACAGTTGTATTTAATTATCTAAAATATATATTTTTTCATATGTAGATGCGAACATTACTGCCAATTATTTTTTTACCACCGAGCCATGAGTAACTGTAAAAATTATCACCGCCAGCTGCCGCGGCGTTTTACCGCAAGTTACTAGAAAAGGGGAACGAACAGAATCTAGTGACTTTAGAATGAACCACGAATCGAAAGGAACAGAAATTTTTACTGTCGCGGTTTGCGGTTTGGTAGACGCAGAGTAACGGAACGAACAAACCTAGTGATTGATATTCTAATAAAGCAGGACTATATGGTTCAAAAGAAAACATTTTTCATAGAATCCAACCCTGAGTTTTAGTATAAATTTTACAATTTGTGGGAAGAAATCTGTAGTTTCATAGTTTAGTGGCATTTATTAATTTAATATAGTGATCCTTCTACAAAATCCTTTTAAAAAAATTAACTATACCAATCCATTCTGTTAACAACGAAGTGAACAATAAATATTTTCTAATAATTGTATCAATTTTCAGAATTTTTAAATTAATTAGTACCAAGAAAATAATCAAAATATCTATTATAAATGTTCATTTTTTCAGAATTTTAATACATAAACCACATTGAATGATTTATTTACAACATAGAAAATTGAATTTAACATAGTTATTATGGTCAGTAAGTGCTTCCTATCCGCTGAGGATGATTTTGGAGATAGTGAGGAAGTCGAGATCTCCAATACATTCTGTTGAAGATACGTCATGTCGTATTGAACGTCAGAATGACAGATGACACATGTGACATATGACACATGTGACATAACATATATTCTGTGTATATCAATACACCCAAGAAAATGTTCATGTGTTATATATTAACGTTGCCATGTAACGATGGTATATTGAATAAGATTATTAATAAGTAATGACAGCCATTTTGTATTTCGATATAATAAAACCTAAGTTATCATAGTCCTGTGTTATTTCAATCCATCCACAGTACCAGCTCTATCCACAGTTCTCGCTCTAACACATTCGATACCGGTAGAAGAGCACTTGCTGACCGCAATGCTTATTACGTTTAATGCACGATCGATGCACAAAATTTTTTTAAAAAGATTTGAAAACTATCTTGACATATTAAAAAATTTTGGTTGACATTTTAATTTACTTACCGGCTCCTGATCGGTAAATGATTCACAACATATATCGATCAGTAATTTGTAAATAAAAATCTGGTGTGGCCAATACTATATCTCTCGCCATTTGCAGCCCGAATAACAAAAAAGACTAAGTTAATCCTTATTTTTGGATTAGCGAACTTTACTCTAATTTTGATAGTTTATTTCTTAAAATATAGTCTAATCTAATCCAAGTAACTAGGTACTTTTTTTTTAAATCCTCAACAGGATTAAATTCCAATTACAGAGTGGGTTCACATTCACACACATTCATACCTTAGTGGGATTCGAACCCAGAGCCCCGAGGGCACTCATGACGAGGTGTTGCTTTAACCATTGAGTAACCGGAGCTATAATAAAATGAAGATTAAATTTTAAATACTGGGATAGAATAGAATTCACTAATCCAAAAATGAGGATTAGCTTAAACATTTTTGTGAATCGTTAATTTATATTAATCTAAATACATACCCACATATTTACTTATGCTGGAAACTGTATTGAATTCCTTTTCTATTGTTCTATTTACTTTTTTCTTTTTAAAATGTTACTAATATTATTTTGAAATGAATAGTCCTTTGATAGTGACATTTATCTGTCAGTTACATACATTTGAATAACTGCGTTTTATTTGTTTAAAGCGTAGGCTCTGGGATTTAAATTATAGATAATTTTATAAATTTATCCATAAAATATATAGAAATAGAATTAATACAAATCCATAGAAAATTTAATAATCTTTGTTTTTTAATAACATTAATCTCGAAAAATCAACATTTAAAAGTATTCCATTACAGAAAAAGTTCGAAATGGAGGGTTTCAAAATTTTCTGAATGATGGTATTTGAGTTAGAGTGGAGGATCCACACATATATACACACACATACACACAGATATCATCCTGAAAATGTTAAAATTGGATTCTAGGGACCTTAAAACGAGCTCATTTACCATAATCTCGATATACGAATTTTAGCACGATCGCTATACCTCCCTTATCAAGAGTAGCGGGAGGTAAAATTTACTTGGAAACCCTATCAGTAAACATTAAAAAAAAAAACGATCGTGCAAAAAAATAATTAAATATCTTAAGTTGTTTTTGATGTACGCACGTATTTTATTACCTCTGATATTTTTTTACATTGTCATCCTTACATTTTTGATTTTGCAATGTAATGATCTTATTTTCCAACTGTAATTTAACTATCCCTGGTGATGATTCATTTGGAATCGAAACGTAGGAAAGTTAATAAATTGCTATTTAATAAACACTGTTTACCACGATTGCAGCTCCAATTATTTCTCACCATCCCAATAAATTTATAAATAAATATAATTTCATAGTTTTTGCCTATTGATAAATGTGTTATTCTGCATGTTATACGGGTATATTGGTTTCAGTACTGACACAATATCTGTGTTATAAAACATGTTAAAAGAATATGTTATTTTCTGTAATATTTTGTAGTTATATTTATTCCGCATGCCTTCTAATTTATTACAGTTTATACATTGTAGATAAAACGAAATATTTACAGTGTATGTTAGAAAAAGTAATAATGCATATTCCGTACTTTTTTTAACTAAAAGTATAGAATATGCATTACAAATCGTAATAGTGAAATGGAAAATTGTACATACAATGTATTAACAACAATATCTTGGTATTTGATTTTTATTATATTGGTTTTACTGGAAACATTAAAGTTTTATGTGATTTTTCTTCGTTCCAAATTTGTTTTATTGCAAATTATTCCAAATTCTGAAATTTCTTAATTAATTTCCTGGTAGGAATTACAGTCGAGTAATAAATTCCCGCGTTTGAAGTTCTGGTAACTTTTTTAATTACACATCCCTCATAAATAGAGCCAGATCATAGGAAAAGATGGAAATTACTTAAACTTAATTACAATCTGCCTAATCACTATATCTAATTATTATGTAACCAATTACCAGTGGCGTAACTAAGAGATCGGGGGCCCGCCCACAAAACGTATTTGGGGCCCGTTTTTAATTCTAGCGTTTATCATGAAGAACTACATACCACAAGAACTTGTGGAAATTGTGACTAGGCTCACTTTTATCTGAGATGATATGTTAAGAAGCAAAATAACCAATATTGGAGGCCTGAAAATCCAAGATTAAGCACTTTTACATTCCACCAAAGTCATTGTATGTTGTGGCATTTACTATAAAAATGTGATTGGCCCGTATTTTTTTTTTTTTGAAAATGAAATTGGTGGTAGAGTCCACTGGTGAAAGTTACAGGGAATTGATTCATACATTTTTGGTATCACAAATGAAAGAACTTGGATGCGATAAAATATGGTATTAGCAAGGTGGATCAATATCATAGTCTAAATAATAGCAACTTTGCGAAAATCATTCTGTTATCGTTATTTAATACCACGTTTTGGTAATACGCATTGGCCGCCAGGTGTCTTGATTTGACTTCTTTTTATGAGGTTATTTTAAAGGAAAACTCTGGATCAGTTGCAGGAAAATATTTGCCAAGAAATCGAAATTCTACTGGCCGAAATGTGATGGAAAATAAAGAGCTTGATTTTAAATAGCGGATAAGGGGCCCCTTAGCCAATATTATTTTTGGAAATTGATATTTAAAAAAATATAGAACTAAATAAATTTGTATTTTGCTACAAAAAAAAAAAAAATTCGCAATAGTAACAAAATTATAAATCATGTAAATTGGGGCCTCTTTAGAGTCGAGGGCCCGCCCGCAATGCGGGCTCTGCGGGCCCGTTAGTTACGCCACTGTCAATTACTATAAAATTTAAATTAACGTATTTCACCGTCACGCCAACTTCTTAATTTATTATTACGAACTGGGAACCTCAAACTTTTTGCCAGAGTTACTTTTTAATTGAGATTAATTATAAGTTATTTGACATTGAGAAGACAAGCAATTTTCATAATAACATTTTTGTTTGAGAAATCTGCAAATCTTCCTCCTCTGACATGAAAGGCCTCACTAGGTCAAGAACGAAAATAATGTTTTCAGACTTTGCTTAGAATTTTTTACTTTGAGAAATAAGTTTAAGTTGAAACATTCCAGATGTGGTTTAAATTTCAGCCGGAGATGGAATAAATTTTATGAACAAAGTGCACATAATAAAATATCTTGACTAATAATGTGTTTAGCATGCATTTAAATCAAATTGGTAAAAATATTAATGAAATATGTAAAAAAACTTATTTAAAAACAAACTTTCGTTAAGGAAAAGTAATTTTTCATAGGTTTTCTACTTCGGAAAATAAAAGCGAGGGCGTAAATATTGAGTACCGAAGCACTACTGTTAGAAAAAAAGTTTATTAGGTTATATACTGTAACATTTTTATTTATTTATTTATTTGGGTGAAGTGTAAACGTTAGACAATTTAGACAAATTTAGTTTATTAAATGATAAAGAAATATTAAAAAGATAATTAAAATAACTATTACTATGGTTAAACAAATATTAAATAGTAATTTAAAAACTACGAATATAATTAAAACACCCTAACACTAAGATTATTTATTTAAACAATAACACGACTATTTATTTCCATGATATTACTGATTATTTATTTATACTATTTATGTCACTAATTATTTATATAACTACATTTATTTATGTTCACTTCTCATCGACTGCTTGTTTGTATCACCAACTATTACTTCTCTACGCTTGTTTATATCAGACTGTCCAATACCTTCGCTCACATGGCTTATATACTCCGGTGCTTGTATTCGAGAAATTACTAGAACATTATTCTAAATAAAAACATCAAATACAATAGATCACGTCACCCGTGTAATTAAACAAGTCTGGACAGGTCTGTTTACATCGCACGAACGTCCGCGGTTATTGCGTCATCGCTAAAAATAAGCACTCGCTCATCGCTGCGGCGACGGCGGGCGCTCTAAGTTACGATACTAATTTATTTTGTATTATAAAAAGAGATTTCGTATCCGGTATAATCTTATGCGCCTGACATTTGACAAACGTCAAAAATTTAGTTTTTGATTTATTTCTAATCTTGTATTTTTGCATCCTTTTATTTAATCCTATATGTAAATGTAAATACACGGTAGTAATTAAAATGTGTAGCTTTTAAAATATGATACTCGTATCCTTACAATAAAAAAAAAACAATTGTATAAATATGCTTTATTTAATTTAGTTTGAAACTTGGTTTCAAAATTCGGTCAAATTTATAAATTTAAGTTCAGTAAATAGTTAGGTTATATTGTCCGAGTGTGATCAAATGTGTGACAAATTACCATTACAATTAACACACTAACATTAAAACCACCTGCGACGTACCAGTAAAGCAGTGTATCGACGTTTCAGCAAATTCAGTGGCTGTGATATTTGTAAATATCGTATTAAATAAATTTGGTTCTCAGCTGAAAAGCCATCGATGAAATGCAATAAAAACAAAGTAAAACAAATTTGCGATCCCAAAAGCTAAATGAATCTGTCATCGTATTACATAAACAGGAGTTTGATTGTCATTTGTCAATTTCACGTATTTCGAGAACGTAATCCATTGTCCAAATTAGCTCTACTTTTTGCCAAAATCGACGGTTCTGTTTCATTTGTATTTCAATGAGGTTTATATTTTCTATTAAGCTTCGACACAAAAATTAACCAAATATTTCTTTTCTTCCAAATAATATCAACTTTATCGGATATGGTGAACTCTAATTAATGCATACATTAGAGACTTATTCGTCGGCTACGTCTATTCCGACTGAACATCAGAAATAGACAAATATTTACTTCAGAAATGGTTATTCATTATTCATAAAGGGAATATACGAGGGTGGTTTACAAAGAAATCTACCTAGCCGTAAAGCAAAACACGAACGATAACAGTTTTTTGTTATGTGACATTTTTAAGTTGCATTCAAATCGTATTATTTATTACAGTTTAGCGTACAATTTTGGGTTAAACATGAGTGAAAATAAATTAGAGCATCGGAGTGTGATAAAATTCTTAACAAAAGAAGGTAAAAGTCCTAAAATTATTCATGAGTGAATGCTGGCCGTGTATGGGCAAGATGATGGTTTCTGTTATTGCCAAGGAACTGTCTTTATCTGAAATCAGTGTTTGGGAAATTTTGCATGATTATTTGGGCATGAGGAAGATGTCTTCACGATGGATATCCAGACTGATTCACAAAGCGCGTAAAATTGCAGACATTATCAAGCATTGCTGTTTTACAGAACTACGCCATCTACCTTAAAGCCCCGATTTAGCACCTTGTGACTTCTTTTTATTTAAGAATATGAAAAAATTCGTAGGGGAAGAAGATTTAATTCGTTAACGTAATGCTATTGACAGTTATTTTGCAGATCTTCAATATATATATATATATATATATATATATATATATATATATATATATATATATATATATATATATATATATATATATATATATATATATATATACTGAAAACCGTGACATAGGCGTTCAACATGGGAAAACAGTTTTTTACAGATATTATCTGTCCCGCAAGACTATAGTGGGAGTTTTTGATATGGTTGGATAGAATATTTAATTTGGCATTGAAGTGTATCTAAATACTCCTTATTATTGAAATATTAAAAGTATAATGCAGTTTGACAGTTATTTCTTATAATTTATGAAAAACAGTAATCATGAAAACGTATTCTGTAACTAAATTAGATAGATCGGGGCATCATAATAATTATTCACGAGTTCAAATCCTGCCCGCCTCATATTTTTATTTTTTATTTTATTTTGTAAAATATATTATTAAAAAAATTACAAAATTAAAACATAAATTGTTTAGTAAATCAAGTATTTTATAGAATTCCTTATTTTTTTATTAATTTTAATTTTATAAGATGCTTTAGGTACAATAATTTTTTTATTTTATTTCTCGTAGATTTATTCTATAAAATACTTGATTTACCAAACACTTTAGATCTAAATTTTATAATTTATTTAATAATACATTTGAAAAAATAAAAAAAAACATAAAAATATAAGGCGGGCAGGATTTAAACTCGTGAATAATTATTACGATGCCTCGATCTAACCAATTCAGCTACGGAATACATTTCCATTTTAATAAATTATAAGTAATAACTGTCAAATTGCATTAAACTTTTGCAAATATTTCACTAATAAGTCATTAAATTAGGAGTATTTAGATACTCTTCGATGCCAAATTAAATAATCTTTCTAAGCATATCAAAAACTCCCACTATAGTCTTGCGGGACAGATGATATTTGAAAAAACTGTTTTCCCATGTTAAACGCCTATGTCACGGTTTTCAGTGTTCACACTGTATATATATATGAACTAAAATTATATACAAATCATATATAGAAAAACAAACAAGTATATTAAACACACTGTAGTTCTAGCAATTAATTAACATTTCATATACAGGGTGTTTTTTTTACGACATTAAAAGTAGGTATCTCAGAAACGATGTGTTGTATCTTGAAATTATTCCAATAGAAAAATTATTTTTGTGCGCCATAATTTAATTGCTAAAACTACAGTGAATTTAATACACTTATCTGCCCCTCCGAAGACAACCTGTATATTATAATAAACTGTAATTCTGAAAAAATAACCTTCGGCACAAAAATCCTTGGCCAATACATACATATATATAGGCTGATAACGACGCAGCATAGGGGTTTCAATGGTAAAATCTGAATGTGCAGTTATTTGCTCCCCTAATTATTTTAGAGCAAAATTGTATTTAGGTTTTTGCTACAGAAAAAAATACTACATCCGAATATGCTATTGTTATTAATTTTTCAATATCCGGAACCGTAAAAATAGTCGAAAACAATAATAATTTTGCAAAAATCATTGATGCCATGGAACAAATATTAATAAAAGCGCAAACATCTGACACTACTTAAAAAATTATAAATTTAGTTCTCGTCAAACTACACTCTCGTAATCAACTATTACATTGTTGTCATCGTCAACTACACTACAAAAAAGTAAAATAAGTTTAAACGTCAAGAATCTATGACAGATATTTGCGCTTTTCTTTAAAATGAAAACACCTTTATTGTAGGTAGTTGATGGCAACAATAAAATAGTTGATTACAACAATGTAGTTTGACGAGAACAAAATTTAAAATTTCTTTAGTAATGTTCTCGCTTTTGTTTCAATTTTTGTTCAATGGTATCAATGATTTTTGCAAAAATGTTATTATCGTTTTCGACAATTTTTACGGTTCTGGAAATTGAAAAATTATAAACAATAGCATATTCCAATGCAGTATTTTATTTTGTAGCAAAAACCTAAATACAATTTTGCTCTAAAATAATTAGGGGAGCAAATGACTGCACCTTAAGATTATACCATTGAAATCCCTATGCTGCGTCTTCCAAGTCACCATCCTGTATATATATATATATATATATATATATATATATATATATATATATATATATATATATATATATATATATATATATATATATATTTGACGGAATGGCACATTTGAAGAAATGGGAAAGTATGTTAGTCTTGAAGGAAGTTGTGTTGATAACTATAGTATTGTTCAAGTTCAATGTGTCTTCTTCATAGCTAGGTAGATTTCTTTATAAATTGCCTTCGTACAAAGTGGGTAATGCTTTTTTACAAAATGTATTTTGTACATACTACCTCCCCTCCCTCCCTTCACATATATCTATTTTAGCCGTAAGCATCTTATAATAAAACTTCGATAATGTTATAAAGTTTATTAAAATAGTTTAGGAAACAAGGTAATTTAATGAAAATAATTCCCCTCGATGCTACTCGTATATTCATTGTCATTTAAAGTTCTGGTACAATTAGTATCTTTCTCTTTTGAGATTAGGCCCTCATGCACGAGCATTTTTCAAACTTTATTATATTTTCATATTCAAGAGAAAGTCAAAAACTAAATGGACATAGGACTTTGTAAAAAATTGAACATTTATTTATCTAAACAAGATTGGAATACAAAATAGGGTTCTAATGCGTCTTTCAGTAGGTACGTTATAATTATTGAAAATTTCAAAGATATAAATGCGTTTAATGAATAAAAATTGACACTTGACGCTTTCTGAAAAGTGCCTTGAGATATTCCCATAAAAATCTCATGGCGTTAGATCGGGCGAGCGCGTAATATCTCGAATCGAGATAACCCGTTAGGGGAACATTGCCGCCATGAAGGCCTTATCACACTACAATCATATCTCTGATTCTTTTTCGCTGACTTATTTTGTATGACGAACTCGATCTATCACAATGCAATTTCGAACAACCGTTTTCTCTGATTTTTAGTGGATTTTCATACTTGAAGTTGGTTATGATATGGTTTCTTTAATGATAACATATTTCAAATTTGTTTGACATATCATATTATTTCAAGTAAAATGAATGAAAATGGTGGAAAAATAATGCAAATGTGGACAAGAAAACTAATTTTGTACGCATCAAACAAAAAAAAAATGTCAACTTCAGACGTTTCTGCAGTTATATTTTACTCCATAAAGTTACATTCCTGTACTTCAGAGTCAGTTGCGCATGTGCAGTAGAGAAGTAAGCGATAAATAGTCAGAGGAAATAAAACCGATTCCATTTAATCTGACAACAGGATCTCTGACTTCCTTGTAGCTGTCACACTGGAGTAAGTCTGTCATATGAACCGAAGTCATGGATAATGCGTAAGTCAGAAATATTACTTTTAGTGTAATAAGGCCTTAACTCTAACGCCATGTGATTTTTTATGGGGATATTCAAGGCAGAGGTTTACAAATACCGTTCTACAACCCTGCTTCAGCTGAAGAATATTATTCAGCATGAAATAGTCCAAATGTTGGAACGTGTAGAGAGGAGGTTCAGAAATCGGTTGCATCGATACGTATAGAGAACGGTGGCCACTACCTTAAAGATATTTTGTTTAAAACTGCATGATTTAAATCTTGAAATTAAGTACTTTCAGTATCCAAAAATAAATTTTGTCTACCAGCAATACTTTTTATTTTAGTCGCGGTACGTTCTTGGGAATAAAGAGTTGTGCAACGCAAATTTGCTATAGCATTGTCAATCTTCCTTCATACCTACATTATTAAATCATTGATAAATCACTCGTTTTAAATTAATTTAAAAAACGGTGCGAATAGATAAAAAGCTGTAAAGTTTAGTTACAAGATAGATAATATAGAGAATGATATACGAATAAACTGAGGAATAAATATTGTCAGCTTCGATTCCCACAAAGTTATCTATGAATGTATGTAAAATTATGTTATTTTATGCTTTAATTTTCATATAAATCATTTTCACATTATCTTGCACATTCCATTAGTCTTTTATAATTAATTATCACGTAAAAATCTCGACTTTGTTTAATAATATAATGCTTCATATACTCATAACAGAAATGAAAAAAATTCTTGTGCTTATTAATTAAAATTGTTGATGTGTGTCATGTAAATGTAGAACAATTCAAATTCCAAAGCAAGAACGCGTGATTTTATCAGGAACAGTATTGTAGGACAAAAGTTCAGGACGATAATTAATGAAATATTTTTTTTTGTGAATTCCCTGTCTGAAAAATCAAACGTCATTCTGTCCACCATCCATTATAGAGAACGAATGGAATATCAGGATATCAGATCAACGGGCGCAAAACGAGGAGGTTTCATTTCCATCACGAAAAAGTGACTAATCATATATAGTGTTGCCGCATATATGCAGTTTATCCACGCGTGGTTGCAATGCTGCGACACTTCTACCCGAATACTAAATTGCAAGAATTTATGTTTTGATAAAATGTGGGAATTCACAACTCGACGTCGTTTGCCATTTGCGTCTCAAATACATCACATGCGAGTTTTATAAGCATTACTATTTTCATTCGCAAAATAAAAATTATGGAACGGATGGAAAATGGAGATAGGTAACAGCAAATGCGGGTAAACCATTGTATACAACTATACTACGATCCAGATAACATGAATGATCTGAAACATCGTTCTGATACATTTACCTTCCGTCACCGGCAAGTAAGTAAGATATTCGATAGAATACGATGTCACTATTTTTACGATGATGTCTCTGTATGTACAATTTATTTTTTAAACTCGAAAGATTGTTATAACGCGATGAAAAGCCCCTCAATGCAAGGTTATGATTTTGATGTCACATACAAAAAAGAGTGCGACGATGTAGAAGTTGAAATGGAAGATCAGATCAAACCATTTCCATTTTTAAAGTTCTGAGTTCTGTCATTTGCGTTTTGACGTGAGTTTTACATAATTCAAAGTCTTCGGATGGATGTCGAAACTTAAAAAATTGCACATTTGTCTATCCTGTAAAATTATAGCGGGAGCCACTGTTGCAAAGACCATACACACATTTCATATTTGGCACCATATTGCAACCATGAGAGCGATTTGTTTGTAAAATAGTAACGGGGCGAACTGAGTCACAAGTATAGTTCAAGGAAAATATCAATAGACGGCTGCCCGAATATATACCTCTGTATAATCCTCCATTAAGTTTACTAAACGTGCGTTCGGTTATTCAGTTCTGTACACACGGTTTTAATAAAATGTACAGCAAGCATTCAATAATTCACTTCAGTACACTTAGGAACTCACAGAACGCGTTTGGTAAATACTGTGCTGTAACTGCTGTGTATTTTTTGTATTTTTGTGCATGCACACATGCACAGTTCGGCCGACTTCTGGACGTGTGGCCGCGCACAGTATGAAGCAAGATAATTCGATCTGTACGAAGATCGAAAGTAACGTGACAATGACAGAAATTAAGAAATATTGATTTATATCTGAGAAGTATGTAAATTTTCGCTAATTTTGTAATTATATAAGCTATTGCATTAATTAAATAATATTTACCGGAAGCTTTATGGATTTCCTAAAAAACAAATTAAAATCATTGCCTCTTTTTCCGTGTCATTTTCGGATGTCCACAATGTTTTATTTTCTCATGTTCATGTAGTTCGCGAACATAATTTTGTATAAAGCATCTTCAGAAGTATCGGGATACATTTGAAAATGATTTTTAAACTGCCAGTTAGACATAACAGGGTGTGAATACTAAGTCGGCACACCCGAAAACGGTAGTTAGAACTTATTAAAACAAACAACTTTTCTTTGTTTCAATTTTTGATTTGGTGCCCTGGTTCGTAGTTATTGGACTGCTTTTGTTTTTCGTCATATTTCCATTATTTTATGGCCCATTGAAGAAAAATTTCTTTCCAAATTACCTTTAGGCTTTTAAAAACATTTGCATTTACAAATATTTTTTTATTTTTTCAAATGACAAAATGGCGATCGATAAAAAATTTCAAACAAGATTTTTTGATAACCACTTCATCGATTTTCGAAAGTAAAACATTTATAAAATCGTTAAACTATCTTTTTTTTTCAATGCATCCAAAAATAGTTTTTGTTCAAATTTATAGTTATTAACGTCATAAGGCTGATATATAGCAAATAACAGATGAGGTTGAATGTTGTAAAATCGAGGCGATAGCCAGGATTTTATAATCAACCGTGTCTGTTATTTGTATATCAGCCGTGTGACGTTCAGTATTTTTCATAATAACATAAAATATCTTCCTAAAATTATATCAATATCAAAACAGGGGTACGTTTAAAATATTTTAAACATTTTTCGTTTATGTTGATTATAACAAAATATTTTGATCTTTAAACTATTTAGTTTGGCAATTCTATGAAATAGGATTACTTTTAATTTCCTATAACAGTAATTTCAACTCTACGGTTGATTGCACCTGAGACGAAGCAACTAGAATTTGCGGTAATAATTTTTTTATATACATTCCTGATCCATGAATCCTGTTGCTAAGGTCATTTTAAATGCCTCCTGGTATTGAGTACATTTCTAATCTTCTGTAACGGAATACATAAGGGTCAGTTTCCTTTCAAATCAAATATAGAGTAATGTTTTCAAAAGAAACCACGTCTATTATATAATCTAAACGTCAACTTTCATTCGCTAGTCATACTATACGCGAGTTAGTAACTGGAAAACAGCTATTGTCATTTGTTCATACAATGGAATATACCGCATCAACTGGCTAAATAGTGCTATAGAATTGCTATCACTACTTCCTGATAGTTTTAGGATACAAGCTGCACTGATCAAATCATTCAAATCAATTATTCCTATCCATTTGCATAATAGCATAAGAATCATTTCAATGTTGATTGCGTATAACACAATATCATTCTCTCTAACTACTCTTGTCCCAATGGCGCAGACCTTGTCCGACGGCACTAGTCACCTGTACTCAAGGGATGTGTATGTATGTGTAGGCTTGTCACTCATCACCGCAGTGAAGCCAGAGCCACAATGTTGTCATGTTGGACAAGTGCATATCAGCTACTATTATGTATAGAGGTGTTTCATATCTCTATGGTAAACTAATAACGTCACTCCTGATATGGATGTAATAGCATACAACAAATTGGGTCATTAGTTGGAGAAATTAGGATTGATAGAAATCAGGATCAGAAGTAAGGATATACTTTATTTTTAATCATTACTTAAAAAATCTGATGTGGCCAGCACATAACTTCCCGTCAATTCCATGTTTAAAATAGAAAAGAGGTTCAAGTAAAGTATCACTTCCGATTGGTCGTTTTTAAACAAAATCTAATTTGTTCTAATAAATACAAAAGTCTGTAATACCAAATTTTGGATTATATTTTATTATGCTTTTCCTCGATAATCTGTTAAGAGCTCCAAATTAAGTACCACTTCCGGTTTACCATATAAGTATAGTCAAAATCTTATATGATGTTTCAAATTATGCACGAGTTTTAAATACCAAATTTGAAAAGTTTTGGATCATGTTTTAATATATTTTTTCAAGAAAATCTGTTTATAGCTTTCTGTAAAGTACTATATCCGGTTTATCAATTTTTAGAAAAAATCTAATACGTCGTTCTCATTAATTTAAAAGTCTTAAATACCAAATTTGAAAAGTTTTGGATTGTATTAATATATTTTTCACGAAAATATGTTCGGAGCTTCAAATTAAGTATCACTTCCGGTTTATCAATTCTAGTCAAACTCTTCATATAAAAGTCTTAAATACCAAATATGACAAGTTTTCGAATATATCATACATTTTTCAGGAAAATCTGTTCAGAGCTTCAAGTAAAGTATCACTTCCGGTTTATTCATTTAAGAAAATATCTAACATGTCCTTCTCATTAATATAAAAGTTATAATGCAAATTTGAAAAATTTTGGTACATATAAAATATTTTTTACGAAAATCTGTTCAGAGCTTCAAGTAAGATATCACTTCCGGTTTATCAATTTTAGATAAAATCTAATATGTCGATCTCATTAATCTAAAAGTTTCAAATACCAAATTTGAAAAGTTTTGGAATATATAATAATACATTTATCACGAAAATCTGTTCAGAGCTTCAAGTAAAATATCACTTCCGGTTTATCGATTTTAGCCAAAATATAATATATTGTTCCCTTCCATATAAAAATCTTAAATACTAAATTTAAAAAGGTTTTGAATATATCAGAATATATTTTTCACGAAAATCTATTCGGAGTAAGTAAAGTATCAGTTCCGGTTTCACACACACAAACACACACACTCACGCACACGCACCCACAATTAGCTTGAATATCAAAGTATGCCCGTATCCGTACCATAAGTGTTCATAAATATCTAAGTGATAGTGTATGTGTTCCTCCCAAACCAAGTCGTGGTCAATAATCCAAGCGACCACCAGTTGGTTAAAGTGCCATCGTTTGAGAAACCAGTAAGTGCAATACCCTCGTGTTACACCTATTGTTTGATCGTGCTAAAATTGCATGTCGAAATATTATTTTTCAAGATTTTGAAGAGAGAAACTTCATGCAAATATATGAAATGTAAGGATAAAACGTACGGATATTCTTTATTTAAATGGAGATTTTGCGATTCACTTCCAAAATGCTTATTTAAATGTGTCTCCGGTTCGAAGCAGATAAATCTATAAAAGAACTATCAGTTCCGTACCTAGTTTTATCGCTATTATTTTTGTCTTTTTGGATGGAAAAAGTTTTGGGGATAGTTTTAAATCTATAACGGAAGTTTAAAGTATAACTTAAAACCTTTTATACCGGTTCAATTCTATTGTCTCTTTACAAACTTTACTATAAATAAAAATACTTGACAGATGCAATGTAGTTAGTATCTTGTATTAAATCGCTTGTTCAGAATTTGTACCAATTTTTACTGAAATATTGATCAACAGAGGTATTTAACAAACAAGTTATCTACATAAACTCCGTTTCCACGACTTGATCTCCACGTCATTAATAGTAAACATATGGTTCAAATCGCCAGGGATGGGAGGGAATTGATGACGTCATATTGTTACCATGATTTTATTACAGGGATTTAATTTTCTAGTGTGATATAAGGTGGAGTATAACAAGACGTGATGTTTGACATTTTCAATATTTTATTTGCAATAATTTTGTTGTTCGCTAATATAACACATACCTACTGTGTGTATATTATTATTCATCAAAATTAGGAGTGACATTTATTTCGCTATTGAATAATTATGATGTAATGTCAAAACTGGTGAAAACTAATAGTATGACCTATATTGTGTCAAACTCGATATTCGTATATATATATATAGTATAAACAGGTATTTAGCTAAAATAAACCAATTGAATAAATACGATATAAGTATAATGGATAAAATATACTTCTTTTTATTGTCCAAAAGGAATACGTTGTAATAATTGTCGGAAATCTTAGAAACACCGTTTTTACAATAGCAAAATGCTGTATAATCCCTAGAATTAATAATATTACTAACACACCACAAAGCACAAATTATTGTCGACGCCAAAATCGCCTTAATCACATGAATGACAGAATGATTCAAATAAGCCAAATATTTGAAAATGATACTCGTTACCGCGGTTACAATACAGTTTCTATTTCATTTTTTGCCATTGGTTAGACGGAGATAGCGTATACCCTTCTGGTAAACCTACGATAATGCAAAAGCGAATAAAAGTCTCATATATGCCATGAGTGTACGACAAAGATTGTGTAGGTAACTTGTGAGTAAAACCGCCAAAACCGATTCAAACAATGATACGTAAGGTTTTAAAATTCGTTGAATCACACTGTAGTTTTAAATAGTATATTTCGTATCTTAACCACGACCGTGCTTATGGTTTTCTTGTGGTTCACGTAGTAAGGTCATGGTTATTGAAAAGTGGTTGTGATTCGGAACCTCTTGGTTGGTGTGTCGGTAAAGCAGGGAACCACCACATCATTAGAAATAAGTGACAACGTAACTCTATTTGTCTATTTTATACTACCAATCAGTATACATTAATAATAATTATATGTTTATACAATTTTATTTATTATATTATAATAAATAAGAAAATGACCACAACCACAAAAAAATTGCGATCGTTGTGGTCACGAAAACGTAACCAAAACTTTCAGGGACCACATTCCGAAATGGAACCTCGATCCTGAAATTATGTTTTAGTTACATTCCGGAACGCTTAACCAGAACTTTGGTCACTGCGTTTAAGTTACGGAATATACTACTATCACATTTGTGATTTTTACTATGTATTTTATCTACAATTACAGAAGTAGGCCGCAGAACAGTCGAAACGTTGGATTGAATTATTTTATTATAAATAAAAAAAATTCACGGAGACTTAATAGTAATTTACATTGCGAGACCGTGACTTAGAACTTTGCAGGCGAGCACGGTGCCTAACGAGCGAGTGAAGCGAGCTTGTTATCCGTGCGAGCACGTAAATTTCGGGTAACGGTTGAGCATTGTACAATGTTTTATGATATACTGAATCGTAAATAACTTGAAAAACTTATTGAAACACACCACATTAAACTATTTGATCGAAATAGTCTTTGAAAATATATGGCGAAATAACGAATAAATAGAACTGTATATATGTTGCTATGGTTTCAACAGCCTGTAAATTTTCTAACGGGCGGAGTCCGTAAAATTATATATAATATAAATGAAATCAAAACCAAAGCATTGATCCTAAGCCCAAACAAAGTCAATCATGGACAAACCATACAGGTGGAAAATTAAAACTTTCAAGTGGAGACGGAATTCACATACCTCGGTACGTTATTAAATTCAGTTAATGATGAGGCCAAGGAAATTCAAAGAAGAATAAATATTGGAAATAGGTGTTTTTTCGCCCACTCAAAGCTAATAAGAAACAGAAATCTTAGCAGAAGCATAAAACTGAATATATATATATATATATATATATATATATATATATATATATATATATATATATATATATATATATATATAAAACTCTGATTCTACCAGTGGTTACTTATGGAGCAGAAACTTGGACATTATTAAATAGAGAAGCAAATAGGTTAATGACTTTTGAAAGGAAAATGCTAAGGACAATTTTTAAACCAGTAAAATAAGGACAAGAATGGAGGGTGCGAATGAACTTCGAACTATATGAAATGTACGATGATAGTAATATAGTCCAAAAAATCAAAGTGAGCAGACTGCGATGGTTCGGACATCTGCAACGGATGGACGACGCACGGATGGTAAAGAGAATCTTTAATAAAAACCTATTAGGAACGAGACCGAAAGGACGTCCAAAAGCCAGATGGAAAAATGAAGTCGAGAAAGACCTGAAGAGACTTAACACACAGAACTGAAGAGAAATGGTTCAAGATAGAGTACAATGGAGGAAATTGCTGGAGGAAGCCAAAATCCAACTGGGGTTAGAGAGCTGAAGAAGAAGACGAAGAAGAAGAAGAAGAAGGAGTCTGTAAAAACCTTCCTAACCAAAGACAGAGCTTTGCTAAAAGAGGTTGAAGATTTAGTATAACGTAAAACTCGTTATAAATGAACCTTACGAAGTTTTATTAATCAAAATCGCCATTCTTTATTCTTTCCTTAACCCAGTAATATACACATTGTTTTTTTTTTGTAAAAATACATAGACATTAGTAGTAGTTAAAACCTAATTAATCATCCTAATTGAAAATACTAGCATCCTTGATGATAAAGGATATTCTTTGTTGGATTAATGTAGTTTGTATAGCATTTAAGTTCATTTTATGAAAAAATATCGACAGTCATAAACCATTAACTGGCCTACATCTCTAAATGCCGGTCGCGATTAATTGAGTGACGATATATTGATTGCATTTGTAAAACAATATCAGCAAAATGTGTAACATTAATTTTCCGACTATTTTTAGCAAACAAAATAAATAAATAAGCCAATTTCAGTTGGCAGTCGGAAGTGGAAATGTGTGCAACTGTGGTCGTTTGGTCCAAAAATAAATAATTAATTTACTTTCATGAGTGATTCATTAAACAAGTAATCTAGTGCGTTGAACAATAACACAAATTTTCCACATTAATAAACAATTACATCATTAATAATCTGAATATGAATCCGGGACAGAATTTGTTCCGAAAAATGATCCAGTAATTATCAAATAGCGATATTTACTATAACTTACAAATTGTATCATTGAAATATTTAAAATCTGTAAACGAATATAATATTTTGTAATATCTCAACTATCCAGTAATTGTTGATAACTTTAAAATTGATATTGACGTAAAAAAAATAATGAAACATAAATTTGTACAATGTGAAATATGTATTATTATTATTTATTATTTATTATTTATTATTTACTATTTATTATTTTATTATTTTATTATTTTATTATTTTATTATTTTATTATTTTATTATTTTATTTATTTTATTATTTTATTTATTTTATTATTTTATTATTTTATTATTTTATTTTTTTATTATTTTATTATTTTATTATTTTATTATTTTATTATTTTATTATTTTATTATTTTATTATTTTATTATTTTATTATTTTATTATTTTATTATTTTATTATTTTATTATTTTATTATTTTATTATTTTATTTATTTTATTTATTTTATTATTTTATTATTTTATTATTTTATTATTTTATTATTTTATTATTTTATTATTTTATTATTTTATTATTTTATTATTTTATTATTTTATTATTTTATTATTTTATTATTTTATTATTTTATTATTTTATTATTTTATTATTTTATTATTTTATTATTTTATTATTTTATTATTTTATTATTTTATCATTTTATTATTTTATTATTTTATTATTTTATTATTTTATTATTTTATTATTTTATTATTTTATTATTTTATTATTTTATTATTTTATTATTTTATTATTTTATTATTTTATTATTTTATTATTTTATTATTTTATTATTTTATTATTTTATTATTTTATTATTTTATAATTTTATAATTTTATAATTTTATAATTTTATAATTTTATAATTTTATAATTTTATAATTTTATAATTTTATAATTTTATAATTTTATAATTTTATAATTTTATAATTTTATAATTTTATAATTTTATAATTTTATAATTTTATAATTTTATAATTTTATAATTTTATAATTTTATAATTTTATAATTTTATTATTTTATTATTTTATTATTTTATTATTTTATTATTTTATTATTTTATTATTTTATTATTTTATTATTTTATTATTTTATTATTTTATTATTTTATTATTTTATTATTTTATTATTTTATTATTTTATTATTTTATTATTTTATTATTTTATTATTTTATTATTTTATTATTTTATTATTTTATTATTTATTATTTATTATTATTATATTACCTACTTCTGACATGGTAGGTACAATTTTTATGTAATTAAAATTATGAAGTAGGTATGTCCGACATTCCGTTAATGGTAGTTCAGAAATGCCGCATGAACAGTTTTTTCTAAAGAAATGCAATTATAAAAAATAATTTGATCTGTAGCAATTAAAGTCTACTTCTTCGAATCATTACGTTTTCTCAACAAAAGAATATAATCCCAGCAAAATGGTTAAGAATCTTTTTAGATTCCAATTTATTTATTTTATAGAATTAAAAAGACTAATTAATTTCATTATATATATATATATATATATATATATATATATATATATATATATATATATATATATATATATATATATATTAATAACACAGAACATGTGATTTTCCATACAAATGTTACGACTTGACAAATTTAAAAATCATCCGAAATTATCAGTATCATCAAAAAACAATGTAATATCATGTTTACAAAATATATCTGTCTATATAGGGTGATTCATCGGTCTGTCCTCCCTTTATAACTCTTTTATTTTAAGTCAGATAGAAAAACTCTTCAAATATAATTTATATGATATAGTATTATCTATCTACGTACCATATCCATTTTTATACAGGATGCTCCATTTAAGCGCAACAATATGTAACTTTATATTTCTTAATGGAACACTCTATATTTATTTATTTATTTTGATAGTAAATTAGATTCCCTTTAAAAAAGCATTAAGTAATAAGGGGTCTAAAATTATAAATTAAGAAGTTATTTACCTTTATTCGTTGAATGATATGTTTCTATCATGTTATTATTGACAAAGTAAGCTATGGATAATTTGATCAATTGTTTCGAATTTAAACAAACAAGTTGTCCAAATACTCTTAGTTTATCATTGTTGGTGTTGATGTGAAAATGAATAATACAAATTTTAGTAAGGATGAGATGGCTAATATAATATTTATAATAGAAAAATCTATTGAAGTTGAAGGACAAGTTTTCGAGCATTTATTATAATTTTGCATTATTTAGTCTGCCACTAAATTTTAATAGCTTCTTTGGAATTAGTGTAATGTTTAAAATAAGTATGAATAAAAAAGGATCAAAATTTTGTATTATATTATGGTTTTTTCCACTCTGAACTACTATTTTTTAGGTAAATAACTTCTTAATTTATAATTTTAGACCCCTTATTACTTAATACTTTTTTAAAGGGAATCTAATTTACTATCAAAATAAATAAACAAATATAGGGTATTCCATTAAGAAATATAAAGTTACATATTGTTGCGCTTAAGCGGAACACTCTGTATACAAATGCATATGGTACGTAGATAGACAATAATATATCATATAAATTATATTTGAAGAGTTTTTCTATCTGACTTAAAATAAAAGAGTTATAAAGAGAAGACAGACCGATGAATCACCCTGTATTTAAGTGTATTTATTTTTAAATTACTTCATGTAAATTAGTCCTGAGGTAGCTTTAAATAAAAGAAGTTTGACTAAATTTTAAAAGAATCGACGTTTTTATTTAAGCCCAAATAAAACACTGAACTACCCACTAACATCTCCTTATACATACATACATACATACATACATACATACATACATATATATATATATATATATATATATATATATATATATATATATATATATATATATATATATATTTAAAAAAAAACCTCTCTATTATATTAGTGCAGTTAATAATCGAAGAAAATTGGAGCCGAATATTCGGTTCTAAAATTATACGGTAAATTGGGAACCGAGAACCGGTTAAATAATCGGATACCTTGATAATTCTAGAAATGGAATCGAAAATAACAGTAACTTATTTGCACCACTAATATTGGAGTAAAGAATATGTAGTTTTATTTATTTATTCAACTTTATTTAGTTCGGCAAGTATTGTACCAATAGGTCAATCAATTTGCAGGATTCTACTTCTTATTTATTGCATTTCTTTTCTGTGTACTTGATTTTCCTAGCATCAAAATCTGGCTAAAGCTTATAGAACTTGGCTCTAAAACTAATTATTTACCTTCTCTGCATTACTAGGATTTCCTATTTGTTTGAAACTTTGAAACGGATTTGTGTACTTTAGTCTGGTCCTCGTACTCCCTCTACTCTTCTACTCATTTCAAAAGTCATTTGAAAGTCCTAGTTTGCAACATACTGTTGTTTACGTTATTTACTTTTACAAAATGGTAACTAACACTAATTTACAATTCTACCTTCTCTAGTATTTCTTTGTCTGGAGCAAATGAACAAACAACAGTCGCAATTATTTTACAGACAAATACATTATTGCAGCTTATGTTTCCTATTTGTTACAAAAAAGAGAGCCGTTTGACAATTAAATATGTGAGAGTGATTCAAAACGCAACAGCAAGTTCAACATGTGCGATATTGCGATATATCAAAAGAGTGATTGAAAAAATAGAGACAAATAACTATTTTCAGGGATGTGTCTGTAATATATGCCATGTAAATTGCGTCATTGCCTACGCGTAGACAATGAAGTAGTTTACGTCATTAAAATTTGTATATTGTCTACACCCATGCAGAATATATTTATTTTAAATTTTTTGCTTAAGAGGACAAAAATGATACTATTTTAATGTTATTGTAAAGTTTTTATTTATTTGGATGAAGTGCAAATATTAGACAATTATTATTAATTAAAATAAAGGTTTATTAAATTATAATTGAATTTTAAAAAGGTATTAAATAATAACGATTACTAATATTAAATACTTATTAAAAACTAATTGAGACTAAAATTATAATTAACTAGATTCATTTATTTAACCAATTAACACTACTATTATTTCCACGATATTACAAATTATTTTCATTATTTATATCACTTTTTATTTATATCACGTTCAACTGTCCTCCTACCGACCTCCACAGCGTTTATATACTCAACTGACTCAACAGCGTCTGTATATTCAACTGCTCGGACAGAAGTTACCTCTTTCACCACACTGTCTATTTATGTGTAACTTCCACAGCCTCAGTATCACTGACTGTCCGTATGCCACAATTCTTCAACACCACTGCCGAGTATACACTTCCACTTGCCGTTATTGTCCCCGTATACTTCCAAATACTCTTCAATACTACAGAGTATTCACTTCCACAGTTATCCCGGTATACCAGTAACTATCCGACTCGCCGTTTCTGTCCTTGTACACTATAGTTTCCCAATACTCGTCAACATTAGCGAGTATTCACATCCACATCTATCTCAGTTTACCAGTAACTTCCCGAGTACCTACTCGACACAAACTGCATACGCTCACTACGATACTGCTGTGCTTCTTACTAACACTTTACTCTCTAACACTCCGTATGAATGTCACTATATGTCTCTCCATGTAACTAACTAGCTCCCGAGCATAGCTGCATCCCTTTTATAAAGCTGCCATTAACTTCCAGACAGCTCTAGAATGTTCGACCGCATAATATTTATGAACACAAAAGGTTCAGGCGACCGGAAGTAATTAAACACGTCGCGGCACGTAGCAGCGGGGCTTATACATTACATTATTTATGTGCTTCAGAGCACAATTTAATTTTGTTAAAATTCTTGTTTTCTTTTCTGCATACCATTTTTGTTTATTTATTATGAAAAACTAACTCAAAATAAGTATGAAATTATCTTCATTTCGTTGAAGATTAGAAATATGTTTTGTTTGATAGTAGATCGGAAACTAATATTATTTAATGCTACCGGAACTATTTTACGTATGTAGGCAACCCTATAACTTCTAAATCTGCAATCCGCATTGCTTTCCTGTTTCATATTTATGATATTTATCAATAAATTAGACAATGAAAACCAACATTTATAAAACATTTGGTTCATATATTTTTTTTACAATAATACAAATAATTATTTTATATCACATTTATACGCAATTATAAGAAAATATAAACTCTTTTGTTGTGTTTTTATACAGGTTGAATCTTTGATTAAACTAGAAATAATCAGTCTCGGTATAAATAAATAGTACAATTTTTTATGCTTTACCTGTATAGAAGGATATTGATGCCATTAATGACGATAACGAACTCAAAAAGCGTTTGTATTTTAAAACGTATTATAGGAATACTCTTCCTGTAGCGTTAGGTACGTTCTATTGGTGTCAGAAATCTTCCTACTTCTTCTAGTAGAAGATCAATGGTCGTTCTTTTGTGTCAAAAAAATCGAAATATTCCTACAAATCATTCCAACTTCAGAGTTGGAAGCGTTGGTAGGAAGATATGTAGAGTGGAGATAAATTCAAAATTTTACTAGCTTACTGTCGCGCGTACATTTCTGTCACATTTGTGAATGTTTAGAGTAGACTGTGCTCAACAAAAATATCTCCTTTACGTTTTTATTATTTAATATATTTTTATATAATTATAATCTCTGTAATATTTGCATAACAACATTTTGAAGATCCAAAATAAACATACAAAGTTATGTTTAGTTGTTAACTAACAATAACACATAACCATTGTCACTGTTCTATTGTATTTATTTTTTTACTTGACAGTTATTTGCTACTGAGCGTTCTATTGCTTTGAGAATATTCTTATTCTAGTAGGAATATTTCTGACACCGATAGAACGTACCTGTTAATATGAATAGAATAGTAGAAACTTGAATCAAAAGAAAATATTACACTATGTAATATATCTCAACAATTCAAATAATCGAACTTCTCCCAAGAAAATTAAAATTCTTGATAATTCTGTTAGAATTTAGTTAGAGTGCTCAGAGAATTTTGAAATATTATAAAAAAATATGAATGTAAGCACAGCACACTTTTCATTTCAATTTATGAAGCGTCCGGAAGCAGTCAAGAGATGGCATTGCAGTACGGTCCAAATGTCAACCATTTAAGTTTCTGTAGCCTGACCTCCATTGCGCATGTGTAATTACATTCTATACGCATGTCAACATCTGACATCATTCTTTACGTTGTTTACGCATTATTGTTTACGTATGACAGTAAACTATCATAATTTCATTATTATTAGTTCTATAGTTCAAATTAGGTATTTGAATGGAAATATTCGTATTTTCAAGTTTGATCTTGATGGTCGAACTTGAAGCCAGGGAGTCAGAACCACAAACTAATACACGCACTTAGCTAATACATTAAAAAAAAAATTAGAAGCGAAACGGATAAACTATTCGTAATTGACCCGGTAATAAAATCCTTGAATTTTGCAGTCAACCATTTGTTCCCTTTAGAACAAACTTTTAAAATTGCTGGAGATAAAATTCATTTAGAGTGACATTACAGGAATAATTAGGAAAGTGGCAAGGAATGTCTTTGAAGTGAAATGAAAATTTGAAAGTTCTCAGGTGCAGTACGAGCAGAGTGCAATTTCTTAATGCTTGAGTGGCTCTTTCTTTAATTATATCAAAGTAAGAGATGAAATGCTGCTCTCTGCAACACCAGCGACAAATAACACCCCGAAGCACTATTAGAGACACATTTGCACGTCGTTTCAGCACGGCGCGACCTTTGTTTTGCGGTGCGGAAGAAATTGCGCCCTGCGAATATGCTCCATATTAAAAACGGAAAGATGGAGACAAACTGTAAGATATTAAAATATTTCATTTCGTACAGATTGATAGTTTTAGCACGGTCCATAAATATTATAGATGTGTCCACTTATCATAATCCATAAATGTCATGTTTACGAAGTTGGTACCCGCCAGATGACTCAGTGTGTAAGGTAAGGTGAGAAATATTTATTTACGCACAACTGCATTAAAATTGTTTGTTATATCTTAGTTACCATGGCGGAAACTGAAAGATTACACCCTGTGGGCGGTAAAGTTAAAGTAGAGCAAAAACCCGGCGACTGGTAAACAAACGTCAAAAATATAATTGAAATATAGAAAATATATTCAACACTCTTATTTTAAAAAAATATGCTGTGGCCAGTAAATGACCTTACGCCAATTTCATGTTTATAATAGCAATGAGCTTTAAGTAAAGTATCACTTCCGTTTACGTTGTTTCAAATTATATAATATATTTTTACGAAAATCTGTTCAGAGCTTCAAGTAAAGTATCACTTCCGGCTTATCAATTTTAGCCACAAATGTTGTTCTTCATATAGAAGTCTTAAATACTAAAATTGAAAAGTTTTGGAATATATCAATATATTTTTCACGAAAATCTGTTTAGAGCTCCAAGTAAAGTGCCACTTTCGGTTTATCAATTTTAACAAAAACTAATATATTCACATAAAAGTCATAAATACTAAAATTGAAAAGTTTTGGATTATATTGATATATTTTTCTAGATAATCTGTTCAGAGCTTCAACTAAAGTATCACTTCCGGCTTATCAATTTTAGCCAAAACTAATATATTCACATAAAAGTCTTAAATACTAAATTTTAACAGTTTTGGAATATATTATAATTTTCACGAAAATCTGTTCAGAGCTTCAAGTAAAGCATCACTTCCGGTTGATCAATTTTAGCTAAAATCTAGTACATTATTGCCCTTGATATAAAAGTCTTAAATACTAAAATTTAAAAGTTTTGGATTATGTTTTTATATAGTTTTTCAATAAAAATTGTTTTGGGCTTCAAGTAAAGTACTACTTCCGGTTGTCCAATTTTACCCAAAACTATTTATATGAATGTAGAAAGCTTAAATACGGAAAACAGAATTTTTTTGAGGTTTTTATAAGAGTTATCGTGGAGGAAAAAATCGTCACACACATACACAGACATCATCGTAAAAATAGTAAAAACGTGTTGTGGGGACCCTAATTCGTGCTTGTTCACTGAAAACTCACTATCGAATTTTTGAGCCTAAAACATTACCTCTCTTACCTTCGGTATGGCGAGAGGTAAAAATAATATCAGTTCCCCTAAAGCTTCACTAGCTTTTATTAGAATTGCATTAGGAATTTCTTCATAAACTGTTTCCAAGCTCCAAGCTAAACATTAAAAAAAAATCGCATAATCAAATATTTAGCAATTATCTGTTTTGAGGCATGGCCGGTTGACTACGTTATATTTTTATATAGCAACAAGCATTAAATGTATTTAAAAAATAATTTAAAAACATTTTATTTGATTACAGTGCTGCATAAAACATTCAGCTCAATTCTGTAAGCCAGTCACTATGAAAAAGTTACTAAAAAAGTATTTATGACGAAGGTCAGTTACTGAGATAATAACTTTGTAAATTTTTGTATTCTGTAAGTATAAAGTCATTACAATGATAAGGACTTTGTTACTAAAGTAGTTATTACAGTAGATACTACAAAAACCTAGTCACTAAGCTGCTGTAACTTGTCATTATGGCAGGATTTTGGCTTGAATTTGAATTTCACCAAGTATTAGAAAATGTTGAAAATAGGTAAGTAATCTCTACAAAATTTAATCAGTTAAAATAAATGAAATTATTTAATATACATATTTATGTATGTTTTGACGACTTTTGCAGAAGAAGATACAGAATTCGAAACAATTCATTACGGGATAACTCGAATCCTTTCTTAATACCTGACGCAAAATTCAAAAAAACTATTTAGACTGCCAAAAATACTTGTGCAAAATCTAATTCTTGAATTGACACCTTTAGTCGAACCATCAAAGAGATCAACTACTCTCCCTATACATTCAAAGATAAGTGGTTAGAGACAAAATATAGTTAGTAGACAAGGTTATTAATTAATATTGGGATGTTATGTGTTTTACAACTTGCGACTGAACTCATATACTTTTACTTATAGTAGCAGTACTAGTTTATCTAATCGCCTTAACGGTTTTACCGCTAAAAACATTTATAAAATTTTTAGGTATTGGTTACTCTAAATTTTGTAGCCCACGGAGGTTATCAAACGACGGTAGGTGAGGATTTGAATATTGCCATTAGTCAGCCCGCAGTAAGCCGAAGTATACGGGAAATAACAACTTTAATTGGAAATCAGCTTTTACAAAGATATGTCGTATTTCCTGTGGATGAGGAACATATTTCTCAAATAAAACAAGGGTACAAAGAATATATATTCCAATAAAGGCATTTATTTTTATTTTTACATGTTTAATTACTTATTAATTAATAATGCAGCAATAATAGTTTTGCAGAAGTTATTATTAGTGGTTCTTATAGTCAAAACTTTAATATTTTCAACTTCTGCAACACGATCAAATAAATTAAAAATTTCTGCCACCACCTCTCCAACTACAAATATGCACAGCAAGATGAACGAAAACTACTAACCTAACTTATAAACAAATTTCGGACAGCTGTCATTAAAAAGCGCATGCGCATAGCCCATTTTGTTACTCACTTCACTGGGCTTATAGTGACTGTGTTTCAAAAAGTGACTATCCATAATGACGTTACTGACAAATTAGTACAGAATGCCACTTATGATCCCAGTTCCTATTAAAGTCATTATTACAGTTATTTCATAGCGACGTTACTACTGAATTACTGAAATAAAGACTTCTTACAGAATCGGGCTGATTGTACATACTTCAGGTCGAAAGAAAATTACACCATTGGACGAATAACAAAAGATATTTTTTTCGGAGAATTATTTTTGCAGAAATTAAGACGAGTCGGACTTTCGATTTTGGCCAGGCCCGAAAAGAACTTATAATTAAATCAATTGCATAGGTTCCTTTATATTTTAATGAAAATGAAAGAATTTAAAAAGGATTAAAATGATTTGCATTTAAAGTTATGTTTTCTTTGGAAGCCGCCATACATGACGGGGCGATTCCAACACAAATAAACCCTTACGTATATATACCGGGTGTCTTAGATTTTCATGTGAAATCAGTAAATTCTGAATAGTATCTGCCCAGCATAAGATATTAAGCTGAAGTTTTGTATACTTATTGGAAGATATTAAATCTACGGAATACAGACCAAATTAATCAATTTAAATGTATAATAGAAAAAATTAAGAAAATTTGTAGAATTTCCAGGATTATTGTTCGTATACCGAACAAAATGTCACAATACAAATAGCATAGTGGTAGCGTTTGCGCTTGGTAATAAACAAAACTCGGAGAGACGGGTTCGGAACCATCCAGCAGCAAAATTTAATTTTTAATTCTTACTTTTCAAAATAATTTTTATTATTAATATGTTTTTAGTCTTTATAGACTTTTAATAAAATAAAAACATTATTTAAAGCATAAATTAGGTGCAATTGTAAAATTTAAATCACATTGATTACAACATGCAGTTAAATAATTACAATAAATATTTATAATAAAATATAACTCCCTCGTCTATGATAATCAAGAGGCACCTGAAACCCTTGAAGAATTACGGCAACGAGTAGAAAATTGTGCTGAAAGAATTAGACAAGAGAATGCAATTCATCGGGCTTGTTCAATTTCTTTAATTCAACGTGCTGCATTATGTTTAGCTGTTAATGGAAATAATTTTGAACAGTTTTTGTAAAAATAAAGTAAATAATTTGATTTTTTTTATTACATACACATCTCCCAAACTTAATTGGTGTGACAAAGCTTTACGTAATTGCATAAATTAATTTCATTGTTAAATTGTTTTATGTAATAGTTATAACTAATTTCACTATTCCAAATATTATAGTATCCAGGGGTACAAAAAATGTTCTTCTTAAGTGAACTACCCTTAATTATAGCAATTTTGAAAAAATTCTTTTTGTTCCGTAATCAGGACATTAAGAACTATATGCCCTTCTAATATGTACCTGAAGTTATGGGACAGCCTGTATATATATATATATATATATATATATATATATATATATATAAATTAAATTTGTGTTCAACTTAATATTGAAAAAAAACAAAAGTTTATTTTCATAAATTTATTTATTGAACTTATATTCTCTAAGTACAAAGAATCACTTATCGAGTCGATATGTAACGTGGAGAGTCGTTAATACAATAATGAACGCTTATCACTAGAATACATAGATTTTTATAACTACAATTCCAGAATAATCTGGTATATACTGGTTATAGCAGAAAAGTACAAGTGTTAACTGTTATCATGGTTGATAACAACTTAGTAGTTTTCCTATATGGTCAAACAAAGGAAATGGGTATAACATAATTCCTCCCCTCAAAGATTGAACTTTGTTTGATCATCCGAGGCTTTTGAAAATAGAGTCTTATTTCACAGAGTGTATTGTTTTAATGGCATTTCGTCCTTTTCAATTGGAAATAATTTGTTTCTCAATAAAACTCTATTCTTTACAATAAGGTATGAACATATAATAATTATAATTATGGTTAGTAATACATATTGGTAATAGTAATGGGGTGTTTCATGATGTTTGTTTAATTCTTGGAGTTCAAAAAGGCTAAGGTCTTTTAGTTTTACATCCTTAATGTCTATAGTTTTCAATGAATCTATTTTGTTTTTAATAATATCTGATTTTTCTATTTCCAAAATTATTGGTTTGCTAATTAATTTGTTATTAAACTTTCTACCGTTTATTTGGCAATTTGGTTCAGTAATTTTGTAAATTCCTTTGTCTTTCAAAATTGTGTTTTGACTGGAACACTTTAATTCTTGTGATGTGTCTATTTGAATAATATAAATTATGTTGGAGTTTTCAATTTCGATAATGTTATTTTCTTTTGATATTTCCCTAATATTACAATTTTTGCTGTTGTGTTTTTCCATTAATGTTTCTGAACATAGGTCTGTTGTTTCGAATTTTGTCTTACAAAAGTTTTCGTAATTCACAGTTATAAGATTTTCGCAAATATAGTTAACATTGTTTATTTTAATTAGCAATTGTTTTATGAAATTCAATTCAAGGAGTTGGTTTTGTTGAAGGAAAGGTATAGGGGTGATTTGTCTTGTGACATATTTGGTTTTTGAAAATTTCGGAATTATTATCAAATATTGTAATTTGTTATTTTTTATTCTACAATATGAGTGTATGAGGTTTAAATAGTTTAAATATTCATTTTCTTGGATGTCTGTATTACTTTTTATGATGGTCATTAGTTCTTTGATATTTTCATTTTCCAATAATGATATGTGAAAAGTATTGGTACTACAAAAAGCTAGGGTTATTTCTATATTATTTATAATATCGTTAAGTTCTATAATTAATAATAATAATAATAATAATAATAATAATAATAATAATAATAATAATAATAATAATTTATTAAGTCTAATGTGTTGGAAATTATAAATACGTTTTCCCAACTAATAGCTTCTCTTAGGATTGTTTGTACATGTCTAAGTTGGCTTTGTATGTTTATTTGATTATCGCGTATGATTTTGAATTGATTGTCATATGTCAATGTGGCATTATTTAATTGATGTGCGATAAGTTTATTATTATTGTTTGTAATTTGGATATTTTGTTGTATTTCTTCTAATAACTGATCATATTTCTCTTTGTCGTTATTGTCGAGGTTTCCCGTAATTTGTTTAATTATGGAGCCAAGTCCGTTTAGAATACCGCGTCTAAATCGTCTAGGAAAGAGTATGTTCAGTCTTTCTGACAATTTAGAATATTGTTTTATTACATGCATGTTTTTTGTGTTGATTTCGTTTTGGTATGATTTGCTCATATTGTTAGTAACGTCTTTGAGTCTGTTTACCTGATTTGTTATAATGTCATGGGCGTCGAATATTTTGTCTATGTTGTAAGTATAATGGGCGTAAACTTCGTCTTCGAATACTCGCGCTTCATTTAGTTCAACTATTGAAATGCCGTTGTCGTCCTTTTCAATGGATTGTTGAGATCCATGGATTAGGCTGAAAAGATTTTTATGGTTTTAATTTATCTAGTTTAACTTTTCTTTCAATACGCTTTCCAATGACGTGAGCTGTTTTCATATTATCATCTATTTGTTGGATTCTAACCTTTTCATATAGAGGTTGTTTGAATTTTTTCATTAGTCTAAGATTTCGTTTTAAGTATGCATGATCTTTAATTATTTCATTTGGGGGGTTTGGTTTAAATCTTTTTGCTTTATCGTTAAAAATTTTATCTTTTACTTTCATATTTTCCTTACGTTTATTTTCTTGGTATGTTTGTAATCGTTCTTGTAATGTTTCTTGTTTTGAGGGAAATTTGTTTGCGTATGATTTACCAAACAGAATTTCGTTGGGTGTTAATGACGTGGTTGCACTTATTGAATTATTGTAGGCGTGCATGGCTTGTTCGATAATTTGTTTTAATGTATTTTCGGGAAATCTTTTGAATAATATTCTCATATGTTCGATTAATGTAGAGTGAAATCTCTCTATTTGATTGGATTTTGGATTACCTGCTGAAGTAATGTGTAAATGAATATCTTTATTGTGACAAAATGTTTTTAATGTTAGGTTGTCAAATTCTTTGCCTGGGTCGCAAATTAATTTGTTTGGATACTGATAACTATTGCAAAAGCATTCTATGTGATCGCATATTTCTTTAGCTGTTTTGGATTTCAATGGGTATATTCGGGTGTATTTTGAGAATTGGTCTAGCATGGTTAGGAATATTTTCCCGTCTAATGTTAGTAAATCTGCGTTAATAATTTCGAATGGCAGATTTGGGGTTTCGATAAGAATGTCATTAATTTTGATTGGTTTCCTATCATATTTGCAAGTTTTGCAAATTTCACAATTATTAATAAATTCTGTTATTGTTTTAATCATATTAGGCCAATAGTATTTTTGTTTTAATTTGTCATAGGTTTCTTTTATTCCTCTATGATTTGTTTTTCCATAATGATATGAATAAACAATTTCATTTTGTTCTGCTTGATCTTCTATATCGTCTACAATTTGGTCTACTTTTGTTAGGTTAATTGAAAATGGTTCAAAATTTTCTTTAATAATTTGATTTACCTTGTTTTGTAAGTCAACTGTTTTGAATATACAAAAGTATCTAACTTGTGGGACAATATATTGTTTCAAAAATTCTAATATTTGTTCGTTCTCTTTTCCTGATTCTAATAGAACTTCTAGTCTTTGTTTGTTTTCAAACATTTTCTTCATATTAATTTTGAATTCGTTTTGCGTTTCAAATGTAATTTGGTTGTTGGCAATGTTTAAGCGATTTTCTAAAATTTTCATTCCGTTTACTGGGTTTTCTTGGTCACTATGTTTTGTGCCGTCAGTATTTGAGTTTGTTGATGAATCTACATCCGTGTTGAGTAGATTGTTATTTAATTCATACAAATTTATCTTTATGTTTGTCTCCGCGAATATGACGTTTAATATTTTTATCAATTCTTGTTTGTCAAGTTTGTCCAAGCCGCAAGATAGTTGTGGAATGTTTATTTCAAAAATATCGTTTTTTATGAGGAAGTCTCGTAATTCTTTTATAGCGGATTTCAACATTTTTACGTTGGCGTTTTCGTAGTAATTTTGTTTGGTAATTAACCCATTATTTCCCACGAAGTTTTTTTTCTCAGATCTTATTAAAATTTTCTAACATTGTTCTAAACATTAAATTAAACAAGTTGAGATAGGAACGTATAGCTTTTTTATTTTTCGATCTTTTAAAAAACAGGTGTACTCTATAGAGTACAATGGTATTACAGTAGACTTACAAATAATTTAAAATTTAGGAATGGAATATCTTAAAGCAGTCTCTTTCTATACACAACGTGACTTTACACTTGCAACACATCCACTTCACTCTAGCGTGACAGTTTCTACATCTCAATTGCTTATCAATTCTTTCGGGAAAATGTCCACCGTCGTGTTTTTGAATACTGGGAGGGACACTGGCACTTGGTCTAGATTTGTGTGATGATTTTTCGTAACATCGTAAGTAATGACGGACAATGGTTCTCTGTATGAAAAGCATATCGACATTCTCGTTAGATACAGCTCTATAGATTCGCCAGGTATTTGCAACTGCCATATTTATGATGTGAGTAAATAAAGCCCACCGCCATTTTTTACCTTTTATGTTTATTCGGTAATTATTGACAGACTGGTCCATCAGATCCACACCACCCATACAACGATTATAATTTTGGAAAAGTAATGGCTGAGGCACGTTCACTTTTTCCTTTGCAACTGATGACCAGCGCTTCACTTTTCCCAGAGGGTCGATGGAATCGTAGTTTGTTGCCATGGTGACTACGCTGTTGTCCTTCCAACGTACAAATAGAAGTGAGGCCGTACCATCAAATATATAGTCATATTCACCTCGACTCTTCTTCATTTCTTTGACGTCTGTAAGAGGACATTATTTAGTGCGATTATCGCGTATGGTACCAGTGGCCCGATAGCCAAGCCTTCGCAGTGTATACATGAGGCCGTGACTCGCAAAATAATTGTCAAAAAAGAGTATGTGATCTGACGGCACAGCTACTGCTTCAAGGAGTTCCAGAACTACCTTAGACCCCAGAGGTAATTTTTTTTTTCAATTCTTTGATTCTCCGTTTCAGTTTTCTTAGCCCCGCAATATGTATTGAAGGAATAGCAGTAACCCGATGCACTGCACATAGTCCAATTCTTATAACCGAATCTGACGGGTTTGCCGCGAATAAATTGTTTCGATGAATGGTGACCGTAATATTTCACCATGGCCTCATCAATGGATAATTCTTTATGCCAAAATCGCCATTGTCGAAAGTTTTGATTTACGAGATCCATTAGTGGACGAATTTTAGCCATTTTATCGTGTTTGTTCAAATTTGTGTTGTCTGCAAGATGTATGTATCTTTTTATTTGTTGAAATCTATTTCTTGACATGCTTGTCGCTACCAAATCTACCCCTAGATCTTCGTCCAAACTCCAGTACAGTGATTCACGTGGTAGATGATGGTATCCTGTCAGCAATAGTATTCCCAGAAAGATCTTTAGATCATCTTTGGAGAAAAAAAATTGGTGATTATTTTTCTGCTGCGCGTACAAATTAGTCTGCGACACTATATGCTCCATAAGCACATCATCAAAAAAAGAAAAAAAATCAAAAATCTCCACTGGGGTTTTCCCTTCCAATTCTGCTTTTAATATGTCCTCCCTTTCTAAATAACCAGAAGTTGAGGGCATGTTTATATCAGTCTCAGGGTCATTGGACCACACCGGCTGACCTGTGCTCCTATTTGCTAAATTGCGTTTCCTCAGAGTTGCAAGGGGCAATTCATCATCGCTTGAATATTCATCGTCATCGCTTAGTTCGTAGTGGAGCTCAACATTTCCTGGAACATCACGAGGCTGTGATATCATCTGGGTATCTTCTTCATCAATATCTTCCTCGTCTATCTGCTCATCGACATCTGACGGAATTATTATAATATCTACCGCATTAGTTGTATCCGATGACTGAATAGCATCAACAGCTGGCCCTAGATTCTGATATATTTTACCGTAAAACGACCGAGTAGGTATTGTGGAAAAAATTGTTTCGTTACAATCCATTATAAATGCAAATAGCGCCCAGAAAAAAAAGGAGAATAATTATAAGGAGCACGTCCCATTGTACTTCAGCAAGTACACCAAACTTTGACCTTGGTTATATTTTGAAATATTACATGAATTACTTTTGTATGATTTTCAGGTAATACTATAATAGTAAATTAATATACTTACAAGAAAAAACCGCAGCGAAAAGAGCTCAATTCAACTGCAATTCGTTTTTCACACAATGGTGTACCGACTTGCATCAACCACAATACTGCATTCAACATAAAAGCGACATAACTTGCAAGAAATGTAAAATATGACAAACCCACTATTAGATATCTGTTTCGCACTTCATACGTGTCCGATTGAGCCATAAACAAAATTCCTATAATAACTAACCTTGCTGCTAGATGTCACTTAAGCCTCCCTACTCGTAGTGTACTTTGGCGAGTACAATGGGAATTAATGGGTTAAGTGAATGATTTGTTTATTATTAGAATTTTGAATAATTATATTTGAATTTTCCTTTATATTTTCTTGACAATGTTTTTTACTATTGAATAATGAGTCGACTTGTTTAGCTAGTCCTTTGCCTAAATGACAGTCTTTTGAAATGCAATGTGCGAAAATGTTAGTTTGCGTTACGTCACCTTTGATATTTTGTATTGTGAAAGGTTCGCGAATTCGGCTTAGAAAATCTGCAATTTTATTTGTCTTGCCCTGAATGTATTCGATATCAAAATTATATTCACTGAGTTCTATTTTCCATCTCATCAACTTCTGGTTGGCATTTTTCATGTTAAAAAGCCATACAAGAGGACGATGATCGGTTCTTATTGTGAATTTTCTACCCCAAAGATAGTTATAGAAATTTTGAATGGCCCATACTATGGCTTTGAGTTCTTTCTCGACAGTGCTGTAATTACATTCTGCAGAGTTGAAAGTTTTAGAGGCATAACAAATAGGTTTTTCTATTCCGTCTTGTGTTTGTGAGAGGACCGCGCCCATAGCGTAATCGCTAGCGTCTGTTGTTAGTATGAATTTTTTGGTAAAGTCAGGGAATGTGAGGATGGGTGGATTTGACATGAGTTTTTTCGATTCCATAAAACATTCTTGATACTCTTTATTAGTTATATCAATTTTTGATCCTTTCTTTAAATTTTGTGTGAAAGGCTTTGTTAATTTTGAAAAATTGGGTATAAATCTTCTATACCATGATAATTTGCCTAGGAAACTTTTAATTTCTTTTACTGTTTTTGGAATAGTAATTTTGTCAATTGCTTCTACTTTTTTCTGGTTTGGCTTAAGGCCGTCTTTTGAAATGATAAATCCTAAATATTCTACTTCTGTTTTGAAGAATTCAGATTTATCAATTTGAATTTTGAGATTTGCTTTTCGCAGTTTATCAAAGACTTTTTGAATATTTGAAAGGTGTTCTTCTATGGTATTGCCAAAAATAATTATATCGTCTAAATAAACCAAACATATATCATTTACTAATTCACCAAGAGCTATATTCATCATACGTTGAAATGTAGCTGGTGCGTTGACGAGGCCAAAGGGCATACGAACATATTCGTAATGTCCAGATGGGGTGCTGAAGGCAGTTTTTTCTATGTCTGATTCTTCCATTTGAATTTGGTGGAAACCAGAGTGCAAATCTAATGTAGTAAAGAGTTTGGGTTTTCCAATTTTGTCTAGGAGAGTGTCGATGTTAGGGATAGGGAATTTATCTTCTTTAGTTTTTTGGTTTAGTTTGCGAAAGTCAATTACAAGTCGAGTTTTTCTTTTTCCCGAAGCATCAGCTTTCTTAGGTACGATCCAAATAGGGGAATTGTACGGGGAATAAGATTTACGTATAACCTTTTCGGTTAACATCTTTTGAATGTGTTCTTCAATATCTGATTCGTAAACTTGTGGTAGTTTATAATTTTTTGTATGGATGGGGATTTCATCGGAAAGGATTATTTTATGTTTGAGTACGTTAGTATGGGAAAGTTTTTCACCTTCTTGTGGGAATAAGTCAATGTTTCTGTCTATTAGTTTATTTAATTGTTGTTTTGTTTTATAATCGAGATGGTCGTCTCTAATTTGTAATGCATTGAAATTTGTTTTTACTTTGTTGTTGAATTGATATGTTTTTCCTTTCAGGTTTAAAGTTTCTGACTTGAAATTTATTTTTACATCTAATTCTTTGAGAATTTTGATTCCAAAAAGTAGATTGCATTCACGATGGAAGTCATGGATGTAGAATTCAAATTCTATTCCTTTAATTTTTAACTTTACTAATTGTTTGAGCGTAATTTTGCCATTTGCAGTGCGTATTGTCATGGGTTGAATTTTTGGTTTGAGTTTTAGTTCGTCAACTAATTTTTTGTTAATAAAATTTATGTCTGAGCCTGTGTCAATAAGAATGTGGTATTGGTCGTGAGTAATTGTTGGGATCTGTCCGGTGTCAGATGTCATTACGTATTTTGTTCTTCTTCTGTGGATTCGAGAAAATTTTCATTCTGTTCCTCGTATTCTATTTCGTTTTGATTTTCCTCATTGTCATCAATTTGTGTTTGAATATCCTCTAAGGGGTATTCGTGTTCGTTGTTTATTTCGAGATTATAGTTTTGGCGAGTTGTTTGAGTTGACATGGGAATTACATTTGTATTTCGCGTTTGAATCGACATTGGTGTCGGTTTGAATGTTCTGTTAGTATTTTGATAATTTTGTAAATTTTGTCGTGCGATTAAATTTTTTCCAGGACCTTGTTGTTGTGGTGCCTGTGGTTGATTAAACCTTATTGGTTGGTTAGGAAATTTCTGTCCGGGGAATTTCTGAGGTGGGGGTACAAATCTAAAGTTCTGCGCTTGTGCGGATGGTTTAGGAGTAGGATTGGGTTTTTGCATTGGTGAATTGTGCAACAGGAAGTTGAATTCGTTGTTAATTAAATATTCACACTCCTCAAGTGAAGTGGGATTTGCATTTATGAATGCGCCTTTTGTATTATAGGGTAAACAATCTATGAAGTGATGGACAATAATTTTTTGTATATGTGTTATTAAAAATTTTGTTTTGTCTTTACTCTTTTCTTGGGTTTCAATTTTCCCTTTGTAATTTTGAAAAATATTTTGAATTTCTTTTAAGAATTTATAAATGTTATTCTGTTGGGGTTTTGTTGTAATTATTTTATAGAATAATGTTTCAGGTTTTAGCCTGTCTTCGAAGTTTGAACTTAAGTATGTTTTTAATTCTGCCCAATCGGAAAATGTATTTTCAGATATTATTAATCTAGCATCTCCTACAAATTTTGTTTTTAAAATTCCAAAAGTATATTTTCTATTTATTTCTGTTAATGTGAAGCATTCAAGAACTTCTTTTGCTCCGTCGCATGCTTTTATGAAAGCATGTAAATGTTTTACGTTTCCATCATAAGGAGGAACGATTTTCATGTAATGGTCAATGTCTTGTAGACTGATTGTAGTCATTGTGACTGGGTTTTCTGAGTTTAAATTTATTTTGTTAAAACTATCAGAGATTAATTCTACTAGTATACGATCTGTTTCGAACGTCTCGTATTCTATGTCACTATTTTCTGGTGATGACATATATTTGTTATATAATTTATTTTATTTATTTGTCTCGTCGTATAAACCCGACCTGACTGGTTGTTTTATTATTTAACAATTTTGTTTTGTTAGTAATTTTATAAGTTTGTCTTGCAGTATAGTCCCTGCTTGACTGGACAATTTTATAAATGTAAAAGCTTTACAGAAAGACTTACAGTACAAATAGAAGGGTGATGGTTACGCTCATCGTAGCGGGAATTACTGGTGTGATTCTGCAGGCCTTCGGAACGTGATGACTGGGTGTAGTCTCAGCAAGTTCTCGATTTGTGGGCTGGTACTTGGAATGTGGGTCGCCGTGTTTCACTGGTTGTGGCAGCTGAACAGCAAGGCTCTCCGTGTGGATTCCGTTAGAGATGGACCGTATGAATAGGTCTCTGATGGGCTACTGTTTTAGCCGTAAGTTCGTTGAGTTGTTGATGCCAATTTTCAGAAAATTGATATTTTCAAAGGCTCGAAACGTTTCGACTTCACTGAATTGTTAAGGCCCTTTTGGCATCCTACCGACTGCGCCAATTAAATTTGTGTTCAACTTAATATTGAAAAAAAAACAAAAGTTTATTTTCATAAATTTATTTATTGAACTTATATTCTCTAAGTACAAAGAATCACTTATCGAGTCGATATGTAACGTGGAGAGTCGTTAATACAATAATGAACGCTTATCACTAGAATACATAGATTTTTATAACTACAATTCCAGAATAATCTGGTATATACTGGTTATAGCAGAAAAGTACAAGTGTTAACTGTTATCATGGTTGATAACAACTTAGTAGTTTTCCTATATGGTCAAACAAAGGAAATGGGTATAACATAATTTATACATATATATATATATATATATATATATATATATATATATATATATATATATATATATATGTATGTATATATATATACAGGCTGTCCCATAACTTCAGGTTTTATAACTATAAGATACTTTATATATATATATATATATATATATATATATATATATATATATATATATATGTATGTTGAACAAATATTAAATTATAAGTTCTGTGGGTGTTCATTCACAATGAAGCATGCGGGGCACCAAATTACACACTGCGGCACAAGTATCTTATAGTTGTTGCTATAGAGTTACTAATACCGCCAAAATTGAATAAAAACAATTTAATAACTTAAAATTATGATATATTTTGTGGATAAAGCTTTAAAATATTATTAAATAATTATAAAACTAAGTAATTTACCAGCAAAAGTACAACACTTCACAGAACAAAGTGGTAACATAAGTCGGGGGGTCGGGTCTCACAGACTTTTTGGTTAAAACTTCTTAGCTGTTCCACGTCGCCACTTGCACAATCGATACTGGAGCATATTTTAAAAAAATAATTAGCTTCCCAATTCAAAAAGAAAATTCTAATAAAAATGGCAGACACTTTTCCGCGCGTCGGGTCTCACAGACTTGGCGCCCCGACTGAAGGGTTAAGTTCGAAAAAAGTTAAAAATTTCTCCGCATATACCAATTAAATGTAGGAATGCCGGATACTCAATTTCGAGCTTTGGCCCGGCCCGGTCCGATTTCCGGCTAATTTCTTTACAAGTCGGCATTTTTTTTTCGATCCAAACGTTAAAGCCCACCCCGGCTCGGCCCGAATGCATCCCTACAACAGCTACAATTAAAAAAAGTTATTTTTTTTTTGCATGTTAACTACACAACCACCGAATTGTATTCTGTTTATTGTTTTATGTTATTTTGGAGCAGTTCCCATATATGTATGTTGTATCAATTAAAGCAATTTAAATTTTAAATCGGTAAATTCGACACAAGTTCCACTCGCATTCGGCAATAAAACAGTTCGTAACTATGCATTTCTGCATTGTTTTAGTTTGTTTCACGTTTTCGGTTGTCATATTATTTCATCATATTGCATCTCTTGAATTAATAGCGGTGAGTAATGTGCAGTGTATTTGGAAGAACATGATTTACATTTAGCATTAATTAGTGTAGAAACATGTCATTAATTGTTACAATTGTATTGGAGGCGTTACTACGAGTTGGAAAAACATGGGAACCTCTGGGCTACATCGTTACATGAGGGTAAATTGAATTTAAATGCCACGCAGTAATGAGCATATGATGTTACAATAAAACTCTCTACGCTATCTCATAAATAATTTCAATTACTAACACATTACGGCAAAAATTCAAAACGAGCGTAAATGTAAAACATTTCGTCAAAATTAAAAAATCTGATGAGTGGACCATATTAGCTTTCATCAATTCTATTTTCATTTCATTTATGACCGTGGTTTCCTAATATACTACCTAATTTGGCAAATAAATTATTTATTAAATGAATACATTTAGTAGCAACTTTAACTAGCTAATAGTTTATAACTCAAATACGGGTCTATTCTGTAACTCAGTGGTTAATTTTTAACCACTGGTTAAATTTTATAACCAATCAAGTATGCTGGCATATAACAAAAAAACGGATTTTTAGTTCTCAAATCAATATCTATTGGATAATCAGTAGTTAAAAATCTGATGTGGCTAGCACATAACTTCTCGCCAGATATTTTACCTGGTTGTACGCATAAAACAAAAAACATTTTGAAATACACATAAGTACATATATTCATGTCTCACTACAAAATAATTCTCACATATATTTGCAAAATCTATGGGATATTTTAATATAAATTATATACAATACATTTTCTTTATATATAATACCTATATCCTGAAATTTCCTTTTTCTACTTTCCTTTTCTTTTTCTTTATATTCGTCATTTTTTTCGCAAATTTCTTTTATATTCTTTTATACGTATATTTTTTTGCTTTTTAACTTTTTTTTTATTTTCATAATCTTCATAATAATGTACGTACAAGTATTTTTGACAGTGGCATACAAATATTTTTGACAGTGACATTTATGTGTCAATTACAAACATTTGAATTTCTTGCCTTGAAGTAGTTAGATCTGCGATTTTTTACATCAAATTATTGTATATGCATTTCTTTATCTCTAAATCTATAGAAGATATAATAATTAATTTATATTTATCGAATAAAGAATTTATTTTTTATTTAATATAAATATTTACATAAATTTTCGATAAATAATATTTAGATGATTTTTTTCTTGTAACTACTATTTTCGGTTGTCCAACTGTTACCAAAACTTAATCAACTCTTCTTATTATTGTTAGATTGAGGAATCCGTGTCTTAAGTCTTATAGTATTTGAGAAATCGTTGATCCAACAACCATACACACACACACACACACACACACACACACACACACACACACACACACACACACACACATACACACACACGCATACGCACACACACACACACACACACACACGCACACACACACACACACACACACACACACACACACACACACACACACACACACACAGATTAGATTAGACCGAAACATATTTTGCAATAATCTAAAACGCTAATAACAAATAGCTAACTAAATTTTTAGAAACTTTAAGAAGCGGAAATCACGGGCTTTATTCTTACACAAATAGAAAACCACTAATATAATACAAGCACGGGCGCAGACTTTTCAAAATTTCCTTGTGGTCAGAAGTTTTTAATAATGACCAAAATCGAACCATTGAATTTATACCATTAATGTTACAAGAAAAAAAATCTGATGTGTCCTGCATATTACCTTCCGTCAGTTATTTTGTATAAATGTCATACAGAAAGTTCCTTGCACAAGAATATATTTCTTGTACATTACCTTAAGGCATGAACCTAAAGGTGACGGAAGGTAAAAAGTACTGGAAAGGGATGAAGGAAAAACCTAATTTTCAATGGAAATTATTTTAAATTAATTTTATTATCTTCAATGTACAGAGTATAAATCAAAAAGCGGAACATAGGCCTTTAATATGGGATATCAGTTTTTATTTACGCAAACGTTATCAAAAAATTTTATGCAGAAATACTTCAAATTAAAGTTAAAGTGATTTAAATTTTGCACATAAATCATGTAAAACAATTATTCTATCTTGTCAGTAAGCGAATAGAAATTTGACGTAGGTATATCGTTTGATTTTGTTACGATGATGTTTAAAAGTAGCGGTAGTGGCGGTAAAAATACCAGAGAAACCAGGTTTATTTCGTGGTTGCCGTGGTCCGACTTTTTACCAACTTTTTTCAGAACCGCGTTCCAAATAGAAACCGGTAAATAATTTCAGGACTTACGGAACACAAAACTGTAAATCTGGTTGAACCGGTTGCATTACGGAACATACTATTAATCTAAATATTTGTTAAATTGACATATGTCATAATAATTATTCTGTTTATCATAGCATACTGAAAGCAGCATTCATAAAATAATTATTTCCAAAATTAATATTTATTAATAATCGGTGCTATTCTGTAACTTTATCATTATCTGTTATCGATCGTTAAATTAATGACATTCGTTTATTTTTAATGATCAGGTTATCGATTGTCTCAATTTTCGTATTCTATAAATACAATCATTTTCCTTGTCATTTATTTGAAAATTTTACGCATTTCGCACCCATATAAACTTAGCAGTCATTTACCAATATGTTGTTCAATTCTTTAATTATTGCGTTGTATTGTAATATTGTATTTGTATATAAGTAAATATTCACTCACAGAACTGCAAAAAACATATAGTTTTAACAATATAAAATGTACCTACCTAAAATTTTCAAAAAAAACTACCTAATTTAAGAAAGAGTAATATAAAATATTTTTTAGTTTTAAATATTTATACAGGCACATTGTTCTATTAAGCCCATTGTTACCATTATTTTTTATTGATAACAACAAATGATATTTTGTTAATTGCTTAAGAAAACTCATTGCAAAAATTAATTCAACAAAAAATTATTATGTAGTATTTTGCAAAGAATAATTATACCACCACACGACTTCCTTGTACGCAAGTCCAATATGAAGATGAAGTATAGACCCAATTATAAAATTGCACGTGTTTGACGTAATTTGACATTAACATCTATTTTTTATTTTTTTGTTATTTTTTGTCCTAATCCATAGCAAACTTCATTACAAAAACCAAAAAGTATATAAGTTTTATATTTACATATCTAACTTATACAAAGGGCTAATTTAATAATACTTGATGTGCTAGACGCAGAATTTAATTCTCTAAAACTCTTATTTGAAGCATTTATTTCTAAAATCAAAATGAAACCATTTTATTCAAGAAAAACTGTTAACAACTTCAGGTAATATATCACTTCCGGTTAGCCTGTTTTAACCAAAATCTTCTATGTTATTCCAATTGATATAAAAGTCTTATATACCAAATTTGAAACGTTTTGGATTATATTTTAATATAATTTTTCATTAAACTCTATTATAGGCTTCAAATAAAGTACTATTTCTGGAAATTATGTAATGACCAAAAAGGGAGGTGCACAACTAGATGTTATAGAAGTCCTAAATACAAAATTTCAACTTTCTACGACTTACCGTTTTTGAGTTATGCGAGATACGTACGTACATACGTACGTACGTACAGACGTCACGACGAAATTAGTCAGAATGGATTCAGGGATGGTCAAAATGGATATTTCCGTTGAAATCTCAAAACCGAAATTTTTCGCGATTGCAATACTTCCTTTACTTCGTACAAGGAAGTAAAAAGTAAAAATATTCTTCCAAACGCATATTTCTCTGGCATTGTCGTATTGAAAACTATAACTGTAAAATTATTGATTACAACAAAGAATATTTTATTGATTACAAGAATAAATCCAACAAAGGAAATTTCATCAATATTTTAATAAAAGCATTTTGCGAAGAAAAAATACAATAAAATTGTGGTGGAAATTATAAATGTATAGTTTCGAAGGGGCCTTGAATGTCATCATAATTGCTCTGGGCCTCGCGGTTTCTAGCAGTGGCCCGGCCCCCGGATGTCATTTCTACCATTTCGCAAATGAGGCCGGAGTGTGATGATTAAATATTGGGCGAGTTCTCTGATTACTTAAAAAAATTGTTTAAAAATTTTATCACTTAAGGAGAAAGGGTCACTTGCATTTCTTAGTGCCGTGTTGTGAATACATAACCTAAATCTATAAATAACATAAAAATGTAAATAGTACGAATTATATTATATAAAATGCTTACTTGTATATTCAATTTCTATTATGTATATTGCATTGAAGTACTGGTGATATAATATTCTAACTGCTACTTTTATCTTATCTGATTTTGACATTTGTTATGAATCATTAATATGATAACGACAACATATTACTGATCAATAAATTTCAGTGTGTTATCGATTATCATTAACCAATTTTAACGATCAAGTGACTTACAGAATCCCAATGTGAATCGCAATCGATCATTACATCGATAATGATCGATAAATAATAATGATTGAGTTACAGAATAGCCCCGAATGTCTTCATTTTTTGAAACCTATAACTATTGAACAAACCACGGAAGAATCATAACAAGCCTTAGCTGCCTTAAAATCCTGGCTGTACATTTGCGGAATTTATAATACCTACTCACAACAAACCTAAGTATGTTAACAGCTATAACATTTTTTACGAGTTACAAAGATAATTGGCCAATAATTTTGAGCTCACTAGATTCTGAATAACTTTTGTCTTTACACTTTTTCTATAAAATTAATGAGTAAAGATAAAGAGATATTGCCAAATGAAAATTTTAGCATTATATTTTGTATGTTCAGGAAAAAAGTAGACACTTGGTTGTATTCAAAATAATCTTTATCCGTCATCAGCATTAATCTGTTGCTGTAGTAACGAGATTTCAGTAAATAAAATGCCATTTTACTAGTGGTGATGAAAAAATAAAATAAACGTAAACAGCATGTAGAAGTAAATATTTTATTTACACTGCAGTGAAAAATGACCAAAAAACAATTTATCTACGGATCATAAAATTCATTTAAATTTGCAGTAAAATGTAGGTGGATATTTTGTTTTATTGGTTAGTTCCAAGAAAAAAATTTGAACGATACAACAACTTAAATCCCTGCTCATGCTCGTACAAGAGAACTCTCTAATTTATTTTTACATCATATTTAGCGGAGATTACAATCTATTAACTATTCTGGCGATTACCTCTGTGGGTGTTTTTCTTATTTCCTGTGTCGCAGATCCGCATTCGCAAATTCGCAGTACATCGCAACTTGTTCGCGATTCAGTCGTTCGCGCTCTGGTTACCTGATTGCCGAACTGTTGTTAATTACCATAAAGTGCCATTAATCATGCCGATGTGAAGGAAAAACAAGAAATATGTGACTCTACCCCGATCTAGCGACTTGGCGGATCCGAATTAAACTTTACACAAGTTCTGCATAATCGAAGAGATGAGAAACTGGGGCGATTGTTTTTTTGCACAATAAGAATGTGGAGGGTTTTGTTTTATTTTTAACGATCAATACTGGTTATGTAGTAATAGTAAAATTGTTGCTATCTCTGGGACTTCAATTCGTTTTTAGTTATATAACAGTCATTTAAAAATCAGCAGCAAAATAACTGTATTGAGAACTGACAAGATGCGAAACGACAACTAGCGGCGAAAATCAGAACTTTCTCGGAAGAGTACTCTTTGTTTTCACATGTGTCAACATGAGCGATTTAAATAAATTTTGAAAAAAAGCATATAAATCTTGTACAAATATTTGTGTTTTTGGATGTTACTCAAGGGGAGACAAAGGCAGATGTTTAGGATTTCATAGTTTCCCTTAAATAGATGATATTTTTGTTGTAATAATAAATCAAGGCGTTGAACAACGAATGGACAGACCCAAGCATGGGAATATATTATTAGGAGTGGGAAGAAAATAACAAATAATATGAAAGTATGTTCCCTTCATTTTAAGAAAGATGATTTTATCTTTCCAGGTAACTGGTAAAAATGGTAGTATAGAATTTTCTAATCGTAATTGTAACCTATAAATTAACCTATTTGTAGATACTCAATCTAGCTGAATGTTATGATGATATTTTTATAGTAGTTTGTGGAATTGTAAATTTAAATGCACCTATTATTGGAATAAATGGTTTTCAACATTCATAAAATAAATATATATTATGATCATATATGCATCACTTTTTCAAAATAAATATGTTTTACGCAATGTAAGATATTATATGTGAATTTTTTTTTATCAAAAATTACCTCTACTCTATAAATAGAATCGTTAATGGACGAATATATCCCAAAATCTGTTTCTGTTTCATTTAATACAGCCATTCCTAACATATTTTTCCCATCATATGGGCATTTTTTTTGTTTTGTTCATAATTCTTTACTTAATTATATGGTGAGCATTCATACCCGTTTCACATATAAATTGAAAAAAATACACATTTAAACTGTAAAACATTAGTCTCAATACATTTACTACCTTCTATTATGTACCGAGAGCTTGCCGTAGCTTTTAAAAACCGAAAATTTTCAACTACACTTAGTTTCGTTTCGTTTCTTTACATTTATGTTTACATGTTAAACTCACAACAGTACTCTTTCGACATCAGATAGTGCTGCCTCTATCGGTAATGTCAGTTCTCAATATCAGAAAAAGATCTTTTCAGGTCTTTCAAATTCCCGGGGGCCTACAGATGATGTGGCAAGTTTATTTGTTTATGCCGAAGGTAGTATAGCGGCACACAAATTAGGTAAAAACAGAAACTTCTGAAATTTCAAGAAACTCTCTATGAGTGATAAAAAGCTTCGCTAAGAGCAACTAGTCTATGGCAGTGTAAGAAAACTTTGCACAAAAGTGTCGATTTTGAAGCGTACAGCTTGTCTCATACCTACAGTGTTTTTTAGGGTATCTCTGGCAAAATTAATTATAGAACAAAACCGTTTGCATGGTAAATTTTTTGAGACATGGATACCAGGTACCTACTTTATGTAGTGTATAATACTCACGGGCATTATGAGTTGTTGCTATGTTAATGTTGTCGAGTAATTGATATTGGCACTGGGATATCGCCTAAAAACAAGCAGAAGCTTTCATAGCCTACCTACTTTGTAAATTTCATTAAATCTTTCTGATCCGTAATCAGTGTAGAATATTAAAAAATTGTAGATGGACATAAAGTAATGTATGCACCACGGCTATTATTTGATATTTATAGCCCTCAGGCGATTTATAAACCCTAGATCAGGGGTTCCCAAAGTGCGGCCCGCGGGCCAAATGCGGCCGCAAAGCCTGTGAATTCGGCCCGCGATATCGATACGAAATATTATATTTTTATAAAAAAAATAGATAAGTAAATAGTAAAATAAATAATAAATATTACAAATAAGATACAATAAAATATTTTAATATTTTTAAGAAATTCTTACAGAACTTTAACCATAAGCGTTTGTATTTATAAAATATTGTTTAGTTTATATTTAAAAAATTATTGTAGTATGTCTAGTCTAGTTATTACACATTTGTACAGAAATATAATACATATAGTAGTCTCAAATAGATACAGAACTGTTAATCATTTCTGGCGCATCTAATGCAACACACAATTTCAAGGAGTCAGTAACGAATTTATCGTTTTTTTCAATGATGTGCGCTAGGCCGCACACTACAACTGTACCACCAGACCTTGTCCTGCCCACCCAGTTGCCCTGAGCAATACAGGCTTATGCCATAGTAACGAATATTCAAAAATGCACTGCTCCAACTCACTAGAGGTGGGACAAAAATAGGAAAACGTGCAAGCACAAACGGATCGTCTTTTCTTATTGGTTGCTCAAATTATGAACGAAATGCGTGTTTCGCGCAGTTCTATTTCTATTTGAGACGACAATGCAGTAGTATTTACATGTGCTAAAATAAGAAATAGTTAAATATATTTAAAACAAAAAAAATCGTGGTTATTGTTTTGATTTTATTCCGTTTTTTTTTGGCCCACCAAAAAATTCGGTAATATTAAATTGGCCCGCCTAAGAAATACTTTGGGAACCCCTGCCCTAGATCAAGAGGTTCTTGGTCAAAAAAATTATCGCCCTCAGCGGGAAATATCTTCTTAATTCCCTTGGTATATAAAATACTATAATAGCCCAACTTTTAAATGTTTAGCGTAAAAAGTATAATCTACTGTACAAGTAGATCAAGAAATTTGTAAAACGTTACAAAATGGCATCGCAAAAAGTAAGTGATCAAGAGAACTGGAACAACATTTCACCGATTATGAATTAGATTATAGTAACCCCAATGCCTTTTACATTGCAATCAGACCTTACTCAATATTGTGGTGTATTCTATAAGAAAAACGTTAATTTTAAATATGTTAAAAATAAACTGTTGTTAAAATATATTTTCTATTCTGTAACTATCAATTCTGTTATAGTAATTAACGTATCAAGGGTGTTATAAGGACAATAACGTCTGTCAACAGTGTATACGTTGACCGAGGCATTATTGTCTGTTTAACTTCCGTGGTGCGTTCAACGTTTAACGTCCGACTATAATTTTTTAATACTCTCCGGATTACGGATCAGAAAGTTTTAATAAAATTTGCGGAGTAGGTAGGCTTTGAATGCTTCTGCTTGTTTTTTACGCTTTATCGCAGTATCACTATCAATTTTTTGATATTACCATAGCAACTCATAACACACCCTTGGGTGTTATTTGGTATATAACATTCCTGAAAGCAGGGTTGTTATGATAATAATAACATACCAGTCGGACGTTAAAATTTTAACACAAGTGTTGAAATTAGATGTTAAACTGTATATTTTAACGTCATTGAAATCGATGCCTTTAAAATTTTAACATGTTTTTATACAATAAAATTATCACAGCATTTGAATATGTTGTGCTTCTAATTAATGAAAATGTAATAGAAAACGAAAGAAAATTACCGTGGATGATGATAAAAAATATCTAGGTGATATTTAATACAATTTACAACTGTTTTACGAAATATTTTATTTAATACGGTTACCCGTTCCAACATTATGTCTTTTGTGTATCACAGCTTGGTGCCAGTAGAAATATATAATTAAAATAATTAAAGATACATAACTGAACTTTTGAAAGGTATTTCGAGAGCATGATGGCACGATTTAAACATAGTTCTTTGTTATAATGCATTAATTGCAGTTAAAATTGTTTATTGCTGTGTTGTTCGTCAAACCATAACGTATCTTAACATGTTAGATCACCAATTCTGAGGGTCAAGAAGAAGATATTTTTACATAGGTTCCTAATGATAATTTATTACAATATTAATATAATTCATTTTTAATATGGAACCCAAAAATGAGATATTATTAAGGAGCTGATTTGTATTTATTTCCAGAAGAATAATTTCCTTTCGTTTAACTAAAAATTGTAAGTGACAGATTCGTTGTCTAAAATTTCAAAATGACATAAATTGACCGTTGTTTACCCTTTACCCACCGCTACCCTTGGTAAGGGAGGTATAGGGATCGTGCTAAAAATTGCATATCGAGATTTTGGTAAATGACCACGTTTTAAGGTCCGTAGAATCCAATTTTAACATTTTCACGGTGATGTCTGTGTATGTGTGTATGGATCCTCCACTATAACTCAAATACTATTATTCAGAAAATTTTAAAACCATGTATTTCGAACTTTTTCTGTAATGGAAAGAGTCCATTAGATTTTGGCGAAAATCGGATAACCGGAAATGGCACTTTACTAGAAGCTCAAAATAGTTTTTCTTCGAAAAATACCTTTAAATGTTTTTTTTCGAGATTAATGTTATTATAAAAATTAAAGATTATTAAATGTTCTTTAGATTTGTATTAATACTTTTTCTATATTTTTACCTTCCGTCACCTTTAGGTAAGGAAGGTATTGTCTTTGGTCAAAAAATTCGGTGGTGAGTTTTTGATGAATAAGCACGTTTTAGGGTCCCTAGAACACGATTTTACTATTTTTACGATGATGTCTGTATGTGTGTGCGTGTGTGTGTATGTGTGTCTGTGTGTGTGTGTGTGTAACAAAATTTTCGTCTACGATAACTCTAATACTAAAATTTCAAAAATTATAATTCTTTCGTATTCCTCTTCGTTACATCCATGTGAAGAGCTGATTAGATTTTGGTTAGAATTGGTCAACCGGAAGTACCCTCATTTGAAGATTTTAACAGTTTTTCTTGAAAAAACGATGTTAAATATCATTTTTTCACATTTGATGTTATTATAAATATTAATGAATATTTAATTCTCTATGCGATTTGAATGCATTTTATATTTCATATTAAATGGATATAGAGTCAAAAAATTATAAAGAAATTAATTATCATATATTAGCTAGCTATGCTATAACTCTGGAAACAGCTGATGTATTAAGAAAATTCTGATTGAAAGGTGTCAGTGTCAAGTGCAGTTAACAGTATGTATGTGTTATAATTTTACTGGAAATATAGGATCTTTTGCTTTCTGTATGGAATTTGTATAAAATACATACAACTGCCTTAAGGTAATGTACAAGAAATATAATATTTTTCAAGGAACTTTCTGTATGACATTTATACAAAATACATAGAACTGACGCAGGCACCGGACAGCTAAATGAATGTGCCAAAACACTATCATAGTTCCAGGAAGCAAACTACAGAGGCGCGACAGTGCTTAAATTTTAAGAAAATGGATTAAGTCACCCTTGAGTTCAAAACATTTTGCAATATTCTGTTATTCTGTTTCTGTGTTGTAAAGTCACATAAGTCATCACACATGTTATTGGACGTACGCTTTAACTTCTTTCGATAATTCAATTTGTAACAGTTTATGGTTTTAGTTATAGTGCCAGTACTTAGTGATTTATTTCGTGATTTCTCCAATTTTAAAGTGTAATAATTGTGTTTATTTTTTGACGTTATATAGAATTGAAATTTAATATTATAATAAAAGTGTATGTCTAGGTGACAAGTAATTTTTAATTGTTATTGTTTTATGATTATTTAAAATATATGTATCTATACTTATTCAATTCTCTTATATTATTTCTAAAATTCAAAATTTCAATTTATGTATACGATGACATGTCATGTCACCTATGTCACAGACTTCCAAGCCGACTAAGCCATCAGTGTGCGTTAGTTCATGGAAGTAATCTATAGATGTCACTATTTTGTATTTTGAAAAATACATTGACTGTCCTATCTGTAGTTGAGGTGATCCGTGAACTGACGGAAGGTAATGTGCTGGACCCATCAGATTTTTTATGGATAAATTTATAAAATTATCTATAGTTTAAATCCCAGAGCCTACGCTTTAAACAAACAAAAGGGTTATTCAAATGTATGTAACTGACAGATAAATGTCACTATCAAATAACTAATCATTTCAAAATAATATTAGTAACGTTTTAAAAAGAAAAAAGTATATAGAACAATAAAAAAGGAATTCATTACAGTTTCCAGCATAAGTAAATATATATATATATATATATATATATATATATATATATGTATAGGTATGTATTTAGATTAATAAAAATTAACGATTCACAAAAATGTTTAAGCTAATCCTCATTTTTGAATTAGTGAATTCTATTCTATCCCGGTAGAGCAACGCCTCATAAGTCATGAGTGCGTTCGGGGCTCTGGGTTCGAATCCCACTAAGGCATGGATGTGTGTGAATGTGAACCTACTGTGTAATTGAGATTTAATCCTGTTGAAGGGTTTTAAAATAGGTTGTTACTTGGATTAGATTAGACTACATTTTAAGAAATTAGAGTAAAATTCGGTAATCTAAAAATGAGGATTATCTTAATCATTTTTGTTACTCGGGTTGTAAATAACGGGAGGTATTGTGTTGGCCACACCAGATTTTTTATTATATTTATTTATTTGTTATGGTTAATAATCACATAACTTAAGCAAAGCCGTGTTCTTTTTTCTTGTTGATCACTTCATTCTGATGTTTAACAGACTTGTTAAAATTTATGTTTTCAACAGTAGTGTCAATTTTTCCCGTAGGGAATAGCAAAAAATGAATTTATTTAACACGCATGTTAAAATTAACATTTTTTACAGATATCGTTTATTTTTATTATTTTTTTTTTCTTCATCCAAAAGAAATATTCTAGATCTAGAGGTAGCTAATATAATAGATTGAATCCATGTCTAATTTATCTTTTTAAATTTTAAACTTCAAATTCATAGTCTACCAACTATATAAAGTAAAACGCAATATAACTTGATTTAGGGGCGATAGAAAAAAGTTGATGATATCTATATTTTAGTTGTAGCATGGCAGGACGAACAGTTTTGTATTCAGCGGTGTGAATCATTCCAAATTCATAAAAACCATCCAATTATTCTCTTATAATTTCTTTCAACTTATTATTCGTAATGCCAGTAACAAAAAGCTAATATAATTATTAATTACTCTTTGTGCATGTTTGTTATTGAAAAGAAGTAATTTTTCGGTGCGATCTGGTTTCCATTCGGGCGAGTACGGGGCGTCGCGTAAATCTAATTCCATGTGACAATCCGGGGCAGAGACGCCGGCGTCGCCTAAATTACGCGGCCCAAGTTAATTACAATTAAGAGAATTTACTGGTAACAATGGGTTTGCATTAGGCACATTTGTTTAAAGATGCGAGAAGTTGGAAACTAGAAGAGAGGGCAGGAGGGAGGAAAGTGCTGCATACGGGATGCAGGAGAATCTTAACCATGCGCAAGGTAAGAAATTATAACTTTTTTATCTGTGCTTACGGTTACTCTTGTCCTATAATTTGTGTTATTTAATTTTGGCAACATGTTTTATGTTTCCTTAAAGATTTTAAAAGAATATCAAAGGTCAACGCTAAGTGGTGAAGTTAATTATATTTGATATAATTGAAAAAACATTTATAACATTTATTTGTGACAGCTCAGTGATGAATAGTATACAGGATGCTATGTAAGTAATGTGCCATAGTTCAAGGTATGATAAAGACATCTCAAACAACTTATATTCTGAAATATATTTCGCACAATCAGTCTAGTTGTAAAAGTATAGTGACTGTAAAGCCGAAGCCGACCAATTACGAACAAGGTTCTTAATAAATTAAAATCTAAAAATCTGATGTAGTCATCACAATACCTCCTGTCATTTAATTATTATTAATTTCGTATATATATATATATATATATATATATATATATATATATATATATATATATATATATATATATATATATATATATATATATATATATATATATGTATAGTTAAATGGATAACGGTGTAGCAGTCAAGGAGATGGAATTTTTGAAATCAATACACTCTTTTTAAGTTATTGCCAAGCTTTCGGAAAATAATTTATTCCTTCATCGGGGCACTATAAACAATATGACTACGATGTTATTTTACAATATTGTACAAACAATGGTTACAAGTTTATTATATTTAACTTACTACTTGTTGAGGTTAAGATGAAAGCATTAGAGCCATGAAAATCGGATCTTCGTTGGATTTAAATAAATATTTTAAATAATTTTTCAACACAGGTTCGATATTGTTTTAACAAAATGTACAGAATTTAGTGTTTTTATTTTTTGAGTCGAAAAGGTAAAAATTATTGTTAAAATTGATTAAAAATATACACAAAAAACTTTTTTTTAAACACCTAAACTTTTTTTTAAATTTATACATGTGACTAGAAAAATTTTGCGACAAAAAGCGCGGCAATATTTGAAAAAGCGTGACGTTAGGTAAATGCAGAGGGATGGGTTTAGGGGATGACTTGGTAAGTTAATTTAAATATAGCGCCAACCAACGAACGAGTCAGGGTACTGGGTTACCGACCGGAGGTTGTAGATACGCTGTCACGCTGTAAGGTTTTTCCTAAAATATACAACTAATTAATAAGAAATCGACACATTGTTAATTCACCCGAATACCTGTAACATGGTGTCAGAAGTGATACTCTGCGTCTAAGAAAACAGAGATAAGAAAAAGTGATCTAAAACAAGAACTCATTAACAGCAAAATTTTGTAGGTGATAAACAATGGAAGTCAATCTAGCAAAACTTTTAGAGATGCAAAATCAGCAAATAGCTCAAATGCAACAAGATTATCTAAAAGCAGCTGCTAATAATGCTATAATCTTTGATGCAATTGGTAACAATTTGCAGGAATTGAATAAACAGATAAAACAACAGCAAAGCTCAAACTTGGATGACAGCACAGCACAACATTCTAGTAATTCCCAAATTATACAAAGTATTCCTTGGCCGCAACCATTAGAAGTTGATATGGGTGATATTAATGAAAATTTCGAATATTTTAAACAGAATTGGAATACTTATTGCGCCGCGACAGGTATTGATAAATGGGATAATGCGCAAGAAATACAGAAAATTAATATTCTGTTATCCGTAATTGGGGATAAGGCTAGGAAAAAATATTCAAATTTCCGTTTAACTGAAGCTGACAAAACATCAGTAGCAAATGTTTTGGAAATCATTAAGGAAAGCGTCGTTTCTGACAGAAATTTACTGTATGATAGATATACTTTTCACACTTGTAATCAGCTTGAAGAGGAGAGTTTCGATGAGTATTATATAAGATTAAAGAATATTCTTGAAGTCTGTAAATACAACGAGAATGTAACAGCTGATGATATGCTGCGTGACAGGTTAGCGTTTGGAATAAAAGATAGAGTCTTAAAAAAGAAATTTTTGCGCGAGGACCCTGAATCTTTAACACTGGATAAGTTGAGACAAGAATGCAAAATAAATGAGTTAACCGAGAAAAGATTCAAAGTTATTAACACGGAAGAGAAAACAGTGAACAAGATTGTTAAGAAAAAATTTGATAATAATAAAAGATGTCGATTCTGTAATGGCAATCATGAATTTAAAAAGGAACTTTGTCCAGCATGGGGTCAAACCTGTTCCATCTGTCAAGGTCGAAACCATTTCGCCAAAGCATGTAAGAAGAAAAACAAGCAGAAATTTGAAGAAAATCAGAGGAAAACCAAAGTTGTTAAAGAAATTTAAGATAATTCCGAATCTGAAGAAGAGAGTGATAATAGTTTACTCCAGATTTATAAGATAAACAATACAGACAAAGAGAGAAGAAAGGGTTGTACTGAATTAGAACTAAAAATAGGAGATAAGTGGAAATTTGTACCATGCGATTTAGACACCTGTTCAGATGCCAACGTTATTGGTGTAAATAATCTTCGTAAATTGCTTGGAAATGCAAGCCCAAAACTAAAGCCTCCTCAAGGTCGACTAAAAAGCTTTGGAGGACAATGTATTGAAATTTTTGGTGAGATAGACATTCCTTGTAAATATAAGGATAAAAAATACTGCCTTGTATTTCAAGTGGTAAATGTGGAGCACGGAGCTCTACTTTCCGAGAAAGCATGTCTAACTTTGGGGCTTGTTAAATATTGTTTTAAAGTGGAAAAAGCCGAAGAAACAAGCGATGAACCAGTTCTACACGAAGGAAGAAAAGAGGCTGAGGACATACTTAAACGTCATTCAACCATATTTGAAGGATACGGATTACTTCCTGGTGAAGTCACACTAGAGATTGATAAAACAGTTAAACCCACCATACAGCCAGCCCGTCGTATTCCAGTAAGTCTGAAAAATGATATAAAAAAAGAATTAATTAAACTGGAAAAAGAGGGTATAATAGTTAAAGAGAAGAAATATACTCCATGGGTCCATAATCTTCTTCTTGTTAAGAAGAATAATAACTGTCTAAGAATCTGCATTGACCCAATACCCTTGAATGCTGCTTTAAAAAGGCCTCATTTTCAATTTACCACGCTTGATGAGATTTTGCCAGACTTAGGAAAGGCACAAGTGTTTTCGACAATGGATGCGAAGAAAGGATTTTGGCAATTAAAATTGGACGAAGAGAGCAGCAAATTAACAACGTTCTGGACTCCTTTTGGAAGATTTAGATGGCTTAGGTTACCCTTCGGAATTTCATCCGCACCAGAAATTTTTTCACAAAAGATACAAGAAATTACACACGATTTAAAAGGTACTGAGGTACTCATTGACGATATTCTTATCTATGGCTGCGGAGATACACTAGATGAAGCGGTCAAAGACCATAATAAAAATTTGGAAAATCTATTAACAAGATTAGAAGACAGAAACTGTAAACTCAACAAGGATAAAATACATCTGTGTCAAAAGTCTGTATAATTTTTTGGTCATATTTTGACAAATAACGGACTTAGACCAGACGAATCTAAAACTAATGCAATCACTAATATGCCAAAGCCTCAAGACAAAAAAGAACTACAACGATTTTTGGGCATGGTGACATATCTCGGAAGATATATAAATAAATTATCTACAGAAGCAGAAAACTTAAGAAGACTGACAAGACAAAATGTTGCTTGGCAATGGACAGAAAAAGAAGAAAATGATTACAACAGAATAAAGGACCTCGTTGTCAGTATACAAAAACAACAATATTTAGACCCTAATAAGCCAGTTGTTTTAGAATGCGATGCTAGTTCCACGGGTTTGGGTGTAGCTGCTTATCAGGAAAATCGGGTAATCGGTTACACATCACGAACTCTAACAAAAACCGAAAGGAACTATGCACAAATTGAGAAAGAGCTACTCGCAATTGTTTTTGGATGCCTTAGATTTGATCAGATCATCGCGGGAAATAAGAAAACTACAATAAAAACTGACCATAGGCCACTTATTACAATTTTTAAGAAACCTCTACTCAAGGCACCAAAGAGACTTCAACTAATGCTGATGACACTCCAGAGATATAATCTTGAAGTTATTTTCGTACAAGGTAAGGAGAATATAGTGGCAGATGCGCTTTCAAGAGCAACAAGCGGAACAGACAACATTGAAGAATCAAAATTAGGAGACAAAAATATATTCGAGTTAGAGAAAGAGGAAATAGTGTAATTTAGTTGAACAGATCAGAATTGAAAAATCATTACAGATTACAGCTGAGCGAATTAAACAGATAAGATAGGAAACAGAATCAGATACTACGCTACAAAAACTTATTTTATATATTATAAAAGGATGGCCGAAATATATACATGATGTAGAAGAAGAATGCCAAATCTATTTCAAATACAAAGACGAGTTATCTACACAAGGAGGATTAATTTTTAGAAATGATAAGATAGTAATTCCTGGTAAACTTAGGAAAATCATGATTGAACGAGTTCACGTAGCACGTGCAGGCATAGAAGCTACCATGAATCTTGCAAGAGAAACCATTTTTTGGCCAGGGATGTCCGCTCAAATTAAACAAAAAATCCAGTCATGTGAAACATGTATAAAATTTAGACAATCACAGCAGCAACCTCCCATGCAAACATACGAAATTCCATCCTATCCTTTTCAGTTCATATCAATGGATGTATTTTTTACAACCTTTCGAGGAAAAAAAATGCAAATTTTTAGTTCAGTCGATCACTATTCAGACTATTTTGAACTAGATATACTTGCTGACATGACAGCAGAAACCCTAATGGAAACATCCAAACGGAATTTTAGTCGGCATGGAATTCCTTTGAGAGTTTGCAGCGACAACGGCACTAACTTTGAAAATAGTCTTATGAAAAAGCTCAGTAAAAGTTGGGGATTCGATTTTACAACATCTGCTCCACATCACCAACGTGGGAACGGAAGAGCCGAATCTACTGTTAAAGTTGCGAAGAAATTAGTCAAGAAAGCGGAGGATAGTGGAGAAGACCTTTGGTTCATGCTCTTACATTGGAGAAACACTCCAAATAAAATCAAATATTATTACGACAAGAAGTCAAGATCATTACCGGAACTTGAAATCGGACAACCAGTTGTCGTCCAGTTACAACCAAATCAAAATTTCTGGGAAAAAGGATTTATAGAGCATAAGCATAACGAACGAGACTACATAGTAAACGTTGAAGGTGTTAAATATAGAAGAAACTTGGTAAACATACAACCATTTTATGGTCAAATAGGTACCAGGGAAAACGCTCGAAACGGAACAAATATCCATGGAAAAACAACAACTGCAGAAAACAAGAGGGATAAAAATACAACTGTACCAATACAACTTTCGGAAGAAAAGAAGGATGAAGCTCAACAACTTAGAAAGCCGGAAAACAACACAACAGCTGTATCAACTTCACAAACCTCGCCAGGCCTTTCGGATTCAGCTCAAAAGGATGATCCTCCGAAATTAAGGCCACACAGACAAATCAAGATTCCTAACAAGTACAAGGATTTTGTAATGTTTAAATGAATCATTATGTTGCCATATTTTCTTTTATGTAATACTTAGTAGCTATTCTTTTGTTTAAAGAAAAAGAGAAGATGTTATATTATATAAATGTAAGTTAAGTTAAATATAGCGCCAACCAACGAACGAGTCAGGGTACTGGGTTACCGACCGGAGGTTGTAGATACGCTGTCACGCTGTAAGGTTTTTCCTAAAATATACAACTAATTAATTAGAAATCGACACATTGTTAATTCACCCGAATACCTGTAACACTAAACGTACTATAGCATAAGTGAAACAGACGTACCACACGTAAGGGGATAAAACTAATATCAGACTGAAAAACTTATTCAAAAGTTATACAAAGAAATACAACGCAAAGCAAGGTACATTTTTATAACAGTTGTGAGCTGTCATTCAATTGCAGGTCATTAAACTGTAAAATGTAATTATATAAGGTGCTGATCGGGTCGTAATCTACAGTCACTCTTATGTGACGTGATTCTAGATTTTAAAGATGTTTGGCCTACATACACCTCTTTATCTTAACTGATCAGTCGAGATCACAAAAAACGTATATATATATATACATATATATATATATATATATATATATATATATATATATATATATATATATATATATATATATATATATAGAGTGTCCCATTTAAGGTACGAATGCATTGGGATCTCGAGAACCGTAAGAGCTACGAGGTTGGTTAAATTAGACAAAAGTTGCCCCATTAGGAGACCATTTTAATGGTATTTTGTTATTTGCGAAAAAATGCATAGGTCACTAGATATAGGCGAATATGTAAATTTTGCAGTTTTTTATTTTTGCAAATAACTTCGAAGTGTGAAATCATGCTGGATTTTGGTTTGCACTTCTTTAGGGCACTTTTTTTATGTTCTTTCGACTGGCGATGCTCAATTTTTTTTTATCAATGTTGGTTTCCGAGAATTGATGTCAAAGTTTTAATTTTTATATGGACGCCATATTGGAAAGTTACGCCATTGAAAAGAGAATTTTTTTAACTTTACAATGATATAAAATAGTAATAATTTATTTTTATAATTAACAGAGAAATTAACAAAAAATGTTATTAATACTAAAATTTAATTGAGAAAAGTAAATCGAAGGCTGCTATTTAAGAAAATAACTACTTAATAAACAAATAATGTTAAAAATACAAAAATAATTTACAAAAACTTCACAATAAATTTTATTAACCCGCCATTTCGTTCTACGCACTTCTGCGCCTTCGTCCTGTTCCTTTTATAACTTTTCTCAGAATTTGATTTAGGATTCTTACTGCGGCATTTCTTAAGTCATTTTCATTCTGATATTCCCGAATAAAAAGTTTATTTTTTAAGTATCCGTATTTAAGTAGCCTTCGATTTACTTTTTTCAATTAAATTTTAGTATTGATAAAATTTTTTGTTAATTTCTCTATTAATTATAAAAATAAATTATTACTATTTTATATCATTGTAAAGCTAAAAAAATTCTCTTTTCAATGGCGTAACTTTCCAATATGGCGTCCATATAAAAATTAAAACTTTGACATCAATTCTCGGAAACCAACATTGATAAAAAAAATTGAGCAGCGCCAGTCGAAAGAACATAAAAAAGTCCCCTAAAGAAGTGCAAACCAAAATCCAGTATGATTTCACACTTCGAAGTTATTTGCAAAAATAAAAAACTGCAAAATTTACATTTTCGCCTATATCTAGTGACCTATGCATTTTTTCGCAAATAACAAAATACCATTAAAATGGTCTCCTAATGGGGCAACTTTTGTCTAATTTAACCAACCTCGTAGCTCTTACGGTTCTCGAGATCCCAATGCATTCGTACCTTAAATGGGACACTCTGTATATATATATATATATATATATATATATATATATATATATATATATTATTATTATTATTATTATTATTATTATTATTAGGCCAGTTTTGAGCAACGAAAATCTATTTATATATAAACTATTATTCACGAAAGATGACTATTCAAGGTCATTTGTGAACCGTCTGATATAATATTACTTGTAGATAACTTCATTGCATTTCGAATGCATAGGCGTGCAATATGTAATATTTATGGACACATTTTAGCTGAAGAACTAAGAGTAAATCATTTGAAAATTATGTTTCTTCTAAATAATGCCTGTCTGAAAGATTTATGTTCTTCACTTATGTTTTTGCAAAGTACAAAAACATAGACTTAATTTATAAACCAAGAAATAATAATTTGATTTAAACGTCGTCACTGGGTAAATATTAGCACAGAGGGCAGTGTAGTAGATAATTAGGTATCTGTAATTCTACGACATATGTCATTATTATTTATAGTGTGTTAGAAAGTAATGCCACTATTTACGTATATCTGTCACACCATATAAATTGCATAGACATAGATCAAATCATCTTTCTCTTTCTAATACAAAACGTTGCTAAGCTACTGCTATAAAGTGATGTGTATTCTTCCTTCGAATAAATGACCTTGAATAGTCATCTTTCGTAAATAATAGTATATATATATATATATATATATATATATATATATATATATATATATATATATATATATATATATATATACTCGTATATATGAGTTGTGTTTGTTTAAAACGTAGGCTCGTAGGCTGCTATTATAGATAATTTTATAAATTTATCCATAAAATATATAGAAAAAGCATTAATGCATACCTTTAAATTTAATTTAATTTAATCATTTTTAATTTTTATAGTAACATAAATCTTTAAAAAAAATACATTTAAAGGTATTTTTCGAAGAAAAACTGTTTTGAGCTTCAAGTAAAGTGCCATTTCCGGTTATCTGATCTACACTAAGTGGTTACGTTACTTACATAACACCCTGTATAGAGCAATAAATAATAAGTTAAATTTAAAGCAATGCAAGTCAAGTTTTTGTGAAAAATGAATTAATATAACAGTACATTAGCAGTAACAATAATTGTAGTTATATACCCCAGTAAAAAAAAAACTTGTCATCTATTGGCTACATCGTCAAATACTGACTTGCTTCAGCAGTTCAATAATAAAATTGGCTTATTTTTTACGAAAACTTTACTATGGGTACTACTCTAACTTTCAACGGCTCAAATATGTTCACATATAAAAATATAACTATGATAAATGAATTTTGGTTTGACAGCAAAGTTAATTTCTGGCAAGTGAGAAAATTTTGTTAATAATTTATGACTACGAAACTACAGAAAATTTATGCATAGAATCATTGCATAGTAGTAGGTTAGGTTAGCTTTGTTCATTATCAACATTTTATTTATGATGTATAATGTTTCAGTTTAGTTTCCACTCATTTACAAATATAAATCCGTATTAGTATTATAGGATAGTACAATATAGTAAATGTGCATTCACAAATGAAAATTAGGTTTATGGTTTTAGTTTAAATTTAAGTAAGTCATTCATAAATGCAAGTTTAATTTAACTCTAATTTGGTTTTGATTGTACTGACATCTACGTAAATGCTTCAAAAACAATATTAAACTATCGGTAGAGCAGTATTTAATATATATCCGTGCGCCGTGAAACTGTCAGCAATTAAGTTTTACCAGTCTTCCTGTTCTCGCATTTGGTTTAAAAGCCGAATCCACCAAGTGAATACTAAATAAAGATGGATGTAATTTCTATATCGCTTCAGACTTGTTCCCATTGGTGAAGTTTGTGACGTCAAACTAAATCATAAAGCTAAAGTGTGGACCTTGCAAGTTTAGCTTTATGATTTGGATTTAGACACTAAATTGAATGAAGTCATATAACATAATACGCGACCAAGGTTTTTAAATCTAAAGTATAAACCATAAAACTGAACCTATTTTACATTTGTGAATGTAAGTCTAAATGAATACATAATTTATGGAATCTAAATTCTGTGGTAATTCTTTAAATTCTGTGTCTGTTAAAAGCCTTTTTGTTGGATACATTTTGCAAAACACTTTTAGAAGCAACGACGTTGCATTTACGTTTACTAACCAAATATTACATAACCTCACAACAAAAACCGAGACCACACGACCCATATGCGTCAGACATCCATACAGACTACGGTGGCCTGCGAGTGAAAATTGTGCGGCTCATATATGGGACGCGCGGTAGCCAACGTATTAATTGAAGTATGGGATAAACTGGAAGAAAATGAAAGATCGTAAATATTTACCAGAATATGAACAACTTATTATTTTTATTGCCAGTAACGTCGTTCCATAATTTTACAGCAACATAAATTTTTATTTAATCGGCTTATTAAATTGACGATGTTTTATATGGCACAAACATGACTCGAGCTACTGATAGTTTCTAACTTGTGCACTAAAAACAAAATGTCACTAAATACTATTTTAAACACTATTGCTCTATAAAAATCGTTTATAACTGATAAAATGTTTATGTGCAATTACTGGCCTTACTTCTGTTCTTACAGTAAATTGATTGTCGCTCATAAGACCAAAAATTTTAAACTGATAGGGAAGAGTAGAACATTTTATCGACAATTAAATTCGAGAATACCTAATAACAATGAGCACAAGCTCTAAGTAAAATTTTATATTTTAGGGCCATAAACGATTATTGTGTTTGAGGTACATTTCGATATGTTGTGTCTCACATATTTTTAATCAAATTTAATTTAAAAAAATAAAAGTAATATTTTTATTAAATAAATTTATCAGTTTTTACAAAATTTTAATGAACTTTCAAAGATAAATAAAATAAAATAAATATAGCATCACGGCATATGACCGATTGCTGGGTGTGCCAATCTACTTTGTTCGCAGATTACGGTAAACTTTCAAGGATTAAAGTGTTTTAATATGGAAAATTTCTCGACTGTGGTATTGACTACGTGTTATTAATTATTCGAATTAACATTCATACAGCATTTATTTTCTCTTACACAAACGACATTTCGGTACACTCTTGTATCTTCATCTGGGTACAAAAATTGACACTCTTATGTACACACAGTATATTCGTTTTTACATTAAGTTCTGTATAGTGTGACGACCGAATGAAAGTTGACGTATAGATTATTTAATAGATCTGGTTTCTTTTGAAAACATTTCCCTATATTTGATTTGAAAGGAAACTGACCCTTATGTATTCCGTTACAGAAGATTAAAATTGTGCTCAACACCAAGAGGCATTTAAAATGACCTTAGCAATAGGATTCAGGGATGTATTTAAAAAAAAAATACCGCAAATTCTAGTTCGTTCCTGTCAGGCATAAGCAACCCTCGAGTCGGAATTACTGTTAGAGGAAATTAAAAATAATCCTATTTCATAGAATTGCCAAACTAAATAGTTTAAAGATCAAAATATTTTGTTATAAACAACGTAAACGAAAAATATTTAAAATATTTTAAACGCATCTGTTTTGATATTCAGTTACCCTAGTTGGCCATTTTTTTCAACCAGACATTGTAATGTATTTCTGTGCTTTCTTACTCTAGTATTTAAATGGGTTTATGCAAAAATTTCATACCTGAATATTTCGAACAATTCTATTTTTCTCAAGGATTTCAAAAGAAACCACAACTATAAAATAATTTAACCGTCAACTTTCATTCGCTAGTCACACCATAACATTATACAAAAATTCAATTTTCTTTTAAATTCGGCAACAGAATGTTGAGTTGATGTGGCCTATCAGTAAAAACATGCATAGGTCACTTGATATAGGCTAAAACATAATTTTGCAGTTTTTATTTATTTAGGACACGCTTTCGTGTTCTTTTGAATGGTTATGCTATCACTGTTACATTTCGAATTTGTGTAATTTATCATGTTCATTTGTTTCCAACAGCGAGAATGCAACAACTATTAAATTTATAGACTAAAAACAATGGTTGTGACAGTGAAACAAATGAAATCATCAGTCAGATGTTATCAATTGTTTATTTTTCTTTATTTCAATATTAAATAAATTAAAATACACAAGACTTTAAAAAAAATTAAGAAAATAAAAAATAACACGGTTTAATTTATTCTAAAATAATAAATATGAGGAATAAATCATATAATTTGAATATTTATCATATTGACATAAATGCCAAAATAATTGTTCGGTGCACCATGGCTTTCTAAAAGTAGCATTAATGAAAGAATTTCAAAAAATAATATTTATTAATAATGGCCTCATTTTCTGAAACCGATGAACTATTGAACAAACCACGGATGTTATGAATCATAACAAGTCTTAGATGTCTTAAAATCGGATTGCAAACCGATATCTGCGGCAGTTATGGTACTCATAACAATCCTAGGTATGTTAATAGTTATTACTGCCTAGGCAGTAAAAGTGACATTTAGCAGGGCGTTAGCTGTCAAAAAATCGCACTTTTAATCTCAACACTCGTATAATTTAAATAAAGAAGATAATTAGTTTGAAAAATTAGAGAATTAGATGTGAAAGTTCCAATGTAGTAATGAAGTAAAAGACTAAAACGCGGATGAGTAAACATCGATGGTTTTATAAAACCGTATTATTATGACGGATATGTAAAACCTAGAATGTCAGGCGGCACGGAACCTCGGTTTAAGTACACGAGTACTTCATTCGCATCTTATATCTGCATGAAGCAGTGCCGATCCTGCCTGAAATGCAGATTAAAAGAAGCTGTTTGGAAATGAGAAAGAGAACACCTCCAACCTTACTTTTTAACTGTCAAACAAATATTTTCACATAACCTTAAAGTTTATGACAAAGGATTTTTAGTTAATATTACACTTTCGGCTAATTTCATCACAATGAGCTATTGTGCAGCCGCTTTAAGAACAAGGTCGAAGTTATACATAAGTATTTTCATATGGGGCAAATATTAATTTACTCCAAAGATGGACTCTTCTTGATAAATTTAAGAGAATAAAATTTCCGTAAAATTAGCATTAATTTCCACTTTATTAAGTCACAAATAACTTCCATCTTAAACGATGAATAAAAACAAAAGAACCACTAATGAATTTTCCTCGTACAAAAATGCAAGTTGGATCTTTCAAGTAGGTACCTACTAATTACAACAATGTTTACAACACTTATCCAAGTTTTAAAGTTTGTTAGTTGCCAATAGCAAATAAGCGAATGTTTCTGCAATAACGCCAACGTATCGCTCCAAGTCCCTAAATGTCTTTGTTCAAACTTCTCACTTTCTTTATACGAAATAACTTAAGCGAATTGATAAGAGCGCCGGAGATTAAATGAAAATTAAAGTTTCAAGCGAATTTTCTCCCGCCAGTGAGAGGGTATAGTATCTGTTCTAATTTTCAAGGTAGGGTGGCCCTGTTTCTTTCCCCCTTTGCCCCGGCACTGAACTTACGAACAAGTAAATAATTTATACGGGTTCACTTGGGTGATGTTATAATTAAGAACTGTTCGATAAATGCACAGATATATTAACAAAGTTTTATTTTAAAATTATCGATGATTTTTCATAGCTTCCTTGGAATTGTTGTCTGAACAATTATTTTGTTATTTCAGTGTTCATTCATCACACGGAATATTTAAACATGTTTATTTTTCTTTTCCTTTCATTTTCATGTAGAAAAGAATACAAAACAATTATGCCATTGGTTTGTATAATGTTGATCAAATACTATTGTTGATTTTATTGTTAAATAATTTTGTGCTTTTTGTTTCTAAGCGGTATATAAATTCGAAGAGTTCTAAGTACGATTTTTATGCTTTAATGCAGCGCTTCTCAAACTTTTCATATTGTGAAGCGCTATTTTTTCGCCATCCATCCTTATAATAATAAAATATATGATTTATAAATAATCAACAAAAAAAAAATATCAATTATAATAAATTATCATTTTATTCCTGATTATATTCGTACTTGTAACTTGCAGATATCAACAAAAACTGATATTAATAGTATATTGTACAAGAGTGGGTATGACTCGGATCCTCATGAGATATGAGCATTCCACTCGAATTGTACAATATGCTTTTCCTACGACCAAGACAAAGAAAATAATTATTATTCGTAGATTCGCACCAAAATCGTACAGTTAAGGTTATAATCACGTACAACATGAAAACAAATATTTGAAAGAAGTTAGCGTGGAGAATTGTGGGAAATTCAGTGGTTGTCACATATATATTGTTTATAACATTCAATGAAATAATTATTTTATCCAACACCGACACATAATATACTTGTTACTATGGTTATTTGAAATAACTAATGTACATTATTAGTCACTCCGTGAGAGAATGTTTTAGAAGTCACAGAGAAATTATTACTGATTTTTGTGTTTTTTTTTTTTAATAAAATAAAGTGCAAATTTAGAAAATTATTTAATTATTAACATAATTTAACATTGTGAAAATTATTTATTTAAATTAATATTAATATTTATGCCAAAATAGATTACTTATCTTCACCCAATGACGCTGTCATGTACGGCTGATGAAACGAAGACGAGACACAAGTTAGTGGTTACTTGCTTCGGAATTGAATTCAAAGATGCTGTTCATGCTTTTAAGTGAATAGGTTCTAAAGGAAGGTCCTCATTTTCACCCATTTTAATGTATTTTTCTTGCAAATAATTCCCAATGACAGACAATTATTACAGCAAATTTTTTTCAATAACAATATAACAAAAACATTCAATGGCTACTTTGTAATTTAAAATACTACATCAATTGACTTGTCAGTGTCAAACGATGAGTGAAAACAAAAATGATTTAAGAAGTTTTTAATAAAGTGTTGGATAAAACGTTGTATTCCACTCGTGTGGAATGTATATTAGTCACTAAACTTTTTCTTTCGTGACTAATATGGTACATTCCACATTCATATAATAAATAACTATTAAATACATATTGGGAGTTGTGATACGAATTTAGATTTAAATTCAAATTGTTTGTTTTCATAAAAATTTTGTACATTAGGGTGTAGATTTGGTTAGATAATTTAGAATTTCCATACAACAAAATATACTAATTTAGAATGATTGACAATATGTCAGATGTTTTTCATATCCATTCTAGGATGGATATAAGCTATGTATCCATTCTGTCAAGCGTGCAAAAAACATATACCGGGTGTCTTAGGCCGACCGACACATGGGCGATTAACATGTAAAATTAGTTAATTGTGAATAGTATCTCCCCAGTGCAAGATATTAAGATGAAATTTTGCATGCTTATCCGGGGATACTATTTCTATGGATTTCAAATCAAATCAGTCAATTTACAAGTGTAATATTAGAATAAATTAAGAAAAATTGTAGAAGTACCATGAATGTTATTCATATCTTGAAAATAATAGTATCTAAGCAACAGCTCTGATAGAGTAGGGGTAACGTGCGCGCTTCACAATTTAGAGAAACGGGTTCGAAACCAACCGACAGCAATATTTACTTTTTAATTTTTTCTTTTCAAAATAATTTTTATTATTAATATGTTTTTAATCTTTTATTAATATTTAATTTAATAAAGTGGATACATTGTACGTAACAAGATTTATTTATTTAAAAATTATTTTATTATTTGCTTTATTGGTTTATTATAAATTAAATTTCTTCAAATTATAGTTAGCCCTGACGAAAACAAAAAAACGAGAACATTTGATTTGAATAATCAAACGTCAAATGCAGATTTGTATTGTACTATCTTTATTTGTTGCTACTGTTATTTAAATAATATGGATTTTACAACAAAAGATAAAATTCGTATTGTGAAATTATTTCACATTGGTAATAGCCTACAGCAAACTGCTGATGTATTTTCTGCCGAAAATCCAGAAAAAGTAGTTAATAAATCCCGTGTAAGGCGTATTATTAACAGATTTGAAGAAACTGGGTGTGTTGCTAATCACACAAAGCAGGAAATACAACCAATTGAAAATGAATTTGAAGAAATAATAATTGCGCGGGTTGAAGTGGAGCCTACTATTAGTTTAAGAAGTTTACAAATGGAATGTGGAATAAGTAGAACAAAAATTGCTAGAATACTTAAGAAAAATGGATTTAGAAGTTACAAAGTAGGTAACCATCAAGAATTGCGAGACGGCGACGAAGAAAGAAGAGCAACTTATTGTGAAACAATTATGGATAAAGCCAATGAAAACAGAAACTTTTTGTACTCCCTCTGTTATACCGATGAATGCACATTTACTCTTCATAACGAACCGAATGTGCAAAACTTTCGCCACTGGTCAAAAGATAAACCAACTCTTCAAAATTTATCAAGAACCCAATATCCCCAGAAGGTTAATGTTTGGGCGGGAATTTTGGGATCACACATTATTGGACCATATTTTATTGAAGGGACATTGAACGGTCCAAAATATTTAGATTTATTGGAAACAGTAGTTGGGCCTAGACTTACAGAATTAAATATGGAGAGGATATGGTTTCAACAGGATGGGTGTCCAGCGCATAACGTGCAAATTGTCAAAGAATATTTGGACAATTCATTTCCAGATTCTTAGATTGGTTTAAATGGACCAATTAATTGGCCGGCAAGGTCTCCTGATCTAAGCCCCTTAGATTTTTTTCTTTGGGGTCATTTAAAATCAAAAATTTACGGCCATTATGAATTGACCACTTTAGAAGACCTGAAAGCGGCAATAAGGAATGAATGTAGGCTTATTTCTAATCGACAGCTAAGCAACGTGAGACAGCAATGTTACGATCGTCTCGGATTTTGCTTAGCGCAAAACGGCGGCCATTTTGAATATTTATTATAATTTTTAAATTTTAATGTCGTAATTAGTAGGTACGATTTAATATTTTTTAAATAAATAAATCTTGTTACGTACAATGTATCCACTATATTAAATTAAATATTAATAAAAGATTAAAAACATATTAATAATAAAAATTATTTTGAAAAGAAAAAATTAAAAAATAAATATTGCTGTCGGTTGGTTTCGAACCCGACTCTCTAAATTGTGAAGCGCGCACGTTACCCCTACTCTATCAGAGCTGTTGCTTAGATACTATTATTTTCAAGATATGAATAACATTCATGGTACTTCTACAATTTTTCTCAATTTATTCTAATATTACACTTGTAAATTGACTGATTTGAATTGAAATCCATAGAAATAGTATCCCCGGATAAGCATGCAAAATTTCATCTTAATATCTTGCACTGGGGAGATACTATTTACACGTTAATCGCCCATGTGTCGGTCGGCCTAAGACACCCGGTATATATATATATATATATATATATATATATATATATATATATATATATATATATATATATATATATATATATACATACATACAGTAGGGAGTAGGAAAAATTAATTTCATACTCACTTTCAATTTTCTATTTTATTTAGTTGACTTTTAAATAAAAAAGATTTATAATAAATTTAGGTATGTTTGTTATTATTTCACGTACTAAATTACCTATTTGCTTTGATACGTTTTTATTTTTCTATTTTATTTAGTTGATTTTTAAATTCATAACATATTTTTTTTTCTATGAAATTTAGGTATGCTTGTTAAAATATCAAGTATATTTTGCGAACCTGTTCTGTTACTAATTTATAATTTTCTAAAGAAATTGACTGTTCTGAAAGTGAACTATGTAAGCCAATTTACTATATTTTGAAAGTGGCTGTACTAATTATTTATCATCGACAAAATTACGATTTACGATTTTCATATTCAACTGAATACAATACCGATTTTTCTTTTATCTTGCGGAAGTACGAAACTGGAATAATAACGAGGAAAGTTGATCACAAAGTTTGTCAATTGTAGGCTCGAAAACTTGTAAAATGAAATGTTAGTTCAGTAGTTTAGGGGGTATCTATAGTTGAATTCAAAGTCAAGGTAGATACTACTTTCAACAATGATTTTAACACAATGTCTTTACAACGTGGGTTTAATATGTTATCTATTGTACTTCGACAATGTACCTACTTCGTAAGTTCAGGAAGATAACAAGAATTTAATATTACATTTCTGAAATCACTCATATAAAACTTAGTTTAAGGCAATCAATGGAAGAAATTTTCAGTGAATAGTATAAAAAGGAGTATTCTGGTCCACATTTGTTCTTGAATGATAACACAGTAATAGCGCTCGTCATTTAGGCGATATATATGGCGGTCACATTTGGAATTAAAGAAAATTTAAAAGCAAACAATCAAAAAAATGGAATGGCATGGTTAACCGTTTAACGGACACTGGTCGATATTTCGACCACTTGTTGTCCAATCACTATCGAGAACGGATAAAGTACTAGGTCCAATCATTTTAATATAAAAGAATACCCTGCAACGTTTACAGTACAAATATCTACAAGTCAAATAACCCGCCTTTTTTATGACAAGTGGTCGATTAATCAACTACTGCCCGTTCCGAGCATCGGTCATTCGTTATTCTTGTGCAAGTGCTTTAACAACATTTATTAACATTTGTTCTTGATTAGTGTCCTGAAAGCTAAGTATACATAAATAAAAAAAGTATAAGGAACTCGACTAAATACATTTTATCGCATAAGAGAAGCAAAATTTGGAATAATAAACGTTTGTTCAATACTGTTGTAGGATAACCTAACTTTTCTTCAAAACACAATATTTTGTTTTATGTAATTTTAATTTAAAAAATGTAATGTGGCCAGCACATTACCTTCCGTCAGTTATATGAGGTATTTACGAAAATTCTACCGGTGAACTGTTACCTGTAAACAGTTTTTTTTATCAGGTTATAGCTACCGGTATCGATATTTTAAGAACGCAAGTGGTAAACAGGGTAGATCCATAACCTACGAAAAAATTTGAAAATTTAAAACAGGTTAGAAATTTGACGTAGTTAACAAACTGAGCAGAGTTGTACTTTGAACACATTTCCACTTTTAATGCGCGCCTTTCGCTTTGCATCACTACCTTTTCTGAGATTAGATTCTTTATGAATCCGGTACATGTATTTGGTAGATTGAACAATTTTGGAACACAGTCGGTAGATGTGGTATCTACCAGTAGAATTTTCGTAAATGCGTGTGTATTTTCTATAAAATCCATACAGAAAGTTCCTTGCAAAAGGTTCTAAAGTTCTTGTATGTACATTACTTTTTGACAGTTGTGTGCATTTTATACAAATTCCACACAGAAAGTTTCGAGCAAAAAGATCCTATATGTCGAGTAAAATTATAATACAAATATACTACGAATATGTCAATTGCACTTGACACTGACATCTTTCAATCAGAATTTTCTTAATATAGTAATTGTTTCTAGCATAGCTGGCTAATTTATGAAATTTAATTTCTTTATAATTTTACATCTCTATATCCATTTAATATGAAGTATAAAATGCAGTCATATCGTATAGAGAATACAATGTTCTTCAATATTCACTATAACACTAAATGTTAAAAAATTATATTGAACATCGTTTTTTCAAGAAAAACTGTTAAAATCTTGAAATAAGGGTACTTTCGGTTGACCAATTATAACCAAAATCTAATTAGCTCTTCATATGTATGCAACGAAGAGGAATACGAAAGAATTATAATTTTTGGAATTGTAGTATTAGAGTTATCGTAGACGAAAATTTTGTTGCACGCACGCGCACGCACACACGCGCTCGCGCACGCACACGCACACGAACACGCACACACACACACACACACACACACGAACACGCACACACACACACACACACACGCACGCACACACACACACAAGCACGCACGCACACACAAGCACGCACGCACACACAAGCACACACACACACACACACACACACACACACACACACACACACACACACACACACACACACACACACACACACACACACACACACAACAGCTTCGAAAATGGTTGACAAAAATTAAACTAAAGAAATTAAAATATTAAAATTTGCACAGGTTAGGTTACAACAAATTTTAACACATAAGATCAAACATTTTTTTTTATCTTTTTGTTCAAATACTATATTTAGTGTATGGGACAAAAATATTACACAATTTACACGTATTTGGTGTCATTTTACTAATTTTCTATGTTAATATAAAATATAAAAAATCTGATGTGGCCAGCACATTACCTTCCGTCAGTTCTGTGTATTTTGTACAAATTCTACACAGAAAGTTTTTTTGCAAATGTTTCCATATTTCCAGTACATTACCTTCAGTCAGTTCTATGTATTTTGTACAAATTCCATACAGAAAGTTTTTTGTAAGATTCTATATATTTCCAATAAAATTATAACTCAAACATATTATGTAAATTGCACTTTGATATTGACATTTGCCAATCAGAATTTTCTTAATGTAGTAGATGTTTCCATGTTTATAGCACAGCTGGCTGCTTTGTGAAATTTAATTTCTTTATAATTTTTTAACTCTATATCCATTGAATATGAAGTATAAAATGTAATCAAATATAGAAAATAAAATATTCTTAAATATTTATAATAACATTAAATGTGAAAAAGTGATATTTAACAGCATTTTTCAAGAAAATCTGTTAAAATCTTGAAATAAGGGTACTTCCGGTCGACCATTATAAGCAAAATCTAATCAGCTCTTCATATGGATTTAAAGAACAGGAATACGAAAAAATTATAATTTTTGGAAAGGTGGCATTGGAGTTATGCGATCCGAAAAAATCGTCACACACACACATACATACATACATACATACATACATACATACATACATACATATATACAGACATCATCGTAAAAATAGTAAAATCGTATTCTAGGGACCCTAAAACGTGCTTATTCATTAAAAACTCATCATCGAATTTTTTGACCAAAGACAATACCTTCCTTACCTAAAGGTGACGGAAGGTAAAACATCCGGTACAGTGCCTGGATGAAGCATGACTATGCACATAAATACTAATGATTTCATCTATAGACAACTAAAAAGGAATATAAAATTAATTCGTATAATTTTTATAACACACTACTACATTTCTAAATGTGTAATAAGTTTGACATTTCGAAAAACAAATGTGGTTTTCTTTCTGTGTTCTGATATTTTGTTCCATGATTGCTGTAATAACGAAATATTGCAATAGTTGGAAAATTTCTGTAATGCAGCATTTCTCATAAAGCGAAATAATTTATTATTTCACTCGCTGCATTTGTTCGTATATTTTATTTTAGAAGATGAATTAAAATAATAACGCTCATTATGACATATAATGTAATCACGGAAAAGTTTAAAATGTTTTTCAGGTAGGTGTTAATATTATCATTAAGCTAGATTTAAAATTTAATATATTCAAACCAAGTATTTTATTTTAGAGAAAAACGAATTTCATTTTAAAAAATAATGTTGACATTTTATTAAAATGTAAAACGAGTTGGGTTAATCCACTTTCATCAAGATTGCGGTGGTGAAAAGATCTGAAACTAATCAAAGAATATGAAAATTACACTTCTTATTAAAAGGGATTAAGATTCAAGCGGTTGGGAAAACCAGAGTAGTGGCAACATAGGCCGAAGGAATTGCAAATAGTCACGTGCTACTTTGCATCGCCAGAGGCTTCTTACTTAAATATAATCCTACATTAAATTACCATTTATCATCAGTAATTTATCCAACAAGCAATATACTAGTATTGGTTCGTAAATGTTAACTGCGCTACCGTCGATCTGTACATTTGGAAACGCTTCTAATCCACGAATATGGATTGCCTACGTCAACTACATGTGTGAAGTTACTAATTTTTGTTGCTCGCTATGAAGTCACAAATATGGAAGCAATTCACGCTCAGTTTCATAAAAGTTTATTAAATTTTAATCAATGATTAAATTTTAATCGATATTTTTTTCATGACAGTTGATTAGCTTAATCGGAGTGTTAAAACGCCAGTTAATTTAATCAGTAAAATTTGGCCTATTATATAAAATATAAAAAGTGAATTTAGTTTATTAACGTAGCGGTAAGTTAGATTATTATAATACAAGTTTTAAAGCATTATAAAATATTTATTGACGATTTTTTTATATAATGGCAATGGCACATAATAGACCATTTCAGAAATCTTCTATTTACCAAACAGAAGAGTTTTTAGAGATCGCAAGCACAGAACAATAACTTAAGTATTCTTTCGACATCTACGATAACGATGAATTCAAAATTCAATTTAGATTCGATAAAGATACGGTTCTGTTTCTTCTAGCAAAAATTGGTGTACACATGGAGTCCTCTGCCCAACAGACTTCACAAATTACTGTAATGAATCAATTGTTGATTTCTCTTAGTTTCTATCACGATTAAAGATATACTGGTTTTGCCACTCTCCTTAAAACGAATGTCCAAAGTGATACGTGTTTCCTTGTTTTTTCTGATAGAGCCACAATGTGACAGGTGACAACGACCCAACTGTCATTCGCCTTTTTGAAAAGAATATTTACAAAATATCATTTAAAATGTTTATAATATGTATTATGGGGTATTTATTTTTATTTTATAATACTCCGGTATTTTAAATCTTGATCAAAACGAATGTAAAATTTCTAATTTGAAATCATTTTGACACGTGATGAAATATCAAAAAAAATCCTCAGATCTCAATTTAACGGGTCGTTTATTAAATCAATCCAAGTTAACAAATGAATTAATTTCATGATGCACAAGTACTTTAATCAGTGATAGGTTAACAAGGCAATTAGTTAATTATTGATTTCACATGCTTTCATGAAACCGGGCATCAGTATGATTAAATTTATATACAGGGAATTTATTTTAACATGCAACATATGATCAATCACTTCCACGGCGGTTACACACTACTGTCAAAAAAATGACAGCAATGTAATATTTGTCTATTTTAAAATGCAACATACAAAACTTGTTTTATGTATCAATACTAATTTCAAATAACTTAGGCTACACGATTAACAAAAATTCAAAACGTTAATGTAGCACATCTTAGCAAACTTTGGCGTAGCAAAATTCATAACTTCAATGTAATAAATTTTCAAAAATACCCCCATTTACACTGAGACAATATCCTAGTCGGTTGTGGAAGGAATTGACAACGTTTGTAATGTGTGGAATGCCTTTTTACATTTATCCCCACATTTTAAAACAGTCGTACAAATTAATGTATCGTAAAAATAAATACACATTAAAAAGAAAGATTTAAACTGAGTGTTTAATTAAAAGATTTGTTGGAAATATACTTACAAATTTTTCAAACAAACATTTTAAATCAACATACAACACAAAACGTTCTTTTTAATATTAGTTTAATTTTATGTTTGTTCAATTTATATGATTGTTGATATTTTCTGAACAAACGTAAAAATTCAAGTATAGTGGAAATCAAGTAACATTTATAGAAATGAATTAAATTGACCCTTTATATGACACATGAATTAAAACGATTGTTTATTTATGTGATACTTGAATTAAATTGATTGTTTAATTCTACGATACATGAATTAATATGATTGTTTATAATTTTAAAACTATCTATTTAATTAGCGCCGTTGTGTCTATTTCAAGAAGTATTTGTAATTTGGCCATTCTTTCACAGATGGCTCCACCGATCACCTGTGTGATACAAAACAAAAAAAAATAATTGTGTTCAAATTTATTTGATCATATATTTATTATGTTTGATATTACACACATATACTCTTATACTCATCTTCGTGATCTGGCGTCACTAATAAATTACAACTATCTGTTAAAAATTACAAAGGTGATCTGCGAAAGAATGGCCGAATTGCAAATAGTTCTTGAAATAGACAGTACGGCGCTAAGTATATTGATTTAAAAAAAATTATCAACAGTCATATTAATGTATGTGTCGTAGAATTAAACAAACAATTTAATTCAAGTATTACAGAAATAAACAATCGTTTTAATTCATGTGTCGTGAAAATAAAGGGTCAATTTAAGTCATTCATACAAATGTTACTTCATTTCTATGATACTTGAATTTTTACGTTTGTTTAGAAAATATCAACAATCATATAAATTGAACAAACATAAAATAAAACTAATATTAAAAAGAAAGTTTTGTGGTGACTGTTGATTTAAAATGTTTGTTTGAAAAATTTGTAATTGTATTATCAACAAACATTTTAATTCAACAATCAGTTTAAATCTTTCTTTTTAATGAGAGTTTATTTTTACAATACATTAATTTGTACGACTGTTTTAAAATGTGGGAATAATTGTTAAACGGCATTCCATAGTAATGTGTTCTGGAGGTATTTCCTGTGCTGCAATACTACTTATAATGTTGCATTTTGCAATGGACAAATATTACATTACTGTCATTTTTTGACAGTAGTGTGTAACCATTAAAGTGATGAACCATATATTGCATTTTAAAATAAATTCTCAGTATTAATATAACAAGAGAGTGAGAATAAGTATCATGTAGAGCTCGGACACAGTGTATAACATTTTTCACCTAGTTTCCTGGTTATATTAGCAAAATAGCACCATGTTGATGTTGCATAAAATCTCCGTTTAAAAAAGCTTCTCTGCATAATGTTCGTAGAGTGTGGAACCATGTGCAGTTGTGTTCGCATGGGACGCGTTATCCTTCTATGAGTTGGTCCCTTGCACTAGCTTCAAACAGATGCATGCCATTAGTTCGAATTCTCGTGGATACTTTGGCCACAAGATGTGCACTTACACTGATTTAAAGTTTAAGTGCAACTTATAACGAGTTTTCACAGAACCGTAACGGAAATATTTGTTTTGGAGTTTGATCGTGTTACGGAAAATTTATGAGGTTAAATTAAATTAATCACATTAAGGAGGGGATTTATATTGCAGTTACGATCTATAAAACGGGGATCTCAAATATGTGATTGTCTAGGGACCGGGGAAACAAATTGATAATTAAACTTGTTTCGTTACATTTCTGTTACATTCTAATAGGCTTATTCTATAAACGTTCGTTATGATATTATGCATTGTTATATTGTTATTATAACGATAATCGTTAAAGTGGTATTCTATTAACAATATTTTAATTGTTCATAATGAAAAAATCTGATGTGGCCAGCACATTGCCTTCCGTCAGTTCCATGTATTTTGTACAAATTTCGTACAGAAAGTTCCTTGCAAAAGTTTATATTTCTTGTACATTACCTGCCGACAGTTATATGTGTTTTATACAAATTTCATACAGAAAGTTCCTATATTTCCAGTAAAATTATAACACAAATATACTCTGTCAATTGCACTTGACACTGACATCTTTCAATCAGAATTTTCTTAATATAGTAGCTGTGTCCATAGTTATAGCATAGCTGGCTAATTTATGAAATTTAATTTCTTTATAATTTTTAACTCTATATCCATTTAATATGAAGTATAAAATGCAGTCAAATCGTATAGAGAATAAAATATTATTTAATATTTATAATAACATTAAATTGTGAAAAAATGTCCTTTATCATTGTTTTTTCAAGAAAAAAACTTCAAATGTTGGTACTTTCAGTACACACACACACACACACACACACACACACACACATATATATATATATATATATATATATATATATATATATATATATATATATCGCGGGGTAGTATCACTGGCAAACTCTATGTCGACCAACACTATTTCAGAACCACAGCGATAATATAAACGTGATGATCTCAGCGAGGCGGACATGCACTCACCCTGAGCACCGCTACACACTGATTCCATCCAAGCATTGTAGCCAAGAATGCTTGACGTTTCGATTACGACAATACAATTAAAAGATTATAAGTGATTCATGTAATACTTGATTCATTAAATGATCGTTACGACATGCTTTGATATTACAATCTCCGACACGCCCATTCTGACGTTTCACACGTCCTCGTGTGAACTATCTGAAAACAAAGAATTTATCCATAGTATTTTCGCTCGGCTATCTCTGACCAATAAGTGCTCAAATAGATACAACTTTGTTCACATTTATATTAAGCTCAAAATTTAGCTTTAGTACACTAAATTATTTAATGGACGCCTTTTTTACAAGACGTCAAACAAAACATAATTCTGTGTAAATACATGACTACCAATATCAGTATTCAAGCATTGTTATAGCTTGTCCAACAGCGACAGACCATCATTGCTTAACCAGCAATCGATCGCTATTCCATCTTCGCTTAATCAGCGCAAGAAAACCATACCGTCATTGCTTACCCAGCAATGGAACACCCTTCCGTCATCGCTTAACCAGCTCGGAAAACCACACCGTCATTGCTTACCCAGCAATGGAACACTATTCCGTCATCGCTTAACCAGCTCGGAAAACCACAGCGTCATTGCTTATCCAGCAATGGAACACTATTCCGTCATCGCTTAACCAGCTCGGAAAACCACACGACAGAGGCACCTAGTTAGCATGTTACCTTCGGCAGAGGTATCACAGTAGCATACCGAAACACCATGACAGAGGCATCCAGTAGCATGTCTTCTTCCATCACGGTTAATAATTCTAAAGAATTTAACGAAAATGTCCAATGTCCAGACCAACGCCATTGCTCCTTAGCCACTTTTGTTATAAAAGTTTGTCGGCTCTTCAAAGTTTTAGTCACCCCTGTGGATTTTCAACGATCCACTCGATTAGCATAACTAAATTGTGGTCTCAACCTCCAGAAGGTTCATTATTGTACGCATGAACCGCTCTACTTAAAAATTAGAACATGGATTCACGTGTTATGTAAATAATACGTAATACCAAATCGAAATAGTCCGGCATGCTTAAGCTTAAAGCTATCAAAATGTTCTAAATTTGTTAAATAATTCAAACAGATAGTTCTTCTTTTCGTTTTCCTAACTGTATTTTGGCTTGGTGTTTTTTTTAGTTTAATTTTTTGACAAGTTGGTTTTTGCTCTTATTGGAGGTTAGTAAGTTTTAGTCAGTTGATCTTACACTGTCACAGGTGATGCTGTCTTTTATAATGTTTCTCGTTTGGACTACAAATCCTCACAGGTATTTTATAAAAAAAATTGTTGTTTATTTAAACTTGTTGTTTATTATTGCTTGATTATACTCTGGAAAATGATTGTTGTTGATTTGTGCCATATATTTTTATTGTAGCACTTGATGAAGGTAAAATAATATACTGAAACGTTTGCAAGAGGAGATGTAGAAACAAATTTTTTATCTTCCTTTATATCCATCATCCGATGAACTTTCTTCAATTAAATTTATCCTTAGATACGATCAAAATATTTTAAAGCAATTTGTTTCAGCGTCCATCACGCTGCACTTAGGCGTCCCAAACATTAAGACAAACAATTGAAAAGCAAGTCCCGTCTTGTCAGACTTCTCTGCTTCCAATGGCTGACAGATTTCTGTTGCTCAATTGTTTTTCAGGTAAAACAGTCGGCTTCGCAACCGTGGCAGGCTCCAGTCCGGGCACCAGCTGTCCTGTGCAACTCCTCTGCGGATAATATAGCTTGCCACAATTTAAACATTCAACAAATTCACAATTTGACAAAACTGGCATGGTCACCCCGAAAACAGTCACCAGGAGCCTGATCGGCCACAGCCTCATCAAAACCAAAACGCCAAGTTTTATAGCTACGACCATGCTCACCGGAAATTTAATAAAGTCATATAGTATGTTCTGGGAATAGACTCAGGGACTATATCAAACCACTACCATATTTGTACCTAAATTTCAATATTCATGAAAGTTCCATCCGTAATGAATAAGGGTTTTGGAACATGGACGTGCAGGAACTTTTATAACTTCATACAAATTATACCATGAACAAATGATAAAAGTTCACTCAGATTTGAACTGTCTGCACAGCGCTATATTATTCACGCTAACACGGTACATCCAATACATTCTCTCACTATCAGTGCTACACATCGCCTCATTCGTAGATCTTGGGCAGGATGCTCGCCCATTCTGGCTTATTATTTCGAGACAGACTGGTATAGACTTCGTCCATAATTACAGCTCTCCCGCCACTGTCAACAATATTTTTCCCAAATAGCATCATCGTACGGTAACTGATCGAATGCATCGATCTCTTACTTCAATCACATTACCCTTAATGTCAACGCAGATACCTGAAACCTGAATATTCAAAAGTCCACATGCAATTTATACATTAACAAAATCATCAAAACAAATCCCGTAGCAGCCTCGGACACAAGCCGCTGTCCTTCTAGCAAAAACTAGAGATTGCAGGCAGAAACGAACCACTGGCCATACATCACCGTATTTGGACCAATGATCACTCATGCATCGTTAGTATGGCGGCCAAAATGTAACAAAACACAGCACAAGCGTCTTTGTGAAAGCGCAACGATAGTTTTTCTTTGTATCACATACCACATGCACTATGAATACCTGTCCAAGTGCAGTAATGGAATTGATTCTGGGGCCAACGTCTTTGCACTCTGCAAAACAAAACACTTCAAGTTTGGAAATCTCGTAGGCCACTCATAATTTCTAAAACAAAAAGCTACACAAGAGAGTTTTTGGTAATCGCCTTCGGTGGACAGTAGTAAGGCCACTCTTCCAAATAGACTATCTGCCCTGGTTTACGGATATTTCTAAACTAGAGTCAGCAGAAACTGGATCGATTTTATTTGGTCCGTGCTGCCAAATAAAGGAATCCATACACAACGGTTTCATTATATCTCAAGCAATAAATTTGTGCTCAATAAACTTAAACAAGCTCTCAAAGGAGAAGCAATCTACTTAACGTCAGATAACTAGGCTGCTTTTACTTGTGAATCAAAGCTAAAATGGGTACCGTAGTATAAGTGAGTCTTAGGCACTTCCTGTGGATACTTGAAAAGCCATAATTCATAGCCTGGAGATATTCATTTCACCCTCGATGATAAACGTTAACCTGCTATTAGCTCTCAACAAAAGGGACTTTGAATTATGACAAGTATCTTTACTAGTCATTGTTCTATAAAATACCAAATTTCAGTTCATGAAAACTTTGGAGTAGCTTCCAGACATTCAGTCAAAACACGCTACAGCAGATCTTACTGGTCGCGGTGACAAAAGTCACCAGCGCTTAAAGCCCTCAACCTAATAATGATAATAACAATATCATCTATCTACAATTTGTAGCTCAGTAAACTTTATCTGCAGTTAATAAAATATTAATATTTAGCATAGTTTTCTAACATAATTCCATCTTTAACTATCTTCCCTGAAGATCTCCAGTGAAATTTTCATGTTATAGTTTCTATTTCGGTACACCATGGTTCTGCACCCGCATCGGTCATATCTGGATAAAAAGTAAGTAACGATATATCAGGTGCCTCAAGGTTGCAGTGTACCTACTCAACGTGTCTGTTAGTTTGCGAAACTTGTACAATGATAACATTTTACAATCTTTCTTGACATACCGAAACGCTTTAAAGAATTTGTATTAGTTCATTTGTTATTTCATAAATAACTAACTAAATCGCAAACTGGTTGATACTCCCGATCTGTGACTACTTGACCTACATTCAGTTTAATAATATTGTCACGTCGCAGACGATGTAAAGGAGTAGAATCAAGCTACCAAAAATGAAATACTTATTACGTCATACAAGCTCAATGACAAAACATCAATCAAAATATAACAACTGCCAGGAACACCTAATCTAATGAATAATATCTTAAATAACATATATGGAGATCGGTAATCCGGATCACCAGCCATCACAATATCATAAACAACAAACGCAACTTCGTCTCTCGTTTCTCAGCAAGCAACTGACCGAATTGCTTTTATTACAACAGCAACCCAATTGCCACCAACATAGCTCACAACGATATCTTGAGCTTTGTAATAAAATCTCTTACCAGTATTGGAAGACCGCTTAACATAAATTCAGTACTCATTACTCACGGTTCTACTTAACAAGCTCTTGTAATTGCGTCACCACTCTCTGGGTGGGTCACAGACGGAATCCTTGTTACTGGTCAATGCCCTATGATGAAAACCTGCAAAAATTGCTAGACGGCCTTCCCATCTTAATCTGCTTGGCCCTACACTTCACTTTATAATTCACCAACAGAACACAAACCCACATACAATATTGTGGATCGCAGGCGAATCCCACTTCTGATGTCGCGGGGTAGTATCACTGGCAAACTCTATGTCGACCAACACTATTTCAGAACCACAGCGATAATATAAAAGTGATGATCTCAGCGAGGCGGACATGCACTCACCCTGAGCACCGCTACACACTGATTCCATCCAAGCATTGTCGCCAAGAATGGTTGACGTTTCGATTACAATACAATTAAAAGATTATAAGTGATTCATGTAATACTTGATTCATTAAATGATCGTTACGACATGCTTTGATATTACAATCTCCGACAAATCCGAAAAATCATTGATGCCACGGAACAAAAATTTGAACAAAAACGCAAACATCTGTCATAGATTCTTGATGTTTAAACTTATTTTTAAAACGAGGAAAATGAAAACATTTTTATTATAGTTGATGACAACAATGTAATAGTTGATTTCAACAATGTAGTTTGACAAGAACAAAATTTAAAATTTCTTTAAGGTTTAAACTTGAAGAATCTAGGACAGATTTTTGCGCTTTTGTTTAAATTTTTGTTCCATGGATTTTTGCGAAAATGTAGCATATTCGGATGCAATATTTTTTTATGTAACAAAAATCTTAGTACAATTTTGCTCTAAAATAATTAGGAGAGCAAATAACTGCATTTTATCATTGAAATCCCTATGCTGCGTCGTCACCACCATGTATATATATATATATATATATATATATATATATATATATATATTAATAATGGAGCTTCCCTCTTTTGCAAATGAGGGAAGTATGAATATTAATGATAGCTCTGTATTTTCAAGATCCACATATCACTAAATTTTCGAGAAATATTTGTTTATATAATCGTATTCTATTTCACAAAATTATGTTGTGTTATCATTTTTATAATAGCTGAATTTGAAATTTAAATATTTTTCAGACAAAAACTATTTCTTTTTGTGATAACAATAATTGATACAAATGAAAATTGTATGCAATTATTAACGGTCGTATAAATATTTGAAAAGTACATGAGACGAACAAAAAATATGAATAATTTACATCTATGAACTATTTTTATAAATTTAAATTGTCACAACAGGAAAAATGTACACCTGTAATTGAATTGTGAATGTATATTTTACCATAATTTAATAATGCCGGGATATATTGAATAGGTATATAATTTTTAAAAAATCATTTATATTCATGATTCAACAATAAATAATAGGAATATATTTTATATTTAGAAAATCCAACAAACGAATTAAATCAAAGGTTATTTCGTCACCTTTGACTAATTGAAAGGTCTACCTACTTTGAAATTTAATTATCTAAAGTTTCAGGACACAGTTTCTTAAGTGAATTAAATATTTATAAGCTTCCTTCTCTCTTTTATAAAGTTTGAAACAAATATTCAACAGCTTATATAGGGTTAAGCTTTATAGTGAGTTTGCAAATTAAATATTTATTCCTCAAATTATTATTCTATAAGTTGAAGTTTAACAAAGAAAATCATAAATTGGCTGTTCCACTTTAAAATGTACGTACTTCCTTAGTATTTTTTCCAAAGTATGGTAAGGGAAGAGTTTGTAAGGCGTGTAAGGGGTTCGCAGCTAATAGCTGAACTGTACTATATTTTTTATAAAGTGTATGCAATTTATCTAACGGGGTAGCCACTCTTGCAAATATTATACGAGTAGTAGAGGATACACAGATGTTGAAATTTGGGAAACACTTTTTAATCCAAATTTTAAAATTAAAATTTAACTATCTGTTAAATTTTTTGTTCACATTTGTAATACAAAGATTTAATTGTTATATTTTCAACGGGTTTGTTAAAAGTATTGTCATGAGAAATAGATTAACCAAAAACGCTTGTCTTTGATAAATGTATAGCACAAAAAAAACACTACCATATGACATGAAGAAAGATATAAAGATAAACGAATCACTAACATCTCTCAGTCGTCGTTGATTTTCTCGTAAATCTCTCCTTTAAAAAATATAAATATATTTTACCGGTTTCAGGATATTAATCAATTGTTTACATGTACAAAAGTAGACTGGTAACTAAATAATAACTGTTTCTGTATGGTAATATTATTACCATACTGACTTGTCACCAACGGTCTACAAAATGAAAATAAAATAAAATGAAAGTATAATGCTCTTCATTAATACATATAGATAACGTTAGTGTATCGTTCTAAATAAGGTTTATTTTATTCCAAAATAATAAACATGAGGAATAAATAACACAATTTGAATATGTCATATGTCAAAAAATTGTTCTGTTAACCATAGCATTCTGAAAGTAGCATTAACGCGAGAATTTCAAAAATTCATATTTATTAATATGGTCTTAATTTTCTGAAACCGATAAACTGTTGAACAAACCACGGATGTTATGAATCATAACAAGCCTTAGATGTTTTAAAATCCTCGCTCTATGAGCTCGGATTTCAAACAAACATCTTCGGCAGTTATGATATACATAACATTCCTAGGTATGTTAATAGCTATTACAGTCACATATAAAAAAATAAAAACTAATAAAGGCTGGTAACTCGAACACCGGAACTTAGAGATTTAACATGTAATATCGGACATTCGAAATTTCCTGCGTAGAACATAAAATTCTACATCTGAATCAATAAGCAAAACTAATTTTGCTTGCTTTGTAAGAACAGAAATTAGCTATGAAAATGTCAAAAATCACCTGCAAAAAAGCAATAGCCATGGAATTGAGACAGAGAATTAACAAATACCTAACGGTTTATCTGCCAAATTATGTTAATTTATTTTTATTGGGTATTATCTCTATTTCTGTTTCACTGAACAAATTGATAATTTTTCGTTTGAACAGAAATTACAAATAATATTAAAAACATTTATTCATTTTTGTCTCAATTCTATGGTTATTGCTATTTTGCAGGTGATTTTCGACATTTTCATAGCTAATTTCTGCTCTTACTAAGCAAACAAAATGAATTTTGTTTATTGATTCAGATGTATAATTTTATGCTCTATAATTTTTATTTGAAGCTTTTTTACCTAAAATAATTAGGCAAACAGGAAATTTCGAAAGTCTGATTTTATATGTTAAATCCTTATGTTCTGGTGTTCGAGTCATTACCTTTATGTACACTTACTGTAGCTGTGCATTTTCGAAATCTCTAATTAATATTATTTGAATTATTAAATCCATGTTTATTTAATATTCAAATACCGATATTAAAATAATTAACATGTACTCTTGACAAGCTGTTAAAATGTCTAAATTTAACGGGTTATTTTAACGGAAATCTTTAAAATTTTAACAGAAATGTGTTACGGCCGTTAATTTAATGTCAAAATTAACAAGATATATGTCAAATTTTAACGGAAATGTAGTTACAGAAAAATAATCATTTTGGCGGCCTCTAAAAATTTAACGTCCTTTAATTTTTAACGGATGCTCGTTTGATTTAAAAATGTAGTCTAGCATGGTATAGTTCATTTTTCATCTGGTAGAACGCACGTCATCACTGAATGTTTGTATTTGTATGAAACAAACCATTAATAGTGGGAGAAATTATTAACGTCATATATACGTTATAGATAGATCTAGAATCTGATTACTAGTGATTTGAAAACATCTGCTTTCATTCGCCATATTGATGACGTAATATTTCTCCACCTCTTTTTACCCCTTTAGTTAGAAAGAGATGCATTGATTAGATAAACGCCTTCATTCTAGTAAATGATGCAAATACATGTAAAAGAGAGACAGGAGATGTGGTACTTGTTATTTCTTAGTTCGATAGAAAATGACATGGACGTGTGTTCTACCAGATGAAAAATGTACTATATAGAAACATTTCATGGCGCGATACAGTTTGAAAATGTCCCAAAATTATGTAAGTATTGCAACTTTCTTATTGCATTTGTATAAAATAAATGAGGATATTTAGAAAACTTACTATAAATGCAAATATGCATTAAAGGTAACACAGCCATCAACCAACAAAAATTGCATTGCTATCTATCAAAATGATAAATAAGTGTAAAACGTCATCTTTAAATTTTGGTCAAAAATCTTTATTTTTAAAGTAACAGTTTATCTATATACAATTCTCGTTCTCGTCAATAAAGCAACATTTTAATTCAGCCCAAACTAGAAAAGCCCAATAGTTTATAAGCATATCTATTTTTCAAATCTGTAATAAAATGTTTGATTTTATAACAGTAAATATTTATGAAGATGCATTATTATATAAGAATCATAAATCAGAAATGATAGGCAGATAGTTAAATATAGTGTGTAGTTATTATAATTTTATTTGACATATTAGTATTCATGTATTCAAGCGAGGCATATAAAAGTCTTTTCTAATTTATAGTTTTAGTTTGCGCTACTTACCACACCTAAAAATATTATTATATTTTATTGACATTTATATTTTATGATTCTACTAAAATAACTGTCTGCAGAATATTGGAAAATTTTATTAACAAGGAAGAACAGTTATTTTTTAAATATTATCTGTCCCGTAACACTTCATAGGATGGTTTATATGTATTTAGACTACAATATAATTAATTTTTTGTTTATAAACAATTAAAGACCTTTGGAATGGTACTGGTAAACCGAATAAATTTAATTTAAAATAATAGTAAAAAAAAAAGATCCAGTATACGATTATTTGAGAAACAGCGCAATTACAGCATTGTGCACGGCTGCATTGTCTTGCAGCAAACGCACGCCTCTGGTTAGTTTACCACGTCTTATTTCCCAAATATTTTGTCGCAATTTATGCAGAAGTGCTGCATAATATGGCCCATTGACTGTCGTGTGACGTTCTTTAAAGTCTATAAGAAGAATGTCCTCACACTCCCAAAAGATCGTAGCCATCGCTTTTTCTGTTGACTGGCAGACCCTGAACTTTCTTGGCGGTGTTTTACCTTTTCGTCTCCATTCCATCGACTCCCTTTTTGATAAAGGATCATAGTAGAGAACCATAGTTTCATCTTCTGTGACAATTGGCTTCAACACATCCATTGGGTTTACATCACATAGCTTCAAAAATTTTGAGCACATTCAACACGACGTTGGCGCTAAATGACAGAGATGTTTGGGGACCCCCCTTGCACTAACTTTATTCATGCCTAATGATCGTGGACGATTCATCCGCCGCCCTTCCTGTTCTGAAGTCATCTTCCAAGGATTCCTGCCCAAATCGAAGCCGTTGCGACCAATTTTTTACCACACAATAAGACGGTGAATTTTTCTCTTAAACTCCATCCAGCCGATCTTTGATACATTGAGAAAAAAGGCATTCTTGTGTAAAGAATTTGATAACAGTTCGATACACAATTTTCGTGACTTTAGACATTGTGATAAAAGAGTGAGAGTTATTAGAAAAATAATTGAATTAAAAATTTTTTTTTTTGTTTTTTCCCAGGCTAAAGGCCTTATCGCACTATACCTTATTCCATTTAAGCCATTCAGTATTCCGGAGCATAGGGAATAGTTTTGACCTCTCTGAATGGCTGAAATTAGAGACAAGAGACAAGTTTACCCAATGTAATTTCGGCTATTTCAGATTTTCGCTGTTGCCAGTGCCATCTACTGAATGGCTTAAATGGAATAGAGCAAACAATCATATCCCTGATTTTCGATCTGTCACACTGCAATTTTGAACAATATAAACAGTATAAATATGTTATCATCATTACCGATATCTGCGTACAAAGCAGATTGGCATACCCAGCAATGGGTAATATGCCGTGATGATATATTTATTTATTTATTTATTATACAATAAATAGGTAATTAAAAAACAGAATATATTTTGCACATTTAGAAAACGAGCCCTGACGAGTTTCCTAAATAAGACGTACTACGGTCCAGCAACCCGAAAAAGAACTAACCTATAAAAATATTATGGGTTGTTGACTATTTTTAAAATTTTCAATAATTATGTCACATAGATAAATTATCGTACAAGTACCCAAATTATCCTATATACATACCTATATGATAATTATCGTACGGAACAGATTTGAAAAAATACTGAACAAAAAAAAGTTTTCTATTGAACAAATAATACTGAATAAATATAAAAAATCTGATGTGGCCAGCAAATTACCTTCCGTTGGTTTCTGTGTATTTTGTATAAATGTCATATAGAAAGTTTTTTGCAAAAGATTCTGTTTCTTGTACATTACCTTAAGGTAGTTTTG
>OY720462.1:32110246-32259479 GCA_963082715.1 Harpalus rubripes | reverse complement strand
ACTATTTACCGAACTATACGGGAATGTGAAGAAAGTGTAGTATGTATTAATTTACTAAAAAAGTGGGTTCCTAAATCGAATCACCAGACTCATTCAACGTGCTCAAAACAAAGTTAGAACAATAACCTTAACTCGACAATTTAGAATTATAGACTGCGGTCCACTCGGTCCAGCTTGAGCGAATGTCCAGATGGTGCAGAGAATTAAGGAGCCAACATTTTATAGAAAACAGAAAGATAGAGAGAATAATCCCCCAAATGTTTCTCAAGCGCAATTGGCAAGTAAGATCGAACTTATTCGTTTCGTGATCGATTTATAACAGCGGCGATGAAAGTCTTTAATCTGTAGGAATTTTGATATACCGTTATGATTATGAATTATGGCCAAATTTTAATTTATTTTAATCGAATGATAGTAGTTATTAATGTTATAAGGATCGTACCGTCCATCATTTTGGTATAATACGTTTAATAATATTCTCCAGAATAGTATATATGATATAGTAAAAGGTAGGGTAGTGTAGTAAGTATACTACATAGTGATCAAAAATAACTGATTTAGTTGGTAAAACAGTTTTGGGGGTATTTTTATTCCACAATTTATACATCACACAAAGGCGGAAATACTATTTGACGTATTATTTTTATAATAAATACATATAGTTATGTCAGAACAAGGGCCTGAAAGTTTATATGATTTTAATAAAAAATTGTAAATGTAGGTACTCAAATATAAATTTTCAGATATAACTATCAACAGTGTCAAGAATAGGAAATAGTTATTTATGTAACAAGTGTGTAAAGTAGTACTTTTTTGGTCGAGTGCGATGTTTTAAGCATGAGGCGCAGCCGAATGCGGAAATTGTAGCACGAGACAAAAAATACTATTTTACACACGTGTTGCATGCAACATTTTTCCTACAACCGAAATGGTATTGATGTTTCTCATAATACTGTAACATGGGACGCCCACCGTCGCCACCACTGTAAGCGAGTGTCTATTTATAGCGGTGAAGTAATCGCGCTAGTAGCCGGCCGATGTAAACAGACTGGTCGCGACGTGTTTAATTACTTCCGGTCGCCTGAACCTTTTGTGTTCATTGATATTATGTGTTCGAATATTCTAGACTGTTCTAGAAAATAATGACAGCTGTATATAAGGGACGTAGCTATGCTCGAGAGACAGTACAGTTCAGTGGAGTCCCTGATCACACAACATTAGTTGTGTGATCGGGGGTTGACTTACATAGTGCAGTTCCATTAGTGAAGACGGACAGACACTTATATTAGTGCGGTTAGTAAGTTAGTTACATGGAGAGACATAGAGATGTTCATATAGAGTGTTAGTGAGTTTGAGAAGCACAGCGGTATACTGGCGAGTGTATGCAGTTAGTGTTGAGTAGATAAATAGGAACAGTGGAAGCTAGTTACTGGTATATTGGGATAGCTGTGGATGTGAATACTCGGTAGTGTTAACGAGTATTAGGAAGCTATAGTGTACGAGGACAGTAACGGCAAGTCTGGAAGTTACTGGTATATTGGGATAGCTATGAAAGTGAATACTCGGCAGTGTGGACGAGTATTGTGAAGCTAGGTATACAAGGGACAGTAACAGCGAGTTGAAGTGGATACTCGGCATTGGTGTTGAAGAATTGTGGCATACAGATAGTTGGTGATACTGAGGCTGTGGAAGAGAGAGAGAGAGTTACATAAATAAATAGACAGTAAGGTGAAAGGTGTGACTTCTGTCCGAGCAGTTGAATATACAGACGCTGTTGAGTCAGTTGAGTATATAGACGCTGTGGAGGTCGGTAAGCGGACAGTTGAACATGATATAAGTATATAGTGATATAAATATCGCGTAAACAGTCTAACTTAATTTTAATTAGTAATAATTGTCTAAAATTTACACTTCACCCAGATAAATAAAAACGTTACAATACTGAGTGTACAGGCATCCAGCAGCTTCAAATACTGTTAGTACTCCTTCTCATAACAATGTACAAAATGTAACTTAAACACTTGGTAGAATCTCAGACTGACGGTGATTAGTCTTTTATAATGTACAAATTGTACATTTAATATTAATATTAAACATTAGATTAGGTAAGAATACATGTCAAAAAAATGTTAATGTTCTTAATCTTAATTATATTAGTACTCAATCTGTTAAAAAATATTAGGTTTGCTCCATTTACAGTGTATATTCATATTTCTTAATAAATTTTATTACTTTCATTATTATTTACTAACTAATTAAAAAATAATTCACACTGTAATGAGTGTGCGAAAAGTACTTTTCACGCATGGTTGTAGGAAATAATTTTTTTGTATCAGTATTACCAATTTCAAGTGATTTTTTTGATAAATATTTTATTCGATTGCAAGGTAGCAATCGATTTCGGGATCATACCATCATCAGGCTAACCAACTGAAAAACATTTTACCAAAATTATTATAAATTTAAATTTTTAAAAATATATAATATAATGGATTTTAATATAAAATGTAGAACTTTTCCAAAAAAACATGTTAAATTTTTTGAATTCTATTATCTGACTAATCTAAAAATATGATAATATAATATAATCCGAACAGCAAAGTCATTCCTGCTACCTAAATGAGGGAATCACTTGGTTTCATGTTCCCTGTTACCTAAATGAGGGAATTCCGTAGATTCCTGTATTCTGCTACATAAATGAAGGAATCCCTTGATTTCATATTCTCTTATTCTGCTACCTAAATGAGGGAATTCCTTGATTTCATATTCTCTTATTTTGCTACCTAAGTGAGGGAATCCCTTGAGTTCATATTTCCTAAGAACAGTTCTGTTTATACTGTTCATTATACCTTTGCCTGTTACTGAGTTAAGTTTTCACTGCAATTTGAAGCTAAGATGACTTCCAAAAGAAAACACGTTACTTTATCGATTAAAGAACAGATCGAGATTATTAAGAGTTTAGAGGCGGGTACCACAGTGACCAGTTTATCGAAAAAATACAATGTGGAGAAATTAACGATTTGCGACATAAAAAAAAACCAGACGAGTATTCTATCTTATGGCACCAAAGCCAGTTCTTCGATCAATAAACGAAAAACGTTGAAGTTGATAAAACGGTTTATACCTGGTTTTTACAGCAAAGATCTAGAGGTAAAAAGATGAGTGGCTTTGTACATATGTATGATTTTTTTAACACAAAATTTAATTATTTTAGGTGTGCCCATATCGGGAGAAATTTTGTGTGAAAAAGCACTATTATTTTATGGTCACTCACAACGATGACAATTTCAAAGCTAGCTCCAGGTGGCTCGATAAGTTCAAAAACAGATACGGAATTCGACAACTATCAATTCCAAGAGAAAAATTATCAAATGATGAGGCTGCTGCTGCTTAAAAACGCGCTTCGAAATAAAATAGCAGAAATGCAGTTGTGTCCAGATTAAATTTACAATACCGACGAAACATAATTTATACTATGGATTTGTTTTTCGGATAAATGCAGAAATTAGTGTAATTTTGTTATTGGAAATGTTATTGAGGCAAAGAAGAATGATATACTAAAGAAAATGGCGATAGCCGTCTTTTTATATTTAGTGTGTTTTTGGCAATTATTTAGTTAAAATTACGTTGTTGAGAAAAGGGTGGTGCCCATGCGAAAAGTGGGTTGTTAAATGTTATTATTTCATTTAAAAGGTTATTGTTATTAATTTTGTGTAATATAATTCCAAACTGTTCTAGAAGCAATAGATTTTTGTATTTGGTTTCATGATGTAGGAGTGATAAATTGTTTATGGAAGTAGTATGGTTCTCTTCTTCTAGGTGGGTTCCCAATGCAGAATATGCTCTATTTTTAATATGTTCTGTATATCTGGTTTGAATATTCCTATTTGTTAGGCCTATGTAGGTGGTATTGCAATCGTTACAGTTTATTTTAAAAATGACAGATTTGAAACGATCGAATCGGATATTATCAAATTCAACTATGAGTGGGAGACAAGAAAAAACATTCCCGCTAAGTGTGTATTTATTCACAATTAATTAGTAATCATTGAGTTTTATTAATATTTTTTTTGACTGTTTGTGATCACTTGTTTTGTCTAGTTTAAGGTGTTTTCCTTTTTCATACGGTTACAGCGCTGACTGTGAAGGTCTTAGCTATACTATCGTTGTTCCTTTTCAATGTGGCAGACAATTGTCATCTACCCCCCTTTTCTCAGGACTGTTATTTTTCGTTTGCTTATGATGAAGTAACTCATTATCACAGATCATTATGGTAATGATTACTATAATGGATTCATTTGTAATAAATGTGGGTTATAATATCGTTATGACGCGAAAGTAGATAAAAATATTCGGCTGAATTATTTCACTTTCACCACTATCTTATGATGTTTGATGTTTATGAGCTTAATCTACTATTAGTGCATCACAAAGTAGTTTTTATGATTCTTCGCTATTTCACTCCTGTAAATATAAAATTTACTATTTACTTGTAGAATTTATAAACGCACATACATGAACCTAATTTTCTCAAAAACAGATATATAAAATATGAACTAGAGAGCATTGTTTTAAGATTTCCGTCAATTAAATTTATCAAAGTGCATACCTATTCCCAAATAAAAAAAAAATCATCATCTCCTTGATTGGGGTTATATCACATTTTCCAATCTTTTTTTTTTCTAAAAGTACAATTAATACTACTTACATAACAATATATTTTATGTCACAAGTTTCTAGTTTTACAGAAATAAATGACGCCACTGTTTTGCGACCTTGTGTAGTCTCTCCCGTACTGTGTACAAAATTATGACGTTACAACATTCGATTCAGAATGTTTATAAAGAAAATCTCGAATGTAATAGCTATTAAGATACCTAGGAATGTTATGCACATCATAACTGCCGCAGATGTAAGATCGAAATCCGAGCTCGTAGTGCTAGGATTTTAAGACATCTAAGGCTTGTTATGATTAATAACATCCGTGGTTTGTTCAATAGTTTATCGGTTTCAGAAAATTAAGACATTATTGATAAATACAATTTTTTGAAATTCTCTCATTAATGCTACTTTCAGATTGCTATGGTTAACAGAACAATTATTTTGAAATATGTCAATATGACAAATATTCAAATTATGTGCTTTATTATTCGTGTTTATTAGTTTAGAATAAAGTAGACCGTATTTAGAACGATACGCTAGCGTTATCTGTATGTATTAATGAAAGCATTATATTTTCATTTTATTTTGTTTTCATTTTGTAGACCGTTATTGACAAGTCAGTATGGTAATAATACCAGCCTACTTTTGCACATGTAAACAATGGAATAATACCCTGAAACCGGTAAAGTATTGGGATTTTCAAGTATCAAAAGATGGCGCTGATCGCATTAAACAATGGTACACTTTTTGTTGACATTTGTAAGCGTACCATTGCTGTCAATTGTGTTTCTTTAGTTTTCGTAGTATTTTCTCTTTTATTAGTATTTTTCATTTATAATTCACGTACGTATAATAGAGTTTTTGTAGTCATATAGTTGTAGTTTCATGTAAATGTCAAATGTGTACCACTGTTTGTAGTCCTAAAATTTGCCGCTAGTTAGCGTCTTCTTATTTGAAAATCTCAATAATAATATTAAATATTTTTTTTAATTGTGTCAGCTCCTACATGGTGAAACTTATTATTCATTTTAATTATTGAAAATACTTGGTTTTTAGTTTCACAATTATTTAATTCGATAACTAGTGTCGCTACAACATTAGCATCATCAGATCTTTATTATCGTATAACTATATATATATATATATATATATATATATATATATATATATATATATATATATATATATATATATATATCTAAGTTATATGAAATAAATATAAATGAGAACATATGCACAATGTTAGGTAAATTAAAATATATATACAAAAAAATTAATATACATTGGTATTAGTTTTGTTTCAGATTTACGATTCACCATTTAATTAATAAATTATAACCACGTAAGAACGAAACAAACATGAAAATTTGTCAACAGTTGGTAAACAAAAATGGCATAATGATTTGATATCCGGTCGTGTATGTCGGAACAAGTGCCTGCTCGGCCGATCGACGCTATTGAATGGTACGCTTTGTTTGCGAATGAAGAGCTCTTCCGACGATTGTTCGGAAATGTCATTGATTTCCATCCGCCATCACGAGCATTATACAAGGAGATGCTAATTTAAATTAGTCATAATTGCGATGGGAAAAAAAGCGATAATACGATTTCCAAAAATCAAAATAATTTAAAAATATGCGATTCTAGAAGCGATATTATTCACTGATCTATATTAGATAAAGGAATTAAGTACTTACAGTAGTTACCTACCTCCATTGGTTGAAGAAAACAATTATATTTTTTTTTCTTTATAAAATATTTTAATACATATGTATATCTGCTGATCTGTGCACCGCTATTACAACAATACCGCTCACGCCTATGATTATCAGTTAAAAGTAAAGAAATAAAAGTTTGCAAAAAGAGTGCAATATCATCAAAACAAGAAGAAGCAGTTATTATTATTGTTAATATGGAATACATTTACAAATAAAGTTGACATAAAAATGACACATATCATTAAATTAATTCGAATACTTCCATTTCCTTATTATCAAAAAGTACCGGAACGGTTAACTTTCGAATCAATGAAACATTATTTTCGAAATTGCCATCATTAATTTTCAGAAAGAAATTTGAAGAAAGACTACAAAATTACTTTATTGATTTAAGTAATTTACATTTATACCTTAATTTATATTTTAATTAAAAATATTAAGAAAAATTTGATTCCAGAAAGCATTACTGAAAAATAAAATTTAGGCATTCGTAAAGTTTTTATAAATTTGTAAAAGTTGATATATATATATATATATATATATATATATATATATATATATATATATATATATACATATATATATATATATATATATATATATATATATATATATATATATATACATATATATATATATATATATATATATATATATATATATATATATATATATATATATATACATACATACATACAGGGTGTCTATATTATTAAAGATACAATAAAATACTATAAGGCAATCTTATAGAAGACTAAGGGGGACATCCGAATATAGAAGAAAATATTTTTTTAAACCAGAGGTTCTCAAGTTACAACACAAATCATATTTTTGTAAATGGGATGATATATATTTTTTTAGGCCTATTTAATAGAGTATTTTTTCTGAATTCAACCATGTAATCATATTATATCCTAATAAAACAAAACTATTGAGAAAAATGAAATTAAAATTTAAATAAATTTCGTTTTTATATTTTTCAGTATTTCCGTCGTAAATAATTCAAATTAACAAATAGCAGATATTGTTTTTTACAAACAGCCTACTGAAAAATAGCTATAAAAATTAAATTTATTTAAATTTCAGATATTATATGGTTGAATTCAGAAAAAATACTCTATTAAATAGGCTTAAAAATATATATCATCCCATTTAAAAATATATAACTTTGTATTGCAACTTGGGAACCACTGGTTTAAAAAAAAATTTCTTCTATATTCGGATGTACCCCTTGGTCTTCTATAAGATTGCCTTATAGTATTTTATTGTATCTTTAATAATATAGAAATATTATTATAGTTATCCAAAATACGAGTTATCCAAGTTCGACTTACTGAAGTTCGACTGTATATTATATATATATATATATATATATATATATATATATATATATATATATATATATATATATATATATATACATATTGATAAACCATTGAAACCAATATATTGAATTAGTCAAATTATCCTGTTAACCGACTAAATTGCTGTCAACTAATAATAAATTTGACAGTTTCCTCTCAACTAAATAATTGGTATTACTCTATTCAAATTTGTTTGAAACAATTAAAATTGCCATATTTCAGTTTCTCATTCAAAGTGAATCATTTAGAATTTTCGTAATCCGCTTGTAACGGACACCTTGAAAATAATCAATACTATATATTTTGTTTTTCCATTTTCCGATTAAAGTCAAGCTCACATGTAAACATTTTGTACGTTCAAACGTTACAGTATGCCTACTCTTAGTTCATTAAAGAACTTTATTAATCCTATTGGAATGGAATTTGCGACAGATAGCTTCTGTAACAGTTAACATGGAAAAAGACTTTCTTTGCTAATATTCTATATCTATGTATTTCTACATATCTTCAAAGAAATACTTTAAAATTTACGCATAACCAATCTTATATCACGTATTTTTAAATCTTATCAGATATTTCAGGATTCGTGAATATTTAATGAAATATTGATTTCGAAAATAAATGTTTTATGTGACAGTATTCTACTTACTTAGATTAAAATTTGGGTAATATATTATTAGACTAATGGACCTATTAATTAGTTTATTTTTTTTTTGTTAACTACGGCAGAACATAAAACTAGAATTGTTTAACGATAACCAATGATTTGAAGGACATTAGTAAATAATATTTATAACATAAACTTTTGTGATGTATCATAGAAATTTATAGTGTTATAAATGAAATATGATCTACTTAATACTTAAATATGTAGATATCGTTTTTCATATACAGAATAATCCGTGGGTCTAGATTTAATAACTCGATTTTTTTTTAATTTATCAAAAAAATTTCAAACATGTTTAATTTAAATTAAAATATCTCTAAATCTGCAACATTGCTTTTATACCGGGAGTTTCATTTTCACGCAATGGTATATAACTTAATATTTTTAATGGCACACTTATGTGTTTATTCGAGTTTAAAAAGTGCGTGAATATGCCAGAATTATGGGCAAAATTATTATTAGTCAGAATTATATATACGATCGCATACAGAAATTTTTATCAAGGATTTTTTCTGACCACAAAGTTCTTTTTTTATGGATAGAAACGGCGCGTGCAATGTGTTAAGGTATCTGGCAATTAGCAGTAAAATTTTTGATAATTATTATGTTCGTTGATTATTGTGTACAGTTTTAAATTTAATAAAATATTATTAAATTTGAATCCGTGAGCAAGTAGGCAGTGTTGTAATAGATAATCATATTTTTTATCTAGATAAAGATAAAGATAACGAACATTTTTTTTATCTAGATAAGATAATAGATAATTATTTGTAAAGTTATCTAGATAATAGATAATAGATAATTAACTATTATCTAGATACTTTTTAGATAATTTGTTTAAAATATACATAGCATGGTATAATGTAGATATAGGACGGAATAATAAATTATTTTGCATATTTAGAAATATTCTTTTATAGTAATTTAATGTGTATTAATATAATGTATTTAACAAAATTGCACACCAAATAAATAATGGAATTCTGTGCAAATATGTCCATTACCTAATTATGAAACTGTAAAGAATTTACAAAATCGTACCTTCTAGACATCTTGACAAAAAAAAGTAATCATATTTATACTTTCATAGATTAAGGTTCACTAAAATTTCAAAATTTTCACAGAATACTACCAAAATTACAGTTGCACGCTCGCGCAGCTTTATTTAATTTAAATTCGATTTGTATTAGAAAAGCATTTTTTTATTGTTTTATTAAAATTTTCATCTAGATGATTTCCAAAAAATAGATGAAGATAATTTTTATTTAGATAAGATAATAGATAACTTCGAAAAAAATTATCTAGATAAGATAATAGATGAAACTATATTATCTAGATGATTTATCTAAATGAAATTATCTAGATAAGTTACAACACTGCAAGTAGGTAGCAAAACTCATAGAATATTATCAAGAACATCCATGTTTATAGATATAATTATGATACAAATTACGTTCACTGTGACATACAGAATATTTGTATACACAAAATTCTATCCACATATTTGGTCATAAAAATTTGTTCAGAATTCTGTCCATAATTCTGTCCAAAATTATACGTCGTGACAAACGGGATTTATTACACTTATAATTTTTCTTGTTAGACATAATTGAAATTATTGCGGCATAAAAAGAGCGTTCCGGTCAAATTTGACACAAGCTTCAGCGCAAATGTCACTTATTATTACTCAGTTCGAAATGTAGTAACCCCAACGTCACTGTTTTACAAGAAAGTTTTTAATTACATTATTATGCATATACCACTAAAATATATTATAGACTGGAACTCACATACTCTATCCATCAGTATGCTGTGATCTGATGGCCCATTGAATGACAATAGCTGGCCCATTGAATGACAATAGCTGGCCCGTTCGCGCATGTTCGTGTTGAACCGAACATAGCCGAGTAGTCGTATACAATCCTTCCTGCTATATTATATTTAAAACCTGCGCCATGCTTACTAAACGCTGCACAGCTCCGCACTAGGCGAAGAAATTTTAAACTCACGAATTGTCCCAATTCTCCCAGCAGCCACCATTCAATAGGCCTTCACTAACGTATACACATTTCAGTCAATGATATATTACAGTGGTATACGTCTATTTATGTACTTAGGGGGTAATTTATATTTTATTATTTATTCGGAATATACATAATTGATTGCAGTATTTAGGCTGGCCTGTCATATATCTTGATTATTAATAACTGAGACAAGTTAAATAATGTGAAAATATAATATTGACATCATGACATCAATTGTTACACATGAATTACATTTTCATTATTCTGTACGTTGGTAAATAAAATACATTAAAAACAGCTTATATATTGATTTTCCATGTGTGTCAATTATTTGCGATTATATATTTGTCAAAAAGTAATAAAAGGTAGGTACCTACGGCGAGTATATTTTTCCGGAAATAAATTTATGGATAAACAGCGACATTTAAGAGTGTAATCAATCTTACTCTTCATGTAAAATATAAAATATGAAATTATTTTGGCTTTACATTTATGTTTATTTTCAGTATTTAAATGACATTTTATATAAGTAAAACGCGTGACTGTAGTTGACAGACAATAAAAATGGGCTGCTTGACAATGGTATCAACTTTTGACAACCCTATTTATATAAGTCAATCAAAGTTAATCTATTTTAAATAAACAAAAAGAAATCTGATGTGGCCAGCACATTACCTTCCGTCAGTTCTATGTATTTTGTACAAATTCCACACAGAAAGTTTCTTGTAAAAGATCCAATATTTCCAGTACATTACCTTAAGTCAGTTCTATGTATTTTGTACAAATTCCATACAGAAAGTTTCTATATTTCCAGTAAAATTATAACACAAACATACTATGTCAATTGCACTTGACACTGACATCTGTCAATCAGAATTTTCATAATATAGTAGATGTTTCCATGTTTATAGCAAAGCTAGCTGTTTTATGAAATTTAATTTCTTTTATTTCGCGAATCTGGGGAACCGGGTTAGATCCCGACCGACGCCAAATATTTCCAATTTTAAAATGGCACAAAATTGACCCCTGTGGTGCACTCTCCCCGCCAGCAATGAGTGCCCGTGAGGTGACGCCTGGTAAGCGCCCGCACGGTGCAAATATTTCATCATTACCGATATCTGTGTACAAAGCAGATTGGCACACCCAGCAATGGGTAATAAGCCGTGATAATATATTTATTTATTTATTTAATTTCTTTATAATTTTTTAACTCTATATCTATTGAATATAAAGTAGGTATAAAATGTAATCAAATCTTATAGAGAATAAAATATTCTTTAATACTTATAATAACATTAAATATGAAAAAATGATATTTAACAGCGTTTTTCAAGAAAAACTGTCAAAATCAAATTAGGGTACTTCCGGTCGACCAATTATAACCAAAATCTAATCTCTTCATTTGGATGTAAAGAAGAGAAATACGAAAAAATTATAATTTTTGGAAAGGTGGTATTGGAGTTATGCGATCCGAAAGAATAGTCACACACACACACACACACACACACACACACACACACACACACACACACACACACACACACACACATACATACATACATACATACATACATACATACATACATACATACATACATACATACATACATACATACGTACATACATACATACATGCATCCATACATACAGACATCATCATAAAAATAGTAAAATCGTATTCTAGGGACCCTAAAACGTGCTTATTCATTAAAAACTCATCATCGAATTTTTTGACCAAAGACAATACCTTCCTTACCTAAAGGTGACGGAAGGTAAAAATGGGTTTAATATGATCAGAAAAATAACCTACGCTTTGACCATGAACATTTATTAAAGATAATAATATTAAATGCCTATAAAACATATGTAGAATAATAGTAACATTATTAGCTAGTGAAAAAGAGGCGGAGCTAAGCTCGTGACGTAACAATATGGCCGGCCTAAGGTAGATTTTCTCACATTTGTCTATTCGCATACGCTGCGGCCTTTAAATTAATGTTTTTACCTTCCGTCACCTTTAAGTAGGGAAGGTATTGTCTTTGGTCAAAAAATTCGGTGGTGAGTTTTTGATGAATAAGCACGTTTTAGGGTCCCTAGAATACGATTTTACTATTTTTACGATGATGTCTGTATGTGTGTGTGTGTGTATGTATGTATGTATGTATGTATGTGTGTCCGTGTGTGTGTGTGTGTGTAACAAAATTTTCGTCTACGATAACTTCCATACTACAATTCTAAAAATTATAATTCTTTCGTATTTCTCTTCGTTACATCCATGCGAAGAGCTGATTAGATTTTGGTTAGAATTGGACAACCGGAAGAACCCTCATTTGAAGATTTTAACAGTTTTTCTTGAAAAAACTATGTTAAATATCATTTTTTCACATTTAATGTTATTATAAATATTAAAGAATATTTTATTTTCTATACGATTTGGTTGCATTTTATATCTAATATTAAATGGATATAGAGTTAAAAAATTATAAAGAAATTAAATTTCATAAAGTAGCCATAGCTGTGGAAACAGCTACTATATTAAGAAAATTTTGTTTGAAAGATGTCAGTGTCAAGTGAAATTGACATAGTGTGTTTGTCTTATAATTTTACTGGAAATAGGTATATGATATTTTGCTTTCTGTATGGAATTTGTATAAAATACATACAACTGCTTTAAGGTAATGTACAAGAAATAATAATAATAATAAATCTTTTATTTCTGCAGATACATTACACTGTATATAGAAAACGTCACAAAATAATAATTTTCTGTATGAAATTTGCATAAAATACATGCAACTGCCGGAAGGTAATGTACAAGAAATAGAATATTTAATTTAGCAAGGAACTTTCCGTATGAAATTTGTACAAAATACATAGAACTGACGGAAGGTAATGTGCTGGCCACATCAGATTTTTTTAAATATGAATAACATTTTGAATTTTGCGAACTTCTCCGCTTCATCTAAAAATTATGTTTACATACTCTCGATTTTTAATTTTACCTAGTTTGAAACTTTGTTTCCTTGTATCTAGTACTGGATTATTTACAGACTTTAGAAGATTAATGGATAGATAAGTATTACGATTAGAGTGTCTTCTTTATGCAGTCAAGTCTACCAGTTTAGATTTCAATAGAATTTTTTTTAATAAAGGCATGTAATGATTATTACCATGCAGTTATACTACCTGGCAAAATATAATCTTCCTTTCTCATTTTTAAAAGATGAAGCCATAACTTCCGTCCATCAACTAATTTAAATTGTCCTAACAATTTTTTCTATAAAATGTTAGGTTCCTGTTCGGAAAATTATGGAAATTAATTCCTGGACTTCTGCGTGCTAATGTACATCCGTTAAAGCAACAAAACGTGTTGAAGTTTTAGATTTTGTTATTAGTACTGCAATTCATACCACTCATAATTTATGTCTCAAATTAATGACAGAAACGTTGTGTTCGCCGCTACCTTAGCTGGGACTTACTACCTTACACTAGTTCAAATTTTCGTCGCTAGACGTCATGTTGCTCTATTTCTATTATAATGCCAACAGAATAATCTGGATGAATTTATTTTAGATATTGAAAATACAACGACAACAGAATAATCTGCATGAATTTCTTTTAGGTACCTACTTATACGTAACAATCATTTTTCGTTAATAAGAATTATTTGTGATCACGTGTATGTAAGAAATAAACTATTTGCCCCTTAAAGATCACGGAAATATTAGGTAAATAACGAAGAAAGATATTGTGAAAAATTCATACATCATTTTAATTATATGTAAATGATTTTTGTCTTTTTTTAAAAAAAACATTAGTATATTTTTCGCATAAAATCTTGCATTTTATGTGATTCACAATGAATCCATCCATCTAGGTGCCATATCTGGTGCAGACGTCGGCGGTCATGAATCTCCATAGGTTGCGGTCTTCGGCTATTCTTACAAAGTCTTCAAAATTTTTCACTCCCAGTTCATTTTGTAGACACGTAATTAATGAATTCCGCTTTCTACCGCGTGTAACTGTCCCCACTATTTTACCGTTTAATATGTCCCATTCAACACCTTTGTCCCGTAATAAATGTCCCAAAAATTCAAATTGATGTTTTCTTATTTTACTCACTAATTGTCTATTTACACCCATCATTTGGAGCACTTTTTTATTGTTAATTTTACTTGTCCATTTTATTTTTAAACATCTCCTATATATCCACATTTCCACTGCTTTTAATTTATTTATCATGTTATTATTAATTGTCCACGATTCAGAACCATAAGTAATCACACTCCAAATGTAACATTTTATTAGGCGTACTTTCGTTTTATTACTTATATTGTTGTTTGTCAGAAAGTTTTTCATTTTGTTAAAAGCCACCTTTGCTAGTGCAATTCTGTTATTTATATCTGTTTCGCATTTGCCATTGCTAGTTATAATACTACCAAGGTATTTGTATTGGCTTACCCGTCTCATCTCCTTGTTGTACAATTTTATTACACTGTCATCAGCTTGTTGTTTCGTTTCTTTTCCCACCACCATATATACTGTTTTCTCTGTGTTAAGCTGTAGCCCCCACCCGTCGCTAAACTCTGTTACTTTTTTTATTAGTTGTTGCAATTCTTCCAAACTATTAGCTAACAAAATAGTATCATCTGCGTATCTGATATTATTTATGGTTTTGCCTCCAACTTTTACTCCTTCTAATGTTATAATTTCCTTAAATATTTGTTCGCTGTAAAAGTTGAACAAGAGGGGGGAGAGAACACATCCTTGTCTCACTCCTTTTTTAATTTCCGTATAATTTGACAGTTTTCCCCCTATTCTTATAGCTGATGATTGAATCCAGTATAGGTTTTTTATCAAATTTATTGTTTTTATGTCTACGCCAGCTCTTTCTAGGGCTGTGATAAGTTTTGCATGATTTACCATATCAAATGCCTTTTTGTAGTCTAGAAAACAGACATATACTTTGTTGTTAACTTCTAAGCTTCTCTCTATTATTGTTCTTAGCAGGAACAAACAATTTCTTGTTCCTTTTCCCGCTGTGAATCCAAATTGTAACTTTGAAATTTCAGGCAGTAAGAAATTTTTGAGCCTAACAAGGAGAACTGTCAGGATTATTTTAAGCACATGACTCATGAGGCTAATCATTCTATATTGATCACATTGATTTGATCTGCTTTTCTTAGGGAGTGTAATAATTGTAGACTTTGTAAGCTCTTCTGGAATTTCCCCAGATTTATAGATTCGGTTTGCTAAGCTGGTAATTATTTCAACTCCCTTGTCGTCTAGTGCGTCAATCATTTCTACTGTGATTTCATCTGGTCCCGGAGCTTTGTATTTGTTCATGGTTTTTATGGCAGATTCTATTTCTTCCTTTAAGATACTTTTTTCTTCCCATTTATCTTCTGAGGCGATTAGCGAATAATCTATGTCTTCAGGCCTGTTCTCATCTGCATAAAGATCTTCTATATATTCTTCCCATCTACATAATATTTCATTTTTTTCCATCAAAATTTCTCCCTCCTTGTTTTTAACATAGTTATTGTTATGTAGTCTCTTTTTATTACAAATGTACTCGATCTTTTTGTAAACTTGGTGTGAATTTTTTTGGTATAAATCTTCTATTTCTTTACAATTTTCATTAAGCCATTTCTCTTTTGCGTCGTTGCACATTTTTTTAATTTGTTTGTTCAAGATAGTATATTCTGGAGTGTTTTTCTTTCTTCTGCGTTCATCCATTTTGTTTAGTATCTCTTCAGATATCCATTGCTGATTTTTACCTGAATTTATTTCTTTAGGAACAGTTTGTTCAATTGCATTTAAAATTATAGTCTTCATTTTTTCCCAAAAGACAATGAATAGTGGCTTCAAAAATAATTATCATACTTAGACCTATGATTTCCATTCAAATAAATTATTTTTTTACGTGAATACATTATTGTTAGCAACTTCAACTAGCTAATGGTTTTTATGTCAAATGAGCGTATTTGTAAGCCACTTAATAACAATTATGAGATGAAAGATGAAACCAAGTAATTATTATTTATATGCAAAATAAATTTATTAGCAATTTTTTGAGGTGAAAATCTCGGGCCTTAATTAAGTTAATAAATTTATATTGTAGTCAAAATATCAAATAGGTATGTATATTTACCTTATCAAATTAATTTACCACAATTTAAACAGAAGATTATTAAATCGGTTCAAAATTATACTATAATATAATATATCAACTAAAATATTGTGCAGTATATAATTTTTGAAAGATAATTCATTCTCTAAAATTTTACTCACAATAATTATACTCGTTACTGATAAAACTCCCAAGGTCATCGTGGCGACTGTGACAGTAGTACCATATACGGAGGAGACAAACATACAGGCTAGTGACTCGAACAACCGAACGTAGGGATTTAACATGTAAATCAGACTTGCGTAATTTCCTGTTTCCTTAATTATTTTAGGTAAAAAAGCTTCAAATAAAAGTTGTAGACCATAAAATACTATATCTGAATCAATAAGCAAAATTTATATTACTTGCTTTCTAATGGCAGATATTGGCTATGAAAATGTCGAAAATTACCTGCAAAATAGCAATAGCCATGGAATTGGGACAAATATCTAACGGGTTATCTGTCAACTTAGGTTAACAGGAATTAGAGGTAATACCTATTAAAAATAAATTAACCTAATATGATAGATAAACTGTTAGATATTTGTTACTTTTGTCTCAATTCCATGACTATTTCTTCCGTTACAAAGCATGCAAAATTAATTTTGGCTATTGATTCAGATGTATAATTTTACATACTACAATTTTTATTTGAAGCTTTTTTTGCCTAAAATAATTAGAGAAGCGGGAAATTATTAACGCCTGATCTTACATGTTAAATCCCTATGTTCGGATGTTGGAGTCAACACCATGTATATTCTCTCGCCTTTATATGTGCATCAATATACTTTTCGTATTCCAAAATATTATCTTGTAATACTCATATTTCCCAGATACTACTAAATATTATATTTCCCTAATAATTACACCTTTATAAAGTTTTATTACCCGGTTATAAATAATATTTATTTAGGTCCGTTAAAAAGTACACTTATTGCATGGGGTTTATACAGAGTGATCCAGAATGATTGAAGGTGCCGCCTCGTTCTGATTTTTTGTTTGCTGCATCATTGTCATAGTGAAATACGATTGACAGATTGCATTGGCGTATATATTTTTACTCATTTCCATCATTTTTCGCAGTACGAATATATGCTTCCAAAATAAACTTGTCATGTTCTTCCGTAAACACTATTCTTACGTAACGAACTGAATAAATAACAGTTTAAATATAAAAAATAAAAACGAAGTGGTTGTCAAAAACTTGAAAATATATAACACCGCTGACTTTTGCAAATGTCGGCAATGTAGGTAACTTAATTTGACATTGCCGGTAAATTAATAGGGAGCGAGCAGACACGTGACTCGAGCAACCGTGACGTGTTTAGAATCAGCTGATGTGTGTGCGCGTGTCATTTTGACAAGAACAATGTCAATTTGACAAAACCAATGTTTTGACTTATTTTGATTTTCAACTGTTAAATTGTTAATATTTTACAAATTTCGGGCAGTAAAACACAAACTTAAAAATAGTACTATTATACCAGTTCAAAATTAAAAAAAGTCAAAATATTGGTCCTGTCAAAGTGATATTGTTCTTGTCAAAATGACAGGCGCACACATATCAGCTGATTCTAAACACGTCAAAGTTGCTCGAATCACGTGTCTGCTCGCGCCCTATACTAATTTTTTTCCGGAGCAGATAATGGACCTTTTCAATTTAAAGAGATAGAAGATATGCGCAATGGGGATCCTGCGCATAGTAAGAACAATTGAAATCCCGAAAGAAATTACAAAAGCTTTTATTGGAGCTAAAATGTCTAACGATGTAAATTTTCACCGAGGATACATGTATTTTAACGACTGCAATATTTTTGACGTTTCTTTTGATAGCCCTTCTGGCAGTTGTTCGCGCCATTTTCTTTCTATTTGTAGCGATAGAAAGAGATAGCCGTTAAATCGAAAAGGTCCATTTTGATCAGAAACAGAACTTTTTCAAGTCACGTGACATTCAATCATTCTGGATCACTATGTAAAACATGTCTTTTTTAACTCAATAAAATTGTGAAAAAGTACACTTCAAGTGAAAAAATGAAATGCCATGGCACTTTTTTCACACTTTTATTGTAAATGTAAAAAAAATTATGCAACTATGGTAAAAAGTGTCATATCTCTCATAGTATTTGACGAACTTTCACACTGTCAAACTTTCCTATTCGTGAAATAAAACTATACTTTTTACTCATATTGCCTAAATAACTATTTTAATTTTGTATAAATAAAATACATATTTGCAATTTTTTTATAGAAATATCATATTAGTAGGTAATTGCTCGGTTAGTTAAGGTAATTGAAAAAATATATTTTACGGTAATAAGTATATAATTTTAAATTACCCAATAATTTAATCGATAATTGAAATCGGTAAATTAATGCAGAAATTTACCAAATAAATAAATTACGCTAATTTTAAATAAAGTAAATAGAGATCTCAGAGCCTCTGAGCTTTTGTAATTTTGTTCATATTCGTATTCGCGTTTGTTTTAATGTTACTAGTGATAGAAGTCTCTGTTTCAAAAACACTATTGTATATGTCATTGTCAGTATCAATAATTGTATTGCAACATTTATTCACATCATTGACAAGTTAAAAAATATTTATTAATAATTACTAAATATCTGATAAAAAAAACTTGTAAGTGATCTGAATAAATATGACAATACAATTGATACTGACATTGACGTATAATATTCTTTTGGAAACACAGACTACTATCACTACTAACATGAAAACGAACACCACTACGAATATGAACGAAATGGCGAATGCTCTCGGCAGGTATAACAATGTTTCCTTCTTTAATTACCTCTTGTTTAAAAATAATATGCAAAATAATTTTATATTACGTTAAAGTACATATTTACGAATTATTTATTCATCTTGTTAGTGAATATTTCAATTTTTAAGATACGGTATAGATACAGGATGTCCCAGGACGAGCTTACGCTGCCGTTATTAAAAAAAACTATTCAATATTATTTTACTAAATTTGAAATCCAAGGGTTTTCCCACAGGCTCGTTCTAACTAAAATATTTTCAAAACAGTGGCACTTTAGGTTTTACCGGAAGTAGACCCTAACTTTCTTATTTGAAATGGAATGATATATTTTTTATTTTACCATTGAATTCAGCAGAAAATTTTACATATGAAACAATAATAACATTTTACTTTTGATCAACCACTTCCGCCGTAATTCAACTTTTTTTGATTTTTTCTCTAACAACAACCACTTCTATATCATTCTATATCTACAGAATGAAGTCGAATTTGTATAATATGGAAAAATAGTTTTATAAAGAAAGCTTTTGTTTACAACAATATAACTCAATAATCCACAATTTCTAAAAAATGTATTTTCTACGTCAACGTAAAGTGAAAGTTAAAAAAAAATTATTATTATTAAAATAGAACACTCCAGTTTTTATTATTTAAATAAATTCTTCGTTCAAAAATAAAGGTAGTTTGTGTAACACGTCCGACGTTGAAAGATGATAGATTTTTATGGAGTGTTCTATTTAAAAAAAACTTTGTTGAACTTTTGGAATTTCAAATTTATTTTGACTTGGAAATAATATTTATCAAAAATTGTTAACTTATGTTAGTATAAACAAAAGCTTTCTTTATAAAATTGTTTTTACAGATTATAGAAATTCGATTCAATACTCGAAATATAGAGTGATAAAGAAGTGGCCGTTTTTAGAGAAAAAATCAAAATACTTTAATTACGCCGGAAGCGTTGATCATGAGTAAAATGTTATTATTGTTTCATATGTAAAATTTTCTGCGGAATTCATAGGTAAAATAAAAAATATAGCATTCCGTTTAAAATAAGAAAGTTAGGGTCTACTTTCGGTTAGACCGGAAATGTTACTGCTTAGAAAATGTTTTAGTTGAAACGAGCATGTCGGAAAACCCCTAGATATCAAATTTCGTAAAATAATATTGAATAGTTTTTAATATAACGATAGCGTAGGGTCGTCCTGTGACATCCTGTATAATCATAAGTAAAGCAGATAAATAATGAAAGTTATCTCCAATAATTTAGAAATCTTTGTAAAATATTAAAAAGTTTTTACAAAAACTTCTAGTTTCACACTATTTATTTCAACATATGATAATTTAAACTTATACGAAAAATAACATTATCGTATTATTATAGAAGAAACTATATTATTATAACATCATCCACAAATAAAATGTGCGCATGCTTATACCCAAATTAAAATCATTGCTAACCACATGCAAAAGTGTCAAACATGTGACAAAAGAAACAACAAAAATCCATATGTCTCACCCACCTGTGTATGAACGAAGATCTAGATAACCAAGCAAAACAAGTAATTTTCAGCATGAGCTGAACTTACGATTATCACGGAAACAAATAACTTCATAAAAATTCACATAAAAATAAAATTTCAGCGAATGGCGCGAAACAATACACGGAGATTTTCCGCTCTTATTTAGAGTGAAAATAGAGTAGAAAATGCAGCAAAATCACATTGTGCTCTAGTTTTTCAGCTTGAGCAAATTCATTAAAGAAGCGCTAACTAATTGTCGCTTGTAATGATTAAAATAAATTATCTGCAAATAATAAATTCATTTTTTTCGTCTGTGCGCCATTTAATTAAATGGAAAATTTGGTGCCCACATGTTTTAATTTATATATGAGCTTTGACAGGTGAATATAATATTTTATTCACACGAGTTTTTTAAATCTTATATTGTGAAAAATAATACCTGTATGTTTGTTTTTTAATGTAACAATGTTAATTGAACATCACACAGGTGTGCAAAATTATAATGAACTGACATACTATTTAATCAGATTCACTATTGAAATTACTACCGGGTGTCTGCTATTTTGTTGACCATAGGAAATACAATTGTAAAATTTTCATGTAGCTGCAAATTGTGTCCTATTAATTTTAGAACAAAATTATAAATACTTACAGAAACTGTACATCATTCAAAGCTGCATCTGACAAGTCCAAAATAATTGTTTATATACGTCTCGTTTGCGAAAGAGGAAAAATACAAGTTATAATTTTTAGCCATTGAAGAAACCCAAGGCACTCTGCCTTGGGCTTCTTGGACAATAACACAAAATGTTAAACAATTGTATTGCTTGGGTTTGGCAGATAACATCTGTCATAAAGTTTTAATAAATATTGAATTGATTAATTTATTTATCAGTCATCATGGATGCATTTACCGTTGCATAAAAAACTCAATGGAGCAATATTAACAATTAAATATCAATTAATAAACTTCTATTTGTCGAAGTCAAACAATATGACTATTTGAATTGTATGTTTTGTCTTGCATGGCACTCTGTAAAAAGCTTAAAGACGATTATTTTATTATATGTACAATATGTATATCTATTGACAAGAACCTATTATATCAATTTAGGCTCATTTGATGCAGTTTTTAATTCTGAACACTTTTTTGTATTTACACTTTAGATTTAAAATTATTAGAGCAGAATTTATAGCCATACGAAAACTTTGTATTTCCTATGGTACATAAAAAGTAGACACCCTTGGTAAACATATTTTTATAATAATATATTAATTACCGTGGAAAATAATGTAGTATCAACTAAGGATAGATAAAATAAAAATTTAAATTGAAAAGTAATCATATTATAATATTTCGCAGTACTATTTCAATACAGAGACATTTTATAAAAAATGAAATAATGGTATTGATTTTGCAAAAGCTGATATTAACATTTTACGATGAAGTTTGTGGATGTGGGTTAGTGGGTTGAGTATGTACATGTGAATTTAGAAAACACTAACTCAATTTGAAATTTAACTTTAAATTTAAGTTATAAACATAACAAATGGTTAAATTATATCCGTTTGTAAAAACACAACTCCTTGGATACGAATATGGAGTAGGTATTCAAATTTATGTAATTATTAAAAAAATAAATAATTTTAAGTGAATAGAATGGTTTTAAAAACAAATTAACACAATGGATTAAATTCGAATACACATAGACAATAAATTAAATTTATTAATAGATATTGCTAAATGTTTTTTTTCGTAATCGTCCAGAAAATAAGCTGTTTCTGATTACCTTTTAGACCAGAAAATTCTTCTTTACCGAGCTATTTTGGAAAATTGTATACCTAATTAACACTAAGTACATGAATATTTTCATGGCGATCAGTTGTTTATTTATTTATTCTTCAATTCCTGACAATAGAATATAAAATGATGCATAGCTATAGATTTTTATTTATTCTTTTTTACAGAACCGCGAAAATTTTGTACTCAACATGACTTGAAAATGTCTTTACTGGGCACGCAATATGCTTGCTCACCCACTAAAGTATCCAGTGGAGGATTTAAGGATAAAGGCCCTGGGCGCAAAAGTATTTCACGGGCGCAGGTCTAGTTTCTCTTATCATGTTTAAATGATTTATATAACAAGTAAACGAAAAATTCAATCGAAATAAAAAAAATCATTGAACAATGAAAGACGAAAGATTGAACAATATTCGTGGTTAAAAATAATATTCTTTACGTTCTTGATTTACAAATGTTCTCAGAAATTTACAAGTGCCTATTTGGTTTTTAACATTTACCGGTTTACTGCCCCCAAGAGGGATGTATTCGGACAGGGCCGAGCTTGAAACCTGACTCGAAACCAGGCCCGGTTTAAGCCTTGAATTCTTGAAGTAAAGTATAGTTCGTCTAGGGATCATTTTCCGAAGACTCGTTATCGTTTTATTATGGGTGCACAATAGCTAAAACCGCAATGCCAAAATAGTTCGGTCCGTACAGTCGACCAGTTCAGTATTTGCAATGCTGGTATGTATTTTACGCCCAGTATTCGACTGTAGACCAAGGCAGCACTTTCTACATTTTAATGCGTTAATCTTTTGAACTTTATTATAAAACCGTTATTTGTGGCTATGTAGGTATATAAATAGGTGGTGAGTTTAATTATTTTCACTTGTCATTGTTACCTCCTAACTAGTGTACGAAGGCTGAAAGTGTTTTTTGTTTTGTTAAATTAAATTCAACAGTCAACAACGTTAACAATATTTCGCCCGTGGGAAGAAAACGAAGAATTAGAAAGTGCTAGTAAAAGTGTATTACCATCGCCTAATATATTTAAACCTTTTTTGCACGAACATGGACAACAAATCGTGTTGAATGTTTACAATGGACTTTTGAACTTTTTTTATACACCAGGTAGGAAGTACAAATGACAAGTGAAAATAATTAAACTCACCACCTATTTATATACCTACATAGCCACAAATAACGGTTTTATAATCCTTTGGAGACAAGTTCACAGACCTTATAATAAGCTATAAGAAAATTAGGGAAATTCTAAGTTCAAAAGATTAACGCATTAAAATCTGGAAAGTGCAGTCTTGGTCTACAGTCGAATACTGGGCGTAAAAATATATACCTGCATTGCAAATACTGAACTGGTCGACTGTACGGACCGAACTATTTTGGCATTGCGGTTTTAGCTATTGTGCACCCATAATAAAACGATAACGAGTCTTCGGAAAATGATCCCTAGACGAACTATAATTGTTTAATTTTTTACTAGGATGTTATTAAATGATTATGATCCTGTCTAAAATAATCTGTTTTCATTAAAATAGCAAAGATACTATGCATGTGATTTTATATTTTTTTCGATTTTTTGAGCCGGGCCATGGTAACTCGGCATAACTTTGCCAAATGATCGGTCCGAAATTTAAAATAGATCCAACTTGATGATTGCCTCGTAATCGGGTCGGGCCAAAGCTAAAGGCCAAATTTATACACGCGGCATACTAATTAAATTAAATATCAAGAATGATCACTTCACATTTGCTAGTAGAAACTAAATCTATTTATGGTGAAATTGCATCAACATTATTTTACTTGTAACGAGTAATATTTACCTGAATACTTTGATTTGACGCCCTTTCAGACAAGGGCCCGAGGGCCGTTTCAGACGAGAGCCTATGGAGCAAGTATCCCTTCGCTTACCGTTAAATCCGCCACTGAAAGTATCACTTTCAGGTCTTGTTACATAAATTACTATTACATAAAATAAAAATTGAAAAGGCAGGAGGTATTTTTTTGGCCACATTATACAAAATAACCAAATAAAGTCACCAATTTTTAATTCTTTCAAAAAATCTCTAAAAACTTTCACAAATTATTTCTTCGCTCGACATGTGTGACGTTAGGTACAAAACACAGAAGAAAAAAATTTAACTACAGAAGATGAAATACAGATACAAAATGGGTCATTTCTGATACTATTTGATGAATGATTATAAATAATAGAATCAACTTTTTTTACTTTAATTAATGCTCCTACTTGCATAATGAAGATATCAATATGAATATTACAAAAGTGTAGTGTGGCATACTTCACTATTGGTGTTTTTCTGTCCTTTACATTGAATTCGTGTATATGTGTACCGACAATGTACTAACTAACGAACCAACGAGATGTTTTTTTTTTGTTTTAAATTTAAATTATCAAATGCCTTCTGTCGGCCTGGTATGTATGTAATAAATAATAATAATTATTATTATTTGACTTTATTAACAATACATGTACAAATATAACAAAAATATATCAATTTTATTTAAAAATTTATACATATATTTATTTGTATGGAGTATCTAATTTAATATGTTTTACGTATAAAAAATAAAATAGTTTTATAATAAATATTCCAAATTTTATTTTTTGATATACCTCTGCGTTGAAATAGCGTTGCGGTAAAATTTTTAGTATACTTTTTTTATAAATATGTAATGAACATATTTAAATATTGTGATATTAGCATTTATAACTTTATATATCAAATAGGTACACATTATGAATAATTTATTTATATTTAAAATTCTGCCATATAGAATATTTCAATATATTAAAATAAATTCACTATCTCACTATAGATTCTTTAATCACGACGATCGCCCAACTTTAGACAAGGCTACAGCTTAAATGGTGCAACCGATTTTCATGAAAGTTGTAACAAACTGTAGGAAATGATTGGCTTCAGGGCCCTTCTAATGGGACGAATTTCTGTAGGATGCATAGTTTTCGAGTAAAAAATTATTAAACGTAAAATGAAACAGTGGATCGTAGAATACATGTAAAAATTTAGAAGATAAAAATGCTGTCATGTGTAAAATTTGGCATGATGTCAATGTCAATAATGACAAATTATGAATGTCGTATGGGTTGTCGACCATTTCAATGCTAAATATAAATAAATATATTGTGTAAAATTGAAGGAAAGATTATGAATTTAACGAGGTAGGTATACGTAATGAATTTAAGCAATATTTATTGTTAATTTAGATTTTATTTTGTAAATAGTTTTTACGAAATGTCACAAGTTACTAAAAACTACGAAAACGTTGATAAAGACTAGAAGAGTTTCACAATCGAACGAAGAATACATGTATAAAATTAAAAAGATAAATACTGTCTTCTGTCACATTTGAAATGTTAATGACAAATTTGAACTACAGAAAATAGAAGAAAAGAATGTGAGAATTAAACGACGTAAGGTACGCTATGAATGTAAGATATGTTTATTCTTATTTTATAATTTATTTTGTAAATAGATTGTTCAAAATGTTCGAGGTTATTAAACGACGAAATGGACGAGAAATGTAGGAAAAGCATCAACGACAAGAAAGACTGGGAGGACAAAGTGTACAGTGTACAGAGAGAATATCAAGGATTTTCTGTGCCGGTCAGTGTATTAATTTAAGAATGTTTATTTACATTTTATTTTGTAAATATATTTTACAAAACTGAAAAACAGAAACTGGTAGTATTTGGGTTGGTAGTCCAGCGTGTTTTATTCGCACGGCTTTACCCGTATGTTCTAAACTTAAACCGTACACAAATAACGGAGTGTGTGGGGCTCTTTAGGGCAGATTGCGTGGGTAGTTTGGGTGGGCATGTTGCGTGGGCAGTTTGGGTGGGCATGTTGCGTGGGTAGTTTGGGTGGGCATGTTGCGTGGGCAGTTTGGGTGGGCATGTTGCGTGAGTAGTTTGGGTGGGCATATTGCGTGGGTAGTTTGGGAGGGCATGTTGCGTGGGTAGTTTGGGTGGGCATGTAGCGTGGGTGGTTTGAGTGGGCATGTTGCGTGGGCAGTTAGGGTGGGCATGTTGCGTGGGTAGTTTGGGTGGGCATGTTGCGTGGGTAATTTGGGTGGGCATGTTGCGTGGGTAATTTGGGTGGGCATGTTGCGTGGGCAGTTTGGGTGGGCATATTGCGTGGGTAGTTTGGGTGGGCAAGTTGCGTGGGCAGTTTGGATGGACATGTTGCGTGGGTAGTTTGGGTGGGCATGTTGCGTGGGTAGTTTGGGTGGGCATGTTGCATGGGCATGTTGCGTGGGCAGTTTGGGTGGGCATGTTGCGTGGGTAGTTTGGATGGGCATGTTGCGTGGGTAGTTTGGGTGGGCATGTTGCGTGGGTAATTTGGGTGGGCATGTTGCGTGGGCATGTTGGGTGGGCAGTTTGGGTGGGCATGTTGCGTGGGCAGTTTGGGTGGGCATGTTGCGTGGGTAGTATGGGTGGGCATGTTGCGTGGGCAGTTTGGGTGGGCATGTTGCGTGGGCAGTTTGGGTGGGCATGTTGCGTGGGCTGTTTGGGTGGGCATATTGCGTGGGCAGTTTGGGTGGGCATGTTGCGTGGGCAATTTGGGTGGGCATGTTGCGTGGGCAGTTTGAGTGGGCATGTTGCGTGTGCATCATAAACCACTATCGGCGGAGCCCTAGGGAAAACTCGGCGAAGCCGAGGTTACGCTAGTCCTAATACTAAATGATTAGATTCACTATCTATAGTTATATGTATATATATATATATATATATATATATATATATATATATATATATATATATATTTTCTTTAATCACGACGATCGCCCAAATTTAGGCAAGGCTACAGCTTAAACGGTGCAACCGATTTTCATGAAATTTGTGTCAAATTGTAGGAAATGATTGGCTTCAGGGCCCTTCTAATGGGACGAATTTCTGTAGGATGCATAGTTTTCGAGTAATAAATTATTAAACGTAAAATTAAACAATGGATCGTAGAATACATGTAAAAATTTAGAAGATAAAAATGCTGTCATGTGTAAAATTTGGCATGATGTCAATGTCAATAATGACAAATTATGAATGTCGTATGGGTTGTCGACCATTTAAATGCTAAATATAAATAAATATATTGTGTAAAATTGAAGAAAAGAATATGAATTAAACGAGGTAGGTATACGTAATGAAATGTAGGAAAAGCATTAACGACAAGAAAGACTGGGAGGACAAAGTGTACAGTGTACAGAGAGAATGTCAAGGATTGTTTTCTGTGCCGGTCAGTGTATTAATTTAAGATATGTTTATTTATATTTTATTTTGTAAATAGATTTTACAAAACTGACAAAAAGAAACTGGTAGTATTTGGGTTGGCAGTCCAGTGTGTTTTATTCCCACGGCTTTACCCGATGTTCTAAACCTAAACCGTACACAAATTTCGGAGTGTGTGGGGCTCTTTGTGTGGGTAGTTTGGATGGGCATGTTGCATGGGTAGTTTGGGTGAGCTTGTTGCGCGGGTAGTTTGGGTGGGCATGTTGCGTGGGTAGTTTGGGTGGGCATGTTGCGTGAGTAGTTTGGGTGGGCATGTTGCGGGGGTAGTTTAAGTTGACATGTTGCGTGGGTAGTTTGGATGGGCATGTTGCGTGGGTAGTTTGGGTGGACATGTTGCGTGAGCAGTTTGGGTGGGCATGTTGCGTGGGTAGTTTGGGTGGGCATGTTGCGTGGGCAGTTTGGGTGGGAATGCTGCGTGGTCATGTTGCGTGGGTAGTTTGGGTGGGCATATTGCGTGGGTAGTTTGGGTGGGCATGTTGCGTGGGCAGTCTGGGTGGGCATGTTGCGTGGGTAGTTTGGGTGGGCAAGTTGCGTGGGCAGTTTGGGTGGGCATGTTGCGTGGGCAGTTTGGGTGGGCATGTTGCGTAGGTAGTTTGGGTGGGCATGTTGCGTGGGCAGTTTGGGTGGGCATGTTGCGTGGACAGTTTGGGTGGGCATGTTGCGTGGGTAGGCATGTTGCGTGGGCAGTTTGGGTGGGCATGTTGCGTGGGCAGTTTGGGTGGGCATGTTGCGTGGGCAGTTTGGGTGGGCATGTTGCGTGGGTAGTTTGAGTGGGCATGTTGCGTGGGCAGTTTGGGTGGGCATATTGCGTGGGCAGTTTGGGTGGGCATGCTGCGTGGGCAGTTTGGGTGGGCAAGTTGCGTGGGCAGTTTGGGTGGGCATCATAAAACACTATCGGCGGAGCCCTAGGGTAAACTCGGCGAAGCTGAGGTTAGGCTAGTGAATATACTATAAACTATACATTTAAATTAAAAATTTCCACAAAACACATTTATAGATTAATAATTTCATTCAATACTTTTTATAAAGTGGTACATCAAGAGAAACCTTGATGAATAAATTGAACACAAAAGTAACAAACTGAGGAAACCTGCATCTAGTTAAATATTTCCTTTTTGTATGTTGATTCATTCACGTTATTCGTAATGAAGTTGCAAAACAAAATTACTTTGCCATTTCAAATAGTTAACATTTAAATTCTCATTGCTTACACTAAGTGTGCGTCCTGTTTCCTTGTTTAAATGAATCAAATACGAACTAGACCAAATAGATCACGTAAACTATGTAAATGCCAAGAAGTAGGAAATGTAGTCGTAGTAGCTGAATTATATATAACTTAGATTAAATATGCTAAAACCTTTGGTTGACAAATAAAGTCTTGTAGTAGATGCACGATAAAAAAAATTATTTATTTATTTATTTATTTATCGATACAATGCCCAGCAGGTAAGAACCCAGTAAGAGGGCAGGCAAAAAAATACATGAAATACATTACATAAAAATTGACAGAAACACGAACTGTTTCTACTGTCAACTTAACAAAAACTAATAATCAACACTAGCATGTGCTATATGCGGTAAAGTGAGTCCAAATAAATTTGAGATATATGATTTATGAAATTCTTGACAATAGTGAGGTAAACATCATTCGGATATTCAAGTATGAAGAGACGGCTGTGATCGCATTAACAATAGCACACTTTTTTTTATCTCCGTCAATTGTTTTCTGTAGTTTTCGTATTATTTTCTCATTTATTAGTATTTTTTATTTATAATTCAAATGTGTACCACTGTTTGTAGTTCTAATATTCGCCACTAATTAGCGTTTTCTTATCTGAATATCCCAATAGCATAGACATTTAACATGGTAAAACAGTTACTCCTTGCACATTGTGCGTTGCTTTCCAAATTATTTTAGAAAAAAAATATTGCAAATAAATATTTTAGATCGCAAATTTTTGCATACAAATCAGTAAACAAAATTCATTTTAAAATGCATAAATTATACTGGATGTAGCACAAAAAGTTGGTCATAGGCGTTTCACATGGGACAACAGTTTTTCCTTGCGCAATAGTGACCTATTAGTTTTAGACAATAATGCTTTAAATAATAGTTGTAAATAATGCTGCATTTAATGCAGTAAACATTTTTTGATTTTATACATTTCGTAACCGAGAATATTGTATTTAAAATATTATAAAAGTTACTTCTCTACGGCTAAGAGTCATAGTATTAAAATACGAGTAAATTGCAAACAAATGTAATGACATTTTACCTGACAGAAACGTATCTGTCACATTGTACATATTATATTTGTCAAAAACGCTGTTTTAGTCATTATTAATAAAAGCTGAGAATAATTCACACAAAGAAATGAATAAGTATTTTGATGCACATTACATTTTATAATTTTTGATAGGTCATTACATTTCTTTGCGATTTTATTACAATACTATGGCTAACACTATAAAGGAGAAACTTATATAAAATTGTACATTCAATTTTCTCGGTTATGAAACGTTTAAATAAAATGTGATTATTGCATTAAGTTCATAATAATTGCGTACGAAAAAACTGGTTTTCTATATGTTAAATGCCTATGGCCCGCTTTTCGTGTAACACCCGGTATAAGAAATTTTCAAAAATTATACTTTAATAGTGCTAGCCATGGAATTAAAACAAAAAGAAACAAATATGTGATGTTTTTTCCGTCATAACTTTTTTTAGTGATATAATGTAAATTTCATAAGCAAATTAGTATTACTTTTTTTTATAAATATAGTGCAAATACTACTCACTTGTTTTTATTCACAAAAAGTCACAATATTTGACAATTAAAATATCACATATCTTTGAAACCAGTATAAAAAGCTGCAGGATTGACAAATCACTACGAAAATGTCGGTAACCTACATTGAAGAAATTTAAGACTGGAAGTACTTTCTTATTGTTTTACTCTTGTCAGGAAGTGAAAAAGTTAAACTGATTCTTATTAGTTTTTCATTTCAACGAAACTGAATTCATCTCTATGTAAATGGATTTATTAAATATAAAAATTATAATATAAAATTCATAAGCAAAATAGGATTTTTATATAAGTATATTGCAAAAGGTACCTACTTAATTATTTTTATTGATAAAAAGTCACAATTTTTGACAATTAAATTCTCACACATCTTTTTGTTTTAATTCCATACGTCGAAATTTTCTTATTATTTTAAATTAATAATTTTAATAATTAATTACTACATCCCATCCCATCTAGGTGCCATATCTGGTGCAGACGTCGGCGGTCATGAATCTCCATAGGTTGCGGTCTTCGGCTATTCTTACAAAGTCTTCAAAACTTTTCACTCCCAGTTCATTTTGTAGACACGTAATTAATGAATTCCGCTTTCTACCGCGTGTAACTGTCCCCACTATTTTACCATTTAATATGTCCCATTCAACACCTTTGTCCCGTAATAAATGTCCCAAAAATTCAAATTGATGTTTTCTTATTTTACTCACTAATTGTCTATTTACACCCATCATTTGGAGCACTTTTTTATTGTTAATTTTACTTGTCCATTTTATTTTTAAACATCTCCTATATATCCACATTTCCACTGCTTTTAATTTATTTATCATGTTATTATTAATTGTCCACGATTCAGAACCATAAGTAATCACACTCCAAATGTAACATTTTATTAGGCGTACTTTCGTTTTATTACTTATATTGTTGTTTGTCAGAAAGTTTTTCATTTTGTTAAAAGCCACCTTTGCTAGTGCAATTCTGTTATTTATATCTGTTTCGCATTTGCCATTGCTAGTTATAATACTACCAAGGTATTTGTATTGGCTTACCCGTCTCATCTCCTTGTTGTACAATTTTATTACACTGTCATCAGCTTGTTGTTTCGTTTCTTTTCCCACCACCATATATACTGTTTTCTCTGTGTTAAGCTGTAGCCCCCACCCGTCGCTAAACTCTGTTACTTTTTTTATTAGTTGTTGCAATTCTTCCAAACTATTAGCTAACAAAATAGTATCATCTGCGTATCTGATATTATTTATGGTTTTGCCTCCAACTTTTACTCCTTCTAATGTTATAATTTCCTTAAATATTTGTTCGCTGTAAAAGTTGAACAAGAGGGGGGAGAGAACACATCCTTGTCTCACTCCTTTTTTAATTTCCGTATAATTTGACAGTTTTCCCCCTATTCTTATAGCTGATGACTGAATCCAGTATAGGTTTTTTATCAAATTTATTGTTTTTATGTCTACGCCAGCTCTTTCTAGGGCTGTGATAAGTTTTGCATGATTTACCATATCAAATGCCTTTTTGTAGTCTAGAAAACAGACATATACTTTGTTGTTAACTTCTAAGCTTCTCTCTATTATTGTTCTTAGCAGGAACAAACAATTTCTTGTTCCTTTTCCCGCTGTGAATCCAAATTGTAACTTTGAAATTTCAGGCAGTAAGAAATTTTTGAGCCTAACAAGGAGAACTGTCAGGATTATTTTAAGCACATGACTCATGAGGCTAATCATTCTATATTGATCACATTGATTTGATCTGCTTTTCTTAGGGAGTGTAATAATTGTAGACTTTGTAAGCTCTTCTGGAATTTCCCCAGATTTATAGATTCGGTTTGCTAAGCTGGTAATTATTTCAACTCCCTTGTCGTCTAGTGCGTCAATCATTTCTACTGTGACTTCATCTGGTCCCGGAGCTTTGTATTTGTTCATGGTTTTTATGGCAGATTCTATTTCTTCCTTTAAGATACTTTTTTCTTCCCATTTATCTTCTGAGGCGATTAGCGAATAATCTATGTCTTCAGGCCTGTTCTCATCTGCATAAAGATCTTCTATATATTCTTCCCATCTACATAATATTTCATTTTTTTCCATCAAAATTTCTCCCTCCTTGTTTTTAACATAGTTATTGTTATGTAGTCTCTTTTTATTACAAATGTACTCGATCTTTTTGTAAACTTGGTGTGATTTTTTTTGGTATAAATCTTCTATTTCTTTACAATTTTCATTAAGCCATTTCTCTTTTGCGTCGTTGCACATTTTTTTAATTTGTTTGTTCACGATAGTATATTCTGGAGTGTTTTTCTTTCTTCTGCGTTCATCCATTTTGTTTAGTATCTCTTCAGATATCCATTGCTGATTTTTACCTGAATTTATTTCTTTAGGAACAGTTTGTTCAATTGCATTTAAAATTATAGTCTTCATTTTTTCCCAAAAGACGTTGATGTCTCCTATTATTTTTGTGGGTTGCCATTTTTCATTTACTACTTCTTTGTAATTTTCTTTAATTTCTGTAATAGCTAATGCTTTTAAATCCCATTTGTTGCTGATACTTTCCTTTTTATAAGGAATTTTGAACTTCAACCTAGTGACTGCTACAACTGGTGTATGATCGCTATTACAGTCGGCACCCGGGTATGTTTTAACACTTAACACGCTATTTTTAAATCTTGAATTAACTGTAATAAAATCGATTTGATTTTTTGTGTGTCCATTTGGATGCCGCCAAGTATATAGTCGTCTAGGATGTTGTTTGAACCAGGTGTTCATAATTATTTGGTCGTTTGCTTTACACCACCCAATCATTCTTGCACCTCTTTGATTCCTAGTACCTAGCCCGTAAGGCCCAACAGTTTCTACGTCGCGCTCTGATCCAACTTTAGCGTTGAAATCACCTATGATGTAGATAACTTCATGGGGTTTGCATAGCTTTTTAGTATTTTCAAGCTCTTCATAAAATGAATCTATGTCTTCTTCTTCGTAATCCCCTGTTGGTGCGTAGACTTGTATGATGTTTGTATTAATATGTTTAGTTCGTAATTTCAAAAATATGATACGTTCGGAAATTGGGATATAATTAATTACTTTATTTTGCAGTTCTTTTTACTACATACTTTTTATAATTTATAATAACAAAAATTAATATAATATTTAAAATCGTAAATGCCATTAATTTGATTGGCCATAGAAGTGAAATTTATATTAAGCAATATGGCAAACAGTTTGAACAATATTTGTAATTTAATATACATTATTTTTTTTACTGTAAATCTGCAATTAATTACGAAGGTAATCATTCTTATCATCAAGTCCATTCCATTTTTACCTTACATAAAAATATAATATTAAATCCCCAAATTAGTAATTATAGTACAAATTCTGACATTAATATTTGAGACAGTCATTAATCTTAAATAAAACTGATATTTGGACATCCATTACCTTTTCACAACGTTTCTGCTGCCGTCATCAGGTGTACTGATAATACTAATTCCTAATACTACGAGCCTTATATCTGGTAAAATGAGGGTGGTCAAGCGTGGTTGGGAGTTCAAGTGTGTCTGGTGGTCCATGATTGGTTGTCGTCTACTGTGCAATGGGCTGTGGCTGTTCTTCAATTGGTGGTTCCCTGGTTGTTCTTTTCATTGCTGTGTTCTGAGAAATGATTTTCTTCCAAAGTGGTTTGATTTCTACACTGGCTTGGCTTTTCCCGGTTTGTCATGATGTACGCGGCCTCTTTAAACTCACGTTTGGAAGTGTGATCCTCTTTGGAGATGATTTTCGCGTTGTCCCATAAAATTCTGTGGTGGTATTCCCATGCGTGGTCTGCAATTCCCGATTTCGATGTTTCTCCTCTTGTTGTATCGGGAATTGCAGACCACGCATGGGAATACCACCACAGAATTTTATGCGACAACGCGAAAATCATCTCCAAAGAGGATCACACTTCCAAACGTAAGTTTAAAGAGGCGTACATCATGACAAACCGGGAAAATGTCTTTAGCCAAGCCAGTGTAGAAATCAAACCACTTTGGAAGAAAATCATTTCTCAGAACACAGCAATGAAAATAACAACCAGGGAACCACCAATTGAAGAACCGCCACAGCCCATTGCACAGGAGACGACAACCAATCATGGACCACCAGACACACTTGAACTCCCAACCACGCTTGACCACCCTCATTTTACCAGATATAAGGCTCGTAGTATTAGGAATTAGTTAGTATTATCAGTACACCTGATGACGGCAGCAGATATTAGCTACAGAAACGTTGTGAAAATTTGTGTTTTTGTTAAATAAAGATAAGTCCAAAAATCAGTTTTATTTAATAACGAGACATTATCTTATAAATTCAAAGTTAAAGTCATTAATCTATCTCAAAATTAATTAGAATTGATTCTTGATAATAGATACTTTTATTTCTTACAAAAAAGATCTTTATAAAATGAACAATACCGATGAGTTTTCTGTAGCAAGTTTCAATAGAAAAATGAATAAAAGAAAGAAATATTCATTGTTCAAAATTGGAGAGTCATCTCATAAATCATATATCCTAAATTTAACTGGGCCTACTGTACTGTCCCGTCCACATCCACACAAACCAATTTTATTTTCCGGGCAAGTAGGGTTAGGTTTGCTTTTCGTGTGCCTATAATACACATGACACATAAATCTATATTATATAAAATATGTATGAATATAACTTATATTATGTATATGAAAAAGCTGAAAGGTTAAAGATGATTATGAAACAACTTTTGATATTCAGCAAAACGTTATAATTATTAAAACAATAATAAGCATAATAAAAGCAGTAAATGAGAATATAATTGTATACTAAGAAGCAAACTGTTATGATTTGTATTTGAGTGTTTTTGTGTTCTATGTGTTGTGGTCGTTTATCAATAGCTCTGATTTATAAATTGAAACCAATGTAGAAAGCTGCAGCATTGACAAATCACTACAAAGATGTCGTTAACCTACATCGAAGAAATTTAAGACTGGAAGTGCTTTCTTATTGTTTTATTCTTGTCAGGAAGTGAAAAGTTAAATTGATACTTAGTTTTTCATTTCAACGGAACTGAATTCCTCTGTATGTAAATGGATTTATTAAATATAAAAATAAGGTCTCGGTTGTTATATTTCTTTGTATATACTTCTGTTAATTTATACAGGGTGTAACAGTTCAACGAGCTACCTCAAATAATTTCTATACTATTAAAGATACCATAAATTACTATCAGACAATTTTATAGAAGACCAAGGGGGATATCCGACTAGAGAAGAAAATATTTTTTAAACCAGTAATTCTCAAGTTACAATGCAAAGTTATATTTTTTTAAATGGGATGATATATATTTTTTAGGCTCATTCGATAGAGTATTTTTTCCTGGTTTCAACTGTATAATCATTGTATACCTTTACATAACAAGAAAATTGAGAAATATTCAATTGAAATTTAAATATATTTATATTTTATACTCATTTTTCGGTAGGCTATGCTTGAAAAACAAAAACTTCTATTTATCAATTCACTTTAATTTAATGTTAGTTGTTTTTCATACATAGCCTACTGAAAAATAACTATAAAAATCAAATTTATTTAAATTTCAATTGAATTTTTCTCAATATTTTTCTCATGTTAGGATATAAAATAATTACATGGTTGAATTCAGAAAAAAAAATACTCTATCGAATAGACCTAAAAATTATATATCATCCCATTTAAGAAAATATAACTTTGTATTGTAACTTGAGAACCACTGGTTTAAAGTAATATTTTCTTCTCTAGTCAATGTACTTCTTGGTCTTCTATAAAATTGTCTCATAGCATTTTATTGTATCTTTAATAATATAGAAGTTATTTGAGGTAGCTCGTTTAGCTGTTACACCCTGTATACAGGGCCATAGGAATGTATTACAGGAAATTAATTGTAGAATAAATCTGCCAATTACATTGTTTAAAAATTTAAAACCATGCATTTTTTTAGTTTTGTTTTTGCTTAGAAATTTAAGTTGATAATTATTTTACACTCACCAGTTAAAATTTTAATATCCAGATAAATAAACAATATAAAATCGGATTATTGACAGTAATGATAAATTTGTCATTAGACAGTTCATTTCGTTTCAGTCTTGTTTATTTAACTGGCAGTTAAAATTTTAACCTGAGATTGTTAAATTGGCCTTCAGATACTTAAAAGATGTCCTCCAAACGGTATAATTTTTTTCCATGCTTTGGTACATTATTAGAACATTGCTCATATTAAATACTTGTATTTAATAAGTTTTTACATGTAACTTCGACATACGCAAATCTTTGTACTGATTGTCGGTAAATTTCATTTCTCCCCATGTGTACATTCCGACTAGCTGATTTATGTAAAGCCACCAGATCAACAATACTAATAATTTAACCTAACCTATAAATAAACCTAACCTGTTGTCGATCCGGAGACATTTCAACCTTTCCCCTTCTATTGATAAACAACCACTTCCCCTCCCTTCCTTATCTACCCCTCCACCGTCCATCACTTGCCTGTCTGAGCCTGGCAGGCACCGGCTCGGTGGCCCTAGGTCGGTGGAACCACCCGGCGAAGCTGCCAACAGCTAGTGCGCCCGCCAGCAGAAGCAGCGAGCCGCACAACACCACCAGTAGGCGGCTCTGCGTCGACAACACCATCGCCATGGTGATGGTAGAAGGAGTATGGACACAGTCACATCACACTAGCACGGAGATTCACTCAAAGATGGTAAGCTAATGAGAGTGATGTTAGGTCGGGCTCATCTTAGATATTGTTGAGAATTTGAATTATTTAAGATATATTTTATTTTGAACTTGAGTATTAATGTGTATCTGGAGGTATATTGAAATTTCTAAGGTGTTCTCAGAGTAGAGAAAAATTGGTATAACGAAGAAAATATTATTGAAAATAGCTTTTTGAACATTTACACGTTGTTCGCTTATACTATTATGCTCAGTCCGGTTACATTGAAGCGGAACTTAGATGCATAATAATATTGATATATTATCTCTAATGAATAAATTCAAACGAGAAACGTTTAGTATTAATCTAGGTACGACTAAATAGTAAAATAATTAAAGACGATTTAGCATAGGTCCGGTGGTTTAAGGGTTAGAGCCGAGGTTAGAGCAACGACTCTTACAGGCCTATTCTACTAAAAATATATATAACGATATCGTTACCATACGACTGTCGCTAAGCATTTGGTTGAACGACTTTAATAACGACAAATGCCAAAAAGGTATTCTACTAATCATATCGTTATCAAGTTATCGTTGTGATGAGTTTAACGATAATATCTAACTTCATGTTGATTTTGACAGAATAAATTAATATTTGTTTTTCAATTCAAATTTGACATTGATTCAAATTTGAAATCTTCATCGTACATAAAATTATTTATTATTCTCATCCTCGTTTTACAGTTTACACACTCCATATCTACTTGCGCCGTATGAAATTTGATATAGGTATATGCCTATAAAATGATCAACAATAATTGCAGATTTGTATTAATGATATGATTATTAATGATTGACTTAATACCACATATGAATCCTTTTCTACTGATATCCTCCTTGCTACTGATTTCTGATAGCTTTCATGAACAAAAAAATGCAAAGCTGCCATCATCTGAATTGAAAACAAAATATTTATGTGCATTCATATGTAATGTAATACGCATAAATAATAATTTATAAATAATCTAGAATTTTTTGGCAAACCATCACTTCAACGAGTTCCTCATATATGGTGATATTTGCGTAAATAACTCTCTACATGCTTGTTTACTCAGAAAAAAAAATCTCAAATTTTCATCCGGTACAGTAAAAGGACGATTATATAAAATGTCATATTAAAAAATTTAATAATATAATATGTAATAATATCTTGCTCAGCTATAATTAATAAAATATCTTCTTCAGCCATTTTTACTTTTGTTTTCAAAATATATCTAACTTTACGACTTCAACGAGGCATGTGAACTTGTCGTTCATAAACGACATAAAATAACGATAAGTAACGATACGTAACGATAAATAAATTAGTAGAATAGGGTTTTGGTAAAAATCGTTATTATAACTACATGTCGCCTGGTAACGACTCGTAACGATACATATTTTTTTAGTAGAATAGCCCTGTTAGTCATGTCCGCTAGGGATCCCGGGTTCGAATACGACTAAGGCTGTGTCCGATGTTGTACTTTTATCAGAAGTAATATCACAAGACCTCCCGATTTTTTCGATAAATTTTTATTTAATCCGAATTTTTTTGTCTAGCAACAAATACGAAAGCAAACTCCGAAGGAGAACGGGTTTCACTTAATGTCAGTTTGCTTGAGTGTTTTTGCTTAAAAGCAAAAAGAATGAGTGCTTAAAAATAAAAATTTATCTGACTATTTCACGCATAAATTTATAAGCCAATCCAAATTCAGAATTCTATCTATACTGTATCTGGTTTAAGATTGTAGTGGTATGAAAATAGGAACAGTTTGATTGGATAATATTGGGGTATTATCCAATCAGAAAACAAGATAAAACTGCTGCTATCTTCGCATCGCTGCAATATTAAACCACATACAGTGCAGGGGGTCTATTCTAATTCATAGCCACATGTGCTATCCGCTATAAAAGTTCCATTACTAGCTAACAGATGGATTCAAGTCGGATAGCCACATGTGCTATCCGCTATGACAGATGTCAACCGTGTTGGTGCTGATAGCTTTCACTCTAATTTGACTGTGGATGATCGTGGCTTTGTTCTTATAGTACCTATTTGTGTTTAATTTGTGTTAGTTCTTGGTCTGGATTTTTATTTAGGTTTGTTGTAGGATTATTTTAGTAGTTTTGTTATATATCTTAATTTTTTATTAGTAATAGTGTGTTAGATAAATTAGTTTAGTTAATAGTTTTATTTATATATTACATTATTAAATTTTCGATAGATTTAGTTTCTACTGCAGCAACTTTAGTATTTTAACACAAAATTGAAAAACCGAACTGCTTGTCAACTTGTCATTCAGAGTTATCAATCACTTTCAAAACAAATATTCAAATTATAGCGTGTCACTTTTCTCGTAGCGGTACCACTAAAGCTCTCGCTACGGATAGCCACATGTGGCTACATTACTATAAATTCCACTACTGGCCAATAGATGGAGTCGGATAGCGGGATTGGGCTACGATAGCCTCACGCTATATGAATTAGAATAGACCCTCAGATACCAAGTTTCATTTTGACAAAACACAGTCACAAAAAATTGTTTGCATCCTTTAAGCTAATAAGATGTCGTATTTTTACAAGTGAGTTTAATAAACGAAAATTTTTTGACGTTTAAGAAGCAAATTGTTTAGATACCTGTCAAAGTGTATATATTTTCAGTGTTATCAGTTTTTATTAAAATCGAGTCGATTCGGACAGGAATCTATTTAAAACGTTGACAAAGCAAACTTATATATAACACCTCAAAAAACAAGAATAATTAGAAGATTTTTGTCAAGAAAAAAATATATAAATGATTACCTGATTTTTATTTTGGAAATAGTCATCCGAATACCATTCGTGGTTATATTTTATTCTGGAAAAAAATTACGATTGCTTTACTCGAGCCTGTTACTAATATATCTCGTGACATTGGTCAAAAATCATTCGTTTGACAAAAGGTGATTTTTTTGTCAATGCCACTTAATAAATTGCTAGGCAACCAGCTCTCGTAACAATCTGAAAATTTTTCCGGCAAAAATTTACCCCGTATGATATTGTATATGAAAAAATCAGAGAAGTCGTGTGGTATTTGGGGAGATAAATTGCAAAGACAACGTAAAATGAAACAATTTAATTATTATTATATTATTTTTGAACTTGTAATATTAATTAACTGTCACACTGACAGTTATAAACAATAACAACTGTTTATTTACTTGCTAGCTGAAATTCGTCGGGGTAATGGAGTTTTATCAGTATAATACTGTTCCTATTGGTTGAATTTTCAAGTGTTTTGCATCATGATTGGTTAAAAACTAGTCGTTCAAATTAATCACCCTAATATATAAATTTATATGCCTTAAATCAAGCCCCAAATGAGGTCTTTATTTAGGATTTTTAGTATTAATACGAGATCGGACACAGCCTTAAGCATACATGTTTGTATTTATGTGAATCCACTTTGTAATTAGGATTTAATCCTATTGAAAAACAATCAAAATAATAATGATAATGTATAGCCCACAAATTTTGCTACTAAAATGGTTCATAACGTTGATAATCTGCACAATTAAAATAACCCAAAAATATTACTGACAAACCAATAAATACTTCAAATATTGTGCAAACAAATTTTGTTCAACAAAATAGATTGTGTAATTAGTCAATATACAATGAAAAATAATATGCAATATCAACACTCCCGTATCTGGAATAATATGGGCTGAGCCCTTTCCGGGTAGTTTATGTTTAAATTATAAACAGGCTTTATGTTAATAAAAAAAACTATATTAAAGAATAATAATTTATTTTAGTCTTTCTTAAAAAAATAATCATTGAACATCTTGAAATTTTTACTAATTTAACACTGTTACTGCAGTACATGAACATCTAGGGCTCGTTTAAGTTAGTTTAGTTTGTTTCTCGGTTTAATTCCCATTGCTAGGTGTGTCAATCTGCATTTATTCGCAGAGTTCGGTAATAACGACACCTATATCTGCACCATAGAGAACGCTTTACCAAGTTGTTACTTCACGGGCTCTCAAAGCTGCCGTGAAGAGAACACCACAGGGATCACTTTTGTGCTATTGTCATGTTTGACTTCGGTCGGATTCGAACCAGAATGGGGTATTCCGGTTTTATGGAATTTATGCAAAATAGTATCTCTTTTTTCTATAGTTTACATCTTCATATATAGTAGGAAGATATAATAAAACATTTTTGAAAACTGCGACGTAGATTCTATCAGCCGTATTCATAGTGCATCTGTTCAAGTTTAAACTAAGTCTATCTTAAGTCTAACTTGGACCGGCGCAAACAATTATTCATAGGGGCAGTTTAGCGCTAGTACAGGTTTAAACTTAGCCTAAAATTTAGACCTACTCGCACCCTAGTTTATCGCGAGTCTAACTCAGTTGACAGCTGCAGTATGACAATATAATTTATGTGTTTAATGCAAATTATTATTTAATATAGTGTAAGTAATATAAATATTTTCAAAATTCGTATTAGGTAATTTTTTAATATTACTGTGTCATGAATACAAATATTAATCATGTTATATTGTTTCATTTTTAGGAAGTTCATAATAGATTAATGGTTTTGATCATGTTAATAATATAATGATATAGATGATATTAGGAACATAGTGGAACATCGGTGAAGATACCAGTGTTTATCATACTTTTCCATTTAGAAATTAAATTATATCGAATAGAAAAATTTGTAGGTTAGTTTTTCAGAAAATGTTCAGTTGTTCATTTTATAGAAACTAAAAAGTGATTTAAATTTGCAAATTTAAGAAAGAAAATCTGCAGACTTTAAATGATAGAATAAAACCATTATTAGAAAATGATACTAACAATAAAGAGTGCCCAATTTCAGTCAATGTGAAAAGTTTTGAGCACAGTACGATTTAATATATATATATATATATATATATATATATATATATATATATATATATATATATATATATATATATATTAAAGTAAATCTGGTAATATATAATTTATAAATAAAATATGATATGTAACAACTATTTCCTTGAAAATCCTGATATACTAAAATCATCAATGTGTGTTATCGCAATCAAGAAACAACTTATGGATAATAATTAATTGTATGTATTTCGTAGTTAAAAGCTAATAAAAAGTTCCAATGATGTTTTACTTATAAGAAATCAGTGCAGTCAACATCAGCTATGATCAAAAAATTCAAAATTGTATTCACTACGCATGAGGAGAACAATATATGATCATAGCCGATTAGATAGAATTGTTTAAAATCGATTTACTTAGATCATGTTTAAACCAGGTGTAAATATGACTATGAATAACCGGTTTAGTCTTGGTATATGTTTTTGCTCATTTTAGATTAAATATATTCCGTTAGGAACAAAGGTGGTGCAAGTTACTACGCGGGTGTATTTTGTATTTGATATTTTATTCACTTTGTGTTAATAGTTAATTACATGTTCCTCTGATATTTGTTTGTTTACCTATACGTTATCTTGTTCAAAAGTTGTAAACAAGTAAATAGCTGTCTATAAACAATTCGCTGCTGATCTCAATATCGGATGCTCGTCATAAGCGCGCCATGATAGAAAATTTAAATTTCGATGAATTTAAAAAAAATCATATCTCGGTTATATATGTATATATTTTCTACTCAAATTTATATATATATATATATATATATATATATATATATATATATATATATATATATATATATATATATATACATACATATTAACAGAGGTACAGGACTGGACTAAAGAAAAAAATATTATTAATGCGGGAATACCCCATTACTGCTAGTATGATTATGATAAATATTATGAATGAATACGAATTATTACCTATATTCATATACATAAGTATTCGCGGTTCAAGAAAAATGCTCGCAACTAGCGGCCAACTCACGAAGCTCTTAAAAATGACGTCACAATGCGGCCGGCATGTAGTATGTTCGATGTTACTATAAACTTCAATTTGAGTAATTCTCCGTAAAAAGTTGTTAATAAATTATTTACAAAGCAAATATATTCATTTCATTTCTCTCCTTCAAAGAATTTGATTCCACATGTAATTATGTGCCCGGAATCAATAATTTCTTCTCCCTCACTATAATTTCGGGACTAAGCCGTTGCTTTTAAATAACAAAAAGAGCTGGATTGCAGTTTATCCAGAATAGTAGAAATTGCAATTTTTTTATTGTAATGTCTTATTTTAGCTAAAATATAATAAGAAAACATAAAATTGGAGTGCGGAAACAGGTATTTATATATTTTTTTGGAAAAATATTTTTTTAAATTCCTGACAAAAACAATACCTAACGCACAGTAATGTTTTAAGATTTTTTTTTAAATCTTAGCAAAAACAATACCTAACGCACACCATGCACACATTCAACATTGCTCGGCCCACTATCTTCATTTTAGTTTACAATAGTTTGATAGATGAATTATAAATAAAAAATGTAGGATACGAAGGAAAATAAGATATAATTTTGCAAATATACATTAATTGAAACAGTATTATTCGTATAAAAGCGTAAGTACCTACTTAAATATGGAAATATATGTAGTTCATCTAACCTAAATTTTACAGAAAAAATGCCAAAATCTCTATAAATATAGCTTTCCGCACCCAATCGCGTTTTCAAAATCAGGCGACCAATCAAATTCTTAGGACCTAACGCGTCATTCCTAATTAGTAATCAGCTTTAATCGCTTATAGTTTGCGACCTAATCAATATTGAAACATAATTTTTTCACTAATACTCATTAATTTATGCATATTTTCGTCTTCTTATTTAAAATAGTTAAAATTTGACTATGGTATATTACCCTAGTTTACCTTAATTTTCTTGCTTTCCTATCCTAGGTAAGGGAGGTTAAAATCGCATATTTTGAAATTTGTAAACAGGTATCTATGTTTCGAAGTCCCTATGATCAAACTTTAACGATGATATTATTTATCTGTGGGTCTGTGCATACATGTTTTGAAAATCTGTGGCCACTGTAATTGAGTTACTATACCCTGTTTTCAAACTAGGAGTAAATTCAAAAGTCAGATTTACAGCAATAAAAGAACTACATAAAATATTTGCAATAAATTTAAATTATTAAACTTTCAATCTAGTTATGAATGATATTACACACTTAATTTTTCTAAGAACTGTCGGTTTTTCATTTAAAATATATTTGTTTTGGTGTGAACATGGCTAAGCAGTGGCTAATCAACGTATAGATCGTACTAGGAAAATAATTATGAATTTATATCTCTTACTTTTATAAATGGACTATAGATCCAACAAGAAAAAAAATAAATAAATGGAAATTGTTATTTAAATTTCAACTAAAATTGTGAAGACAAATTACATTTCCAGGAATCAAGTCTGAATTCAAGAATTTATTTAACCTATATTCCGTAGTAGTAGAATAGAACAATGTCGTAAAGTGGATTGTTTTCTTTAAGATAAAAAATTCGCATATAATATCCTGCTGCTGTTGACCGATATTCTGAGATGACAGCTCGATCCATTGATAGATGTACATGATATATTTTTGCCTTGAACCAATTACCTTGCTGACGTCACAAGGACACGTATATTGAAAATGAAGACGCATCATGATTGAGTTTTGATACGCAGGTAACAAGAAGAGTCTGAACTGAAGTTATTATAGTCCTAAAACTTTATATATTTAGATATAGTGTGTCAAAGTTTATACAGGAAGATTCGGAATTAGTGTATGGTCTAACAAACTTTAGCATCTTATTCCTGTCATTTTGAGCAAAAAATGTTAAATGAAAGTATGTCCGTTACAGAGTTACAGCCCTTTAACAGTGCATCTCATCAGGCACATTTTTATTAACAACTGTGGTACTAGTGCACTAAAATTTTTAAGTTGGCATGAGGATACTACTTATTTATATGAGATGCATAATTATACTTTCTTTTGTTTCTGTATCTCAACCAGAGGCGTCTAATATGGGGCAATCATTGAAAGTTTTTTATCTTTCTTTTTACCTAAGTTTTTCATTTTTTTTACACAAAAAGGTACTCTTGCTAAAACATGATAAACGCAGTTGTTTGGATTATTTATTTTTTATAAAAAATCAAGTAATCCCAAATTTTTAGTTAACAGTTAAAAAACAATGAAGTTGCCATAGGAAATAATTTTTCATTGCCTTTATATCTCGGAAACTATTGCAAATCGGACCCATGTTGATTAAGCTTCCTTTTTACTAATTTTGGTCAGTACTATATATCCTTAAAATTGATGACAAAGGTTAAGAAACACCCTGTATAATTAAGGTTTCCTAGAACTACAAATCCGTTTCAATTTAGATGAAGTTTAAAAAAAAATACAAAATCCTAATGGAGGACTCCATTGACAGACAAATGTCAGTATCTAAAATCAAGTGCAGTAACATCATTTTATTAAGAATAAAACTATAGGTAATACGTTGAAGAAGCATTTTTAGTGAAAATCTGTGCATCTGCATACACACCTATGCAATAGTTATTTATGTACCTAGGACAAAAAATTGCATATTATACCAGAGCTTAAGTTTACTTACTGAGGCGAAGCCGAAGTAAAGCAAACAAGCGAGGCTATAATAGGCAGTTTTTGCCGAGGTGCATATTACATTTTTCTGTCTATACCTTACTAATAATAGATCTAGAAGGGTATAGTACACACAATTACATTAATATTAAATCGTATAGTAGGCTTAGCCGACGAAAAAGGTTTGCGGACGATAAATGATGGCTTAGCGTACGAAAAGGTTTGCGGACGAAAAAGGTTTGCGGACGAAAAGTGATAAACTTCTAAAAAGTGTCACCTTTCGTCCGAAAATAAGTACGTAAAATTTCACTTTTCGTTTAGGTAGACAGAATAGCTATTTGTGTATTAAGAGCGCAAAATGGGACATTGTCGATTGAAATCGACAATGTCCATTTGCGCTCGAAACACACACAAGATTTTTTCTACAGTCGCCACAACGGGGTCCTCCACCATAACAAAAATTTATTTTTTATTTATTTTTACTTATCGGTATTTTCCATTCTTCTTGAGCTATTGCTTCAATCCACGGTGTAGTATCTATAGGTGAGTGCACGACGTATTCCAATGCATTACGAAGAATGGCTAACTAACTGGGCTAGTTCATACAGTTTGCCGCTAGATGTCAGGTTTTGTTGCGACCCGGTTTTTACACAAAATATTTAAAATATTAAATTATTCATATATAACGCATAATATGAATGCCCTATTTTATTTTCACAGCCGTGCGTCATTTTGTTTGGTTACGTAAGTGGGTAATATGTAACTACAGTGTTATTAATTCCTGACTAAACGTTTCCATTAAGAATGTTACCAAGTAACATTTCTCAACATTGTATAGTTAGAAATTTGAGGAGCGAGCGTTTTTTCTACTTTGTCGCTCTAGAGCGGCAAAGTGACATTTTGCGTTGACAAAAGAGAGCGCAAATGGCTACTTTGTATATAGACTGTAGAAAAAAAGTATTATGTAAGATACATATTTATAAAAATAAAAATTGACGGAAGGTATTGTGCCGACCACGAAAGATTTTTAATATAAGCAAATTACATTCATTAAAATATTAAATTATATAAAAAATTATATAAAATACTCGATATGTAATACTGACTATATCATTTTTTGAAGCGTAAAAAAGTCAATAATCCAATATGACATTTGACATTTTCTAAGATGAGCTCAGATCCTAACAATCGACTCGTCTAGTAAACACAATGTTAGATACCAAGTTAAGATGAGAAATACTGCCGCATTATTTGTTCGAAATTACGGAGAAAAATCTAAGTAACACTTGAAAAGAAAACATCTAGGAAAATAAAAACACATTTTTATTTTCGAAAAATTTCAGTGAAGATAATACAATACAGCAATTTCATAATATACGTCAAAGCAGATGTACTAGAATTAACATTTTAATTAGAGATTATCGTTATCATTTATAATTGTAAAATTATTAATTTTAATATTTGATGATTACTAGTCTATAAATTAATGGATATTTTTGCTATTTGTGTACAAAATAAAACTCAATTTCATAATCAATGACATTTCGATAACATTTCAACTAATATGTAGGCAAAAATTGCTTCTATGTGTATATTTGGTATACTACGGGCGAAATATTTCCGAACACTGTGGATTGTAGCAAGAGCATTGTTCTAACCGGTGTCAACTAAAACCATGTCAACGACCTGGCACATACTTTAGGTAGGGTTATTAACGAAATCGGTGGTGTTGCCAATATACTGATTAAGCCGAAGATGTACTGACAGCCATGTCCAATAAATTTGGCTTCATTATTCCAAATTGTATATCCTACAAACAAGTCAAGAAACAAATTATTTTAAATAATTTTAAATAATGCCACCACTGGTGTTAGAACTTAGCTCGTGCTACCAGCCTTTATAGGTAGATATTTTTTTTTTGAAAATCGGAGATTTATTAACATATTATTGAATAAATTCTAAATACTGATTGAATGAATTTTGTTACCATTTTAATGAATTTTGATAATTATGTTCTGTAATACCTACCTTAAGTTTAATCACTATTTGTTTACATACTAATTCCATTTAAATATGTTTCATTTATAGAATTGCACATTAAAAATAATGACTGATAATTATTAAGAATTTGATTGATTAAGGGCCGGTATTTCCATCTTCGGATAAAGTGCTGGATAACTTATCTGTTGGATAAATGAACAATATCGCATCAAAAAATGACATTCAATGTAATTTACTTCATTTATGCTTTTATTTCGATGCGATATTTTATCATTTATCTGACGGATAGTTATCCTGAACTTTATCTGGAGATGGAAATACCGGCTCTAAATGTTGCAAATAACAAAGAAAAGCATCGCGCTTTTAAAATTAGAGTAAAGCACTAATATTATTATTAGCCTATTAACGTCCTCAGAAGCCACACCGAACCATAATGTTTGACCACTTAAGGTGCATTTACAAATGAAAATTAGGTTTAAGAGCAGTACTCAACAAGACACCTGTGCGCCGTGAAACTGTCATTCGCTTGTCATTATTAGTTATATTTTAGCAATTAAGTTATGACAGTCTCCATGTTCTTCTCGCATTTATTTAAAAAGCCGAATCCACTAAGTGGATACTAAATAAAGATGGGTGTATACATCTATATCATTTTAAACTCGTTATCATTGTGAAGTTTGTGACGTCAAACTAAATCATAAACCTAAAGTTTGGACCTTGCAATGTTTAGCTTTATGATTTGGATTTAGAAACCCTAAATTATGAAGTGTGAATGGAGTCATTACATAATATGCGGCCAAAGTCTTTATATCTAAAGTATAAACCATAAATCTAACCCTAATTTTCATTTGTGAATGCATCTTTACTGTACTGGTACGTTAAGTTCGGTACAGACACTCTTCGATCGTAGGAGGAAGGGTTTATCTGTGGTATAGGTCAGGATTGCCACGGTGACCCAATCCGGCTTGGTAATAAAAGCTCTACCTTAACAATTTATAAACCAGAATAAAGTGTAAGAAACAATACTTAAATTTGTGTAGGTATTTATTTAGAAAAAAAAAAAAATATCACAAGTGTCTTCTAATGAAATTATCTAGTATTGAGAATATTCAGAACCAAACAAATTTTTCATTCAAATTTTAACCTTACCCACTGTTTTTTTTTTAATTCTAGATTATGTCAACTGAACCCCTAATTTATATTTAGAAATAATATGAAAAAATATTAAATAAATGTATTAATATTAAAGACAAGGATTTTCTTACACCGTTTGTTTAAATTTTTAAATATTTTCGGCATTCCATCTGTAAATTTTTTAAATATCTCTTTTAATATTATAACTACAATGTTATATTTGAAATGTATTTAATAAACATAAAAGTGAGCTTGTCACAAAATGATTATTTTTTTCCAATAACTAGAATTTTATCAATTAAATCTCTTTATCAAAGGAACACTTTAATTATGACGACGTATATAAATTTCTTTATCCACAACTGTCAAATAATATACCCATAATTCTACCGATTTTTATCAATTAATGACCTTCGTTACTGTTACTAATTGAATAATATTGACAGTTCAATAGAATAATATTATTCAATCGTTATGCCAAATTCAAATCCTACCTTTCAAAGATTACACACAAAATTACTTTTAATAAGTAATTCTTTCCACATAAAAAGCCAAAATTACACTAGTTTTGTCATTATTCATACTTTTATTTTCTTCTTAAGCTTGAATTGTAGCTGAATAGTCGGTTTTAAGATTTTATATTAAATGTCAAATCACCTCATAATTTTGTTACAACTACACCGATGACTAGATTTGTCTATGTAAACAAAAACTTTTTTGCATTTGTCAGTGAGAAAATTCTACTTATTTTTCAAAACCAATATGTCACTGATATGTTATTATTTGACAATTGTGGATAAAAAGTATAGTATTCTATTCGCATGTAATGGTTATTACTCATTCGAATGATTTACATCACTCGCGTTCGCTCGTGATGCAAACTTCATTCTCATGAGTAATACCATACATTACATGCTCATTGAATAATATACTATTACATATTTATGGTAATTTTGCGTTTGTAGCTAATGGGATGAACATGAGAATCCGTGACATAGGTCTTTAACAGAATATTCTTTCTTTTCAAATATTAAAATTTGGAGACTCGTGGCTGTGTGCGTTACGTGACCGGTTGGGATTCGGGCGGCTCTAGTTCGATACCGACCGATTTGAAACTTGAAAATTAATTTCAATTTTCAAAAGCACAAAAATGGTGCTTCTCTTCAACTGCTTTGAGAGCTCTCAATGGTACAGGTAGTTACCTACATACATCGTCATTGCTAAAATCTAATAGAAGCAGATTGGCAGACACAGAAATGCCAAAAATTTACGTTACGGTCCCCCGAATAAACTTTATTTAAAAAAGTGGTAAAATAAATTTAGTACGTATGTGCTTATTTTTTAAAAAATTATGTGTAGTAAGCAGATTGGTACACCCAGCAATGGGTAATATGCCATGTCAAAACAAGGAACAAGTTAAAAAGACGGTAAGTATTTAATAGTCAACCGACGCTCATTTTAAAAAATAACGCATACTAAATCTGTTTTTAACAACGTCTTTAAATTACGATTACTCAATCACTAAAAACGTAAGTCTCTAAAACATTATGTTTTGTATAAATCATTCCATAAAGTTTTAGCTACGCGACAGACAATTTTTAAAAAATAAACATTTTCTCATGTTGAAAGGCTATATCACGAATTTTGAGGTTCATCCTGTATAAATTCAACACAATTTTCAAATGTCATCTTAAAATTTAATTAAAAATTCCTTAAAACAAATTGTACGCCGCTCGAGAATAAAGTTATTTTATCAACTCGTGCAAATTAGTACACTAGCCTAACTTTTTTATTGTTGGTAAAATATGTCCTTACTGGCTTGTAACAGAAATAAATAAAATATGGAAAATAATTCGGTTTGTAAATTTTCATACAAAAGTAAACAATGTGTAGTGTTCGGTATATTTTGTCCCGTAGTGTACATAATAATATACTGCCAAAAAAATTGATCTGTTGAAAATATTTTATATGACATCCGCACATCAAGTTTGACAGATTGAAATATGCCTCCACGCACCGGAAACATCAAACATGCGGCAATTTTCCCCTAACTCACTCACCTTGGCATCTAACACTATACAAATCAAGTTAGCTTAGACTTAAAGTTAAAAATTATTGTCACAAATCACTTTTGTTTAATTAGAAAAAAAAGAGTTTGCAACAGATAAAAATTACGATAAAGTTGGAAGAATTCACAGATCACCACAGTTTAATAAAGTAGTGGATATAAAGTTTAAGAAAGTGTTAGTATGGTGTAAATCTGTGGATGCGTATGGAGTGCAATCCATATTCCATATAACTTCGCGCGCTGTGTCCGTTTCATCTCGCATGTTGCCGACAGCGCCTCTGCCGACGCCACGTGCGAACTAAATCCACCGCGACAGGAGCAGGACTGAAGTGGCGCTCGTGTTAGTGACCCTACCCCTATCACACCGAGCGTCACACGCATGCGCTCACACCGACACCAGGACAAATTATGTTAATTCCGCAGAATCGTTTTACCGCTGTGAAAAAATTCAAGTCTTAATGGCCAACCATGGCGAACTAGATAAATATCAAATTGTGAAAAGGATGTAATGAAAGCTCAGAAGGTATATATTTACGGATTATTTTCAGAATAGGGAGAGTTTAAATATGGAATTAAGCTTGGTGGTTGTAAATTTCAGGATTAATTTTTCCCTGGACACGTACGGAAATTGTGACCGTACTTTTGTATTATAAATATACAGTAGGTACTGTCCAAAACATTGGGTATAGTTAATAATGAGGTTCTGTATCTGACCTCGAGGCTTCGCCTATGGGTAGTGATGTGTCGTTAATGAACGAATCGTTCATTTTGAATTTACTCACTTTAATGAGCCATGAACGAACGGCTCTTTAGTTCGCAAAGTATGGCTCACCAGTTCACACTATCTCTGCGTTCGGTCTCACTCTGTGCCATCGTTCACGTGCTATGCTCTTTAGAACGCTCATTGTTCATTAAACAGCACACTAGCACGAATGACTCACCGCTCAGTAGATAGTACAGTAGCACAGCTGCACGACATACAGCACGGAGCAGGGAATAGAGCTGAGCTAATGCTACGCTCTGCGCTACGAGTCGTTCAAAACATACGACACTCGCGCAAGTGAGTGCAGCAGTCACAGCACACATAAAGAGCGCTTGTGCGTTTTAAAAGAGTCGTTTAAGTGAACGACTCACTTTAGGGAACGGAGCAAAATGAACTGACTCACTACCTATCGGTAAAATATATAAGCCTTCAACTGTAATGAGACATATCCCACCTCGGCTGTAACGAAATATATCCCACGTCGGCTGTAATGAAACACATCCCACCTCGGATGTAATATAATAGGAAATTGATCATTTATATTAAAACTAGAAATTAGAACTATATGAAAACATAAGTTTTTAAATTTTCGTGATTTTAATGCACTTAACATTTACGGCACACATCCACTCTAATCGAAATTCTTACACCTTTCAAGCCTTCTGCCGCATTTCTTGAAATCCAGAATCCATTTTCCAGTAAATGAACGCAGAAAATAACCAAACAACGACAACGAAAGTAAACTAAATAACACTTATTTGAATTTGTATGAAAGTAAAATATGTGTAGAATGATATAGGCTGCCAATGGTAAACAATAATTGAACTACACAATACCTATACGTGTTGTTTTTCTACTTTATTGCTGTGGTTGTTATCTATTTGTCTACCCAGAATTCCAATTACTGACCCCAAAAGTTATTTTTTCTACAGTCTATATAGAAAGTAGCCATTTGCGCTCTCTCTTGTCAACGCAAAATGTCACTTTGCCGTTCATGCGCGACAAAGTAGAAAAACGCTCGCTGTCCAAATTTCTAACTATACAATGTTGAGAAATGTCACTTGTCTACATTCTTAATAGAAACGTTTAGTCAGAAACTAATGGCACTGTAGTTACACATTTACAACTTTCACAAGTCAATTTGACATATAACTGCTCTGTCGGTATATTACATAACCAAACAAAATCCCGCACTGCTGTGAAAATAAATAGCGCATTCATTTACAAAAACGAAAGTAAAACATGCTCAGATTAGATTGAAGCAATAGCTCAAGAAGAATGAAAATAACGATAAATTAAAATTAAATATAAAATAAATTGTGTGAACAGTTGTACTGCCACCGGCAAAAGTTTGGCGTGAACGCTCCAAATGGACATCCACTTTTCCACTGCACTAGTTTAATGTACTTGAAACAAATAAATTATACAAAAACTTATAATATTCATTACAAAATTGGCATTAATTTGTTGTAAAAACGAATGCCAAAACAATATCTTGAAGTCATATTTGAATACGTTCCTATTTTCACTGCAAAACTATTGAATAGTACTGTACGTAGAAAGTGTACATTTTATTATTTTTTATGGTGGAGGACTGTAGAAAAAATCTTGTGTGTGTTTCGAGCGCAAATGGACATTGTCGATTTCGAGAGAATGCTGCGCTCCTGCGTCGCCCGTCAACAACCTCTCAATCGACAATGTCCCATTTTGCGCTCTTAATACACAAATAGCTATTAAACATATTAATACCTACATCTTTTAAGTATTCAAAAACATCAATTTACTTAATCCACCTATTTTGCCTGATTGGGTGTCGAGGTAAACATCAATTCAGGTGACTCCAATTATTATCAAATTCCACTGCCATTGTTTGAGAAAAAAATGAGGTAACACGTACGAGATAGAATATATAAAAAGAATTATTACGGCTTAACGAATAGCAATTTAATCTTTCTAGACCTACAGATCGCTTTCAATTTAAGTTTAAGAAAAAAATAAAAAATAAAAACAGTGGCGAGCCCCCTTGTTTTGACACCGTTCAAAGCTATAAGTCGCAAGCTATTGCCTTCTCTCAAAATATCAATTTAAACGCGAATATTGTCAGGTTTTTCTTTTTTTTTTTCTTAACATTTTTCTTAGTTATACTCGTATATAGAAGTATAAGCAGCATGAATGTTTAGAATCATTATCGTACATCCATCTCAAAATTCTGTGGCTGAATGCAAGAACAACCAATATCGATATTTCGTAATTTTGCGAATATGTGATTTAAAATCAGAATAAAACTTTTAATGTTAATAATAGTGTAGGACGAAATTTAAATCAAGTAGGCTCGGCATCTTTTAATTTTAGCGTGTCGTGCTCAAGAAAAAATAAAGAAATACATAAAATATTAATTTAAATTTAATACATTTTTTATTACTCATATCCACAACATGAGTCGGTCTCTAATACATAACAATAATTATAAAATTTTAACAATTTTACGTAGCAAAAGTGGAGACACGAACTGATGCTCGAGAAATGCACTAATTTATAAATGGTTTTAAGTCGAGAGCTTCTGAAGGCTTGGCGCAAATTAAGAATTGCAATGTGAATCGCTTTTTCTCTAATTTATTCTGCGTTAGTTCTCATCTTGCACGCGGCATAAACTCTTTATAGAACCAATCCGTGAAAATTTCTTTAGTGATCTATGTGCTTCTTTGACCGTAGGAGCGTATATTCAGACGTGTGTTTTTAATTGCTCTAGGATTGCGGGATTTACCAATAACGAGAATTTTCACTTTATGATTGCCGTTTGTAGAGCTGCAAAGCATAGAGATGATTTTTGCTTGCTAATTTTATCCGGGTGACCCTTTTTCGTCAGCATGAACCAAAGTCTTGTCAGGAAGACAACGCCAAAATAATTCGGATATGTCTGCATTAAAAATTTTATTTATACTTAAACCAATATCTTTTATTATCTCTTGTAACTTAATTCGGAATGGTTCCAAAGCTGTTTCGTCTTCGGGTAGTTTTTCACCCGTTATTTTTAAAGAACCCATTCCAAATCGTTCCTGAAACCCCTGAAACCAGCCTCTACTGGCTTCAAATTGGTTGTTTTCTTCGAAATCGGGGTATTACGGCATAAAAATATTTTTCAGAAGCATGTCTATGTTGCAAAAACCAAGAGTACACGGCATCCTCCACTTTTGAAAATTTAATTTTTCTCATTAACTTTTTTTCCTAGTGATATTTTGTGCGAGATATTACTTAATAATTTAATCCTTTCCTTATTTTATATCACTAATGGTCGAAAATTACATTATTTAGCTTTTAGACTATATGGGGTTTTTATATAAAGAAGCTTTAAAACATTGTGTTATTATGAATAGATTAAGAGAGGGGAAAGTGGAATTCCAAGTCTGTCTATTTGCAATATATGTACAGCATGCGACATCTTGTATACATTGTTAGCATTATAGCAGTTACCAATTTAATACTTGTCAGAAAAAAATATGTCTAGGCCCACCGGCCTCCTACAAGTCGTGGCCTATCGGGAATTTCTCGATATCAGTGGTTGTTTTTCTCCTCGCAAAATTTATTATTATCTATCTACAACCAAACCTTAGAAATTCACATCAACAGGTCGACAGAACAACGTCGCTAATATTTTCATGCGTATTACCTGGATTTAATTTGTTATAGAGCATATGACTACTTGACTAAATAGCAGTGATTCAAATGCAAATATATAGTTGTTATTTCAAAATTGGGAAATTGCTATTACATTACTAATAATTATTAATTTAACTTTATAACATAATATTTCTATTAATAAAAACAGTAATAATTAATCGCTTAAGCGTGTGGTGCTGAGCACCATCATTTGATTTTGCGTATGGTGCCCCAGCACGCGAGCACGTTTTTTATTGCCGGCCCTGATAATTGTACAAAATTTTATTTTATTGATTCTTTTGCCCTATGGCAACGAAATATAAATGAATTTATTTCAGTACTAGAAAATTTTTACTCAATTATCTAAGAAAAAAAAAAAAATTGCAAACACACACATCGGCTTTTCCCCGTATTCATAATTCAAACGTTTGCCATTTATTTTTTTCATAATAACCATTTATTTACCACTAAGGTAAAGCAGAGTTATGTAGTCTACGAAAAGTAAAAATTACTATGTGTCATATGAAATTTTTACCACTTTCAAATAACGATATGATTGATATGCTATAATTTAGTGCTAATTTATTGCTAATTATTGCCGTATAACACAAATTTATTGCTATTGTTGTTATGAAGATAATAACTAATTTATAAGTGTACCTCCAAGTTCACGCTGGAGGTACCACATTAATAAACCACAAAAACTAGTACGCAGTAATTTAGTGCTAATTTATTGCTAATTATTGCCGTATAACACAAATTTATTGCTATTGTTGTTATGAAGATAATAACTAATTTATAAGTGTACCTCCAAGTTCACGCTGGAGGTACCACATTAATAAACCACAAAAACAAGTAAGCAGTAATTTAGTGCTAATTTATTGCTAATTATTGCCGTATAACACAAATTTATTGCTATTGTTGTTATGAAGATAACTAATTTATAAGTGTACCTCCAAGTTCACGCTGGAGGTACCAAATTAATAAACCACAAAAACTAGTACGCAGTAATTTAGTGCTAATTTATTGCTAATTATTGCCGTATACCACAAATTTATTGCTATTGTTGTTTTGAAGATAATAATTAATTTATAAGTGTACCTCCAAGTTCACGCTGGAGGTACCAAATTAATAAACCACAAAAACTAGTACGCAGTAATTTAGTGCTAATTTATTGCTAATTATTGCCGTATAACACAAATTTATTGCTATTGTTGTTATGAAGATAACTAATTTATAAGTGTACCTCCAAGTTCACGCTGGAGGTACCAAATTAATAAACCACAAAAACTAGTACGCAGTAATTTAGTGCTAATTTATTGCTAATTATTGCCGTATACCACAAATTTATTGCTATTGTTGTTTTGAAGATAATAATTAATTTATAAGTGTACCTCCAAGTTCACGCTGGAGGTACCAAATTAATAAACCACAAAAACTAGTACGCAGTAATTTAGTGCTAATTTATTGCTAATTATTGCCGTATAACACAAATTTATTGCTATTGTTGTTATGAAGATAACTAATTTATAAGTGTACCTCCAAGTTCACGCTGGAGGTACCAAATTAATAAACCACAAAAACTAGTACGCAGTAATTTAGTGCTAATTTATTGCTAATTATTGCCGTATACCACAAATTTATTGCTATTGTTGTTTTGAAGATAATAATTAATTTATAAGTGTACCTCCAAGTTCACGCTGGAGGTACCAAATTAATAAACCACAAAAACTAGTACGCAGTAATTTAGTGCTAATTTATTGCTAATTATTGCCGTATAACACAAATTTATTGCTATTGTTGTTATGAAGATAACTAATTTATAAGTGTACCTCCAAGTTCACGCTGGAGGTACCAAATTAATAAACCACAAAAACTAGTACGCAGTAATTTAGTGCTAATTTATTGCTAATTATTGCCGTATACCACAAATTTATTGCTATTGTTGTTTTGAAGATAATAATTAATTTATAAGTGTACCTCCAAGTTCACGCTGGAGGTACCAAATTAATAAACCACAAAAACTAGTACGCAGTAATTTAGTGCTAATTTATTGCTAATTTTGCCGTATAACACAAATTTATTGCTATTGTTGTTTTGAAGATAATAATTAATTTATAAGTGTACCTCCAAGTTCACGCTGGAGGTACCAAATTAATAAACCACAAAAACTAGTACGCAGTAATTTAGTGCTAATTTATTGCTAATTATTGCCGTATAACACAAATTTATTGCTATTGTTGTTATGAAGATAACTAATTTATAAGTGTACCTCCAAGTTCACGCTGGAGGTACCAAATTAATAAACCACAAAAACTAGTACGCAGTAATTTAGTGCTAATTTATTGCTAATTATTGCCGTATACCACAAATTTATTGCTATTGTTGTTTTGAAGATAATAATTAATTTATAAGTGTACCTCCAAGTTCACGCTGGAGGTACCAAATTAATAAACCACAAAAACTAGTACGCAGTAATTTAGTGCTAATTTATTGCTAATTATTGCCGTATAACACAAATTTATTGCTATTGTTGTTATGAAGATAACTAATTTATAAGTGTACCTCCAAGTTCACGCTGGAGGTACCAAATTAATAAACCACAAAAACTAGTACGCAGTAATTTAGTGCTAATTTATTGCTAATTATTGCCGTATACCACAAATTTATTGCTATTGTTGTTTTGAAGATAATAATTAATTTATAAGTGTACCTCCAAGTTCACGCTGGAGGTACCAAATTAATAAACCACAAAAACTAGTACGCAGTAATTTAGTGCTAATTTATTGCTAATTTTGCCGTATAACACAAATTTATTGCTATTGTTGTTTTGAAGATAATAATTAATTTATAAGTGTACCTCCAAGTTCACGCTGGAGGTACCAAATTAATAAACCACAAAAACTAGTACGCAGTAATTTAGTGCTAATTTATTGCTAATTATTGCCGTATAACACAAATTTATTGCTATTGTTGTTATGAAGATAACTAATTTATAAGTGTACCTCCAAGTTCACGCTGGAGGTACCAAATTAATAAACCACAAAAACTAGTACGCAGTAATTTAGTGCTAATTTATTGCTAATTATTGCCGTATACCACAAATTTATTGCTATTGTTGTTTTGAAGATAATAATTAATTTATAAGTGTACCTCCAAGTTCACGCTGGAGGTACCAAATTAATAAACCACAAAAACTAGTACGCAGTAATTTAGTGCTAATTTATTGCTAATTATTGCCGTATAACACAAATTTATTGCTATTGTTGTTATGAAGATAACTAATTTATAAGTGTACCTCCAAGTTCACGCTGGAGGTACCAAATTAATAAACCACAAAAACTAGTACGCAGTAATTTAGTGCTAATTTATTGCTAATTATTGCCGTATACCACAAATTTATTGCTATTGTTGTTTTGAAGATAATTAATTTATAAGTGTACCTCCAAGTTCACGCTGGAGGTACCAAATTAATAAACCACAAAAACTAGTACGCAGTAATTTAGTGCTAATTTATTGCTAATTATTGCCGTATAACACAAATTTATTGCTATTGTTGTTATGAAGATAACTAATTTATAAGTGTACCTCCAAGTTCACGCTGGAGGTACCAAATTAATAAACCACAAAAACTAGTACGCAGTAATTTAGTGCTAATTTATTGCTAATTATTGCCGTATACCACAAATTTATTGCTATTGTTGTTTTGAAGATAATAATTAATTTATAAGTGTACCTCCAAGTTCACGCTGGAGGTACCAAATTAATAAACCACAAAAACTAGTACGCAGTAATTTAGTGCTAATTTATTGCTAATTATTGCCGTATAACACAAATTTATTGCTATTGTTGTTATGAAGATAACTAATTTATAAGTGTACCTCCAAGTTCACGCTGGAGGTACCAAATTAATAAACCACAAAAACTAGTACGCAGTAATTTAGTGCTAATTTATTGCTAATTATTGCCGTATACCACAAATTTATTGCTATTGTTGTTTTGAAGATAATAATTAATTTATAAGTGTACCTCCAAGTTCACGCTGGAGGTACCAAATTAATAAACCACAAAAACTAGTACGCAGTAATTTAGTGCTAATTTATTGCTAATTATTGCCGTATAACACAAATTTATTGCTATTGTTGTTATGAAGATAACTAATTTATAAGTGTACCTCCAAGTTCACGCTGGAGGTACCAAATTAATAAACCACAAAAACTAGTACGCAGTAATTTAGTGCTAATTTATTGCTAATTATTGCCGTATACCACAAATTTATTGCTATTGTTGTTTTGAAGATAATAATTAATTTATAAGTGTACCTCCAAGTTCACGCTGGAGGTACCAAATTAATAAACCACAAAAACTAGTACGCAGTAATTTAGTGCTAATTTATTGCTAATTTTGCCGTATAACACAAATTTATTGCTATAGTTGTTATGAAGATAATAACTAATTTATAAGTGTAGGTCCAAGTTCACGCTGGAGGTACCACATTAATAAACCACAAAAAATAGTATGCAGTAATTTAGTGTTAATTTATTGCTAATTATTGCCGTATAATACAAATTTATTGCTATTGTTGTTGTGGAGGTAATTAATTATGTTTAGGACAGAGCCATTTAACATTTATTAGTTAAATAGATTTTTAAAAAATCCCCCCTACACAATGTACAGCAAATAGAATATTGTACCAAGAGACTGAATATTGTTGCCATTCTAATAAACCCAGTAGCAGAGAATATCTAGGTCCAGGAATGTTCATCATCAAGGCTATGTCCTTAAATATCCCGAATTCAGGGTACTGGACGTTTAACGCACGTACAGCCCTGTCTCGCACGCAGGCCACCAGTCTCTGGAAAAATCCCACCAGCGGCACCAGCGTCATCAAATACCACCCAGCAATAGTGATTTGAGAATTTGAACCAACTCTTCATGAAAGATTGGAATCAGAGTGAACCTAGCAGCCGATTCGCAGCAGCCGATTCGAATGAAACATATTTTGGACAACCCTACCACGGTCGAAACATGCACAATGCAGAGATGAAGACAGTAATATAAGAACATAACATACTGAATATTATTTAACAAATATTAACATGTAAATATTTTAAAAAAATATAGAACAAAGTATATATTCAATGTTTTCATAAATGAATGATAGAAAATAATTTAAAATATTAAACAACATAAAGATCAAATATAGTGAGACTCAAAACTAAAATGCTCTTTATCACTATAATAAAGGCCGTGGGAAAACCATATTAACCACAGTTATTATTGTGAACCCCTGAATACAAAAATGTAAAAATTATTAAAATATTTGGGGGATAACGGTTAATAATATAAGATTAAACTCGGAAGCAACGAGAATTATTCTTGTTTCAAAGTTTTATTAAAAAAAAATTACTAGATGCTGTGACAAAACCATATTACTACCAGTCATTACTACACACTCCCTGAATACAAAAATGTATTTTTTTTAATATTCAGGAATGAGAGTTATTAATATAAGTTTAAAATCTGGAGCAGCGAGAATTTGTCTGGTTTTACTAAAAAAAAAATTACTAGAAACTGTGACAGAACCATATTACTACCAGTTATTACTACACACTCCCTAAATACAAAAATATAAAAATTATTGAAATATTCAGGGGATGAGAGTTAATAATATAAGTTTGAAATCAGAAGCAGCAAAAAATTGTCTTGTTTCAAAGTTTTTATTTATAAAAAAATTACTAGAAGCTGTGACAGGACCATATTACTACCAGTTATTACTACACATCCCGTGAATACAAAAATGTAAAAACTATTGAAATATTCAGGGGATGAGGGTTAATAAAAGTTTAAAGTCATCCCCTCAATTTCAGAATATTTCAATAATATTTACATTTTTTTATTCAGGGGGTGTGTAGTAATAACTGGTAGTAATATGGTTCTGTCACAGCTTCTAGTAATTTTTATAAAAAAAAACTTTGAAACAAAACAAATTTTTGCTGCTTCTGATTTTAAACTTATATTATTAACCCTCATCCCCTGAATATTTCAATAATTTTTATATTTTTGTATTCAGGGGTTGTGTATTGTGTAGTAATAACTGGTACTAATGGTTCTGTCACAGCTTCTAGTATTTTTTTTAAATAAAAACTTTGTAACAATACATATTTTTGCTGCTCCACAGTTTAAACTTATATTATTAACCCTCATCCCGGGAATATATAAAAAAAAATACATTTTTGTATTCAGAGGGTATGTAATAATGACTGGTAGTAATATGGTTTTGTCATAGCGTATAGTAATTTTTTTTTTAAATAAAAACTTTGAAACAAGAATAATTCTCGTTGCTTCTGAGTTTAATATTATTCTGGATTCTGGATTTGAGGTGGAGGGTGAAGAAACTCCACGCGCACTTAGGCCTCACAAATGGGCCCATTGTACTACCTCCTAGAGCACAGCTTCCGAACTACCGATCTTGAAGCCATTCTACGCTCAGGAAGAAGGCTAATAAGTCAGCGGGGGAAGTTGAGCTAACTGCGGCCGTGGAAGGCCAGAATTCCCCTAACATGGATCCTCTCTTTAGCGCTAGAGCGGGACACTCGAGAAGAATGTGTTCCACTGTTTCGTCATCCATCTCACAGCCTCTGCAAAGAGGACTGTCGGAGATTTTTATGCGGTGCATGTGTTTGTTGAACCGACCATGTCCCGTAAGGACCTCAACGAGAAATTTGAGGTTGTTCCTCGAAAGTCTGATGAGATAATTGGCTAACTTACAAGTTGGTTTAGGAATAAAATTCCTCGTTTGTTTACAGGTGGATATATTTCTCCAACCAGCTGAAAATTTTTCAAGAGTGATGTGTCGAGTAATATTGTGAAGGACCGATTTGGCTAGGGGTAGCATAGGCTCTGGGCCCCAGGGTGAATCAGACGAACCCTGTTTAGCTAGATTATCGGCACAGATGTTACCTTCAATACCATTGTGTCCCTTTACCCAAGCGAGTTCCACGACATTGTTTTTGGATATATCTGACAATGCAAGATGACAAAGTTCAACCAGTCCTGAAGTGAATTTAAATCCACTAAGGCTTTTAAGAACTGCTTTGCTGTCTGAAGCTATCCTGATATACTTATTTTGAACTTTATGTTCTTTAATTAGTAGTGCACTATGCAGGATACCTAGAATTTCGGATTGAAAGACGGTGGCATAGGCACCAAGGGGAATACTGACAGACAGGTTCATTTGTTCGGAGAAGATTCCTGAGCCGGACCCTGTCCCACTCTTCGAGCCGTCAGTAAAAATGAGAATGTCAGGTATAGAGGATGTCTGACAGTCTAGTTTAATTTGATATAGTTTCTCAAAATAGAATTTTGGAACAATGTAGTCGTTACTCATCTGTAGAAGTGGAGCCCGCAAGGCTGCTTCTTTGAAGATAGAGCAGTGTTTACTGTTTGCTCCTATTTTAGGCCAGAGACCTAGTTGGAAAAGGCGCAAGACAGACTTCAGTGCAACCTCCTCAATGTAGATATTAAGAGAGGGAAGGCATAGAAGAACTTCCATTGCTGCCGTTGGTGTAGTGCGCATGGCGCCAGTTATTGCTAAACATGCCAGCCTCTGTACATGTTCTAGTTTAGATGTTGCTACGGATTGTCTGATTCTGGGCCACCAGACAATAGCACCATATGTAATCATTGGCCTGATAATGGCTGTGTATAGCCAGAGGGTGAGCTTAGGTGTGAAGCCCCAAGTTCGACTCAAAGCACGGCGACATTGCCAAAAGGCTATACAGGCTTTTTCCACTTTATTGGTTAAATGTAGACTCCAGTTAAGTTTGCTGTCAATTATGATACCCAGATATTTGACACTGCTTGATAAACTTCGAGTTTGATTGAAGAGTTTCGGCATTCTAAAATCGCCAATTTTGCGTTTCCTAGTGAAGAGGACTATCTCTGTTTTGGCTGGATTTGCCGAAAGGGAGTGTTCCTTGCACCAGTTTTCGATCAACTTAAAAGCGTTGTTTGCCAAGTTGGCAAGAATGTTCTCAAATTTGCCGTTTAGCAGAACTGTAATGTCGTCTGCATATCCAATGGTGTGGTATCCATTGTTGTTAAGAAGTATCAGAAGGCTGTCTACCAACATTGCCCAAAGAAGGGGCGAAAGAACGCCACCTTGTGGACAGCCTCTGGTGACATATCCTGTAATATTAGTTTCCCCGGAAGAAAATTGTACTACTCTATGCTCTAGCATTAATTTTATCCATTTGCACAGAGGAAGTTCAACTCCGTGTTCCTCTAGAGCATTGACTATAGAATCGAAGGTGGCTTTATCGAAAGCCCCTTCTATATCTATGAAGATTCCCAGGGTGGAATTGTTATATTCCATAGATTTATCGATCGTGCTGACCACAGCATGAAGAGCAGTTTCAGTCGATCTACACTGAGTATAAGCATGTTGGTTAGGGTGAAGTGGATTGCAAACCAGTGCAGTATCCCTAATATATCTATCGCAAAGTCTTTCCAGAGTTTTGAGGAGAACTGAGGTAAGACTTATTGGACGATATGATTTAGGTGATGAGTAGTCTAAACGTCCAGGTTTGGGAATGTATACTACCTTAACTTCTCTCCACTTAAGAGGAACATAAGTGAGGGTGATGCAAGCTCTAAAAAGCCAGATAAGATGGTGTATTAACAGACTGCAGCCCCACTTAAGGAGAGCAGGTACAATCCCATCTAACCCTGGTGCTTTGTAGGGCTTTAGAGCGTTAATCGCCCAGGTTATGCGTGTTTCATCAACGATCTTCGAAGAGAGTTTGAACGCCTCCTCCGAAAAGGAGTGTCCTTGAACTGCCCAACTACTTCCTTGAGAAATTACACAGCCTGGAAAGTGACACTTTAGCAGAATTTCATTATTTTCTGTAATGGAAGTAGCGTATGAGCCGTCCTCACGTTTGAGGCAGCTGAGTTGTTGGTTAGGGTCCTTAGAGAACATTTTTTTTAAGCGAGCTACAGGGGCAGTTCCTTCGATATTGCTAACGTAGTTCTGCCATGCAGTTCTCTGCTTTTGTCGTATAACTTTTTTGTATTTACTTTTCTCTATTTGGAAAGAACGCCAATCGGCTTCGGCTTTAGAGTTCTTCGCTTTGTTAAACAATTTCCTAACGATTGTTCTCATTTTACCTAGTTCACTACACCACCATGGTGCGTTCGTGGGCTTAATTGTACTTTGGGGACATGCCCGTTCGTATGATTTTGTAAGAACTTGTTGAAGATTACTAGCGCAATTTTCAAGTGATTCTATATTGATTTGTTTGGGTACATGATATTCCTTAATTCCCGAAGACAGAAGGTCAAGGAATACGGTTATGTTAGTTTTCCTGGGGTTTTTCAATGCATTTAGCATTTAGTGTAAAACATATCGACCTGTGGTCAGACATTGAAAGGTCAGATAATACACACCATCCTGATATGTCGCTGGATATGTTTGATGTGGCTAGGGTGATGTCAATTCTAGTTTGAGCACGGGAAGCGACAAAAGTAGGTTCATCGCCCTTGTTAAGTATTTCTAGGGTAGTACTAGTGATGTATTCACTTAAAGATCTACCTCTGGGATTAGCATCTTTGCTCCCCCAGATTGGGTGGTGCGAGTTAGAATCGCAACCCACGATTAGATGTTTGTGATTTTGTTCACAGAACTCAATCAGCTTCACCAGTTCAGGACTAGGAGGAAGTTGTGAAGAGCCTGAAGGTAGATAACAGGAGGCAAGAATGATGTGTTCCTTGGTATTTTTGGTGATTTCACTAAGAAGAATTACAGTGAGATCGCGTGTACAAAGTTGTTGAACGATAACAGCTTGTATTTGTTTAGGAACTATAATGCATGTTCTTGGTTTTTCAATACCAAATGCTGTGAAGGTAGTGGTATTTTTGTCGCCTAATCCACAGATCTTGGATTTAACTACCCAAGGCTCTTGTATTAGGGCTATACTATTCTGCTTGCTGTCTAGGTGCCGTCTCAGAGTGGAGGACGCCGCCCGACAGTGTTGCAGGTTTATTTGGATGAAGGATATTGGGGCTTGAGGAGGGAATTTAGGTTGAGGATTGTTGGGAATCATCCTTAGGAGAAACTAACGCAATCTCCGAAGTTAGCAGAGACACGAGTTCAGCAGCCTTGTTGGAACCTAGTTCCATTGGGGTTGCATCCTGCGAAGACTGAGTCGCGGTCTCTGTTGGCTGTGTTTGAGGGGGTGCAGAATCACCAACCTTCAATTTAACGGAGAGTTGGGAGAACCTGTACCTCAGTTTCTTCCCCTTCTCCACAAGAGTTTTGGCATCCTGGTCGTTGATGCCGAAGACCAACAGCCGTCCCAGCGGATTCTCTTTTGGTGCATCATGAAAGACACACCAATTGGAAACCTTGAGGTGGTTGTTCTGGACCGCCAACCTCCGGACGACAGTCTCTCTATCATCGGCTTTACCCGGAATCCAGACAGCTGCCTTGACCAAACGAGGAAGTTGGTCCAGCCCAACGACCTCTAACTGGGCGTTGTCCCAAGGAGTGGGGAGTCCACGCACCGTGGATTTCAGCCATTCCAATTAATGGTTGTCACCACAGGTGATACGTAGAATCTCGCCGGAATGTTGCCATCCGTCGAAGACAGGAGGCTGTTCTCCTTCCTTGAGGGCAAACAAGCAGTTGTCCAACTGTTGATACAGTTGGTCCTGCAGGATTTGGGCCTGAGAAGAGGAGATTTTCCCCAATGGGTTGCTACGGCAAATGACCGCGACTTTAAGATGCCTTTTCGTGGCATCTGAATAGTTCCCGACAGGCTTGGGAGCCGAGGGTCTCGTACTGGGGAGAGGACGATTCTTCTTCCTAAGGTTGGGAGAAGGTTCAGAGCCCTCTGACCTAATACGTTTGGCGCCGCCGGGACAGCCAGCCTTCTTCACTGGTCTGGACGATTGTCCAGAACCAGCGGGGTTAGCTTTTCCCTGTTGCGCCGAAGACGCGGGATGAGGTTTGCCACCTGATTTGGCTTTCGCCTCCTCAGCTTGGCGAGCTTTCCTCCTTCGCTTTTGCTCCGCTCCGCAGATGCGGTGCCTTTTGGGTTTGGGAGCTGTAGATGGGGTATCCGAGGACGCACCCTTTGGCAGCAGGGTGTCTGAAGACGCACCCACTGCTGATGTTGGTAACGGGGTATCCGAAGACGCACCCGCTGGGGTTATGGTAGTCTTGTTTAAGCCATCCATAAGGGAAATGTAGATTCATCTCACCGGCGCCCGACCCACCGGGGAGCCCCAAAAGGGGACGTTGAACTTCAACGCCAGGGCATACCGGATCGATATAGCCCCCAAGGTCGACAAGCAACACGAGAAGGGGACCAGCCAGCCGAAGGAGTGTGACTAGCAAACCGTCGTTGGCTGGGCCTCCTGTGCGCTCACCAACCCCAAAGACTCACCCTGACGGCAGTCTGATCCGACGTCGCAGCCGATTGATCGAGGTGGGTTAGCCTCGACCGCCCGTCTAGGCGAAATCCAGGCCAAAGTGGAGTGTTGTCTCGCGACTCAGCCACCAGGATCCCTTCATCCTCCGACACGGGTCGCCGCGCACGGCACAAACACGTGGGAGGATGGTCCGCGGCGATAACCTTAACAGAACGCAATGGGGTTTTAAGCCCAGAGCGCTTGTATGTAGTTATCACTAACCATATCACCAAAGCAATATGGCCGTTCCCCTATCCGCCACCCGGGGACGCGCCCGGTAGTTGTCCCCAAACCTCGGGGTTTAATATTATATTATTAACCGTTATACCCCGAATATTTTAATAATTTTTACATTTTTGTATTCCGGGGACTTTGCAATAATAACTTTGGTTAATATGGTTCTCCCACGTTTATTATAGTGATAAAGAGCATTTTACTTTTGTGTTTCACTATAATTGATCTTTATGTTGTTTAATATTTTAAATTGTTATTTTCTATTATTTATTTATGTAAACATTGAATGTATACTTTGTTCTATTTTTTTTATATTTACATGTTAATATTTGTTAAATAATATTCAGTACGTTATGTTCTTATATTACTGCCTTCATCTATGCATTGTGCATGTTTCGTCCGTGGTAGGGTTGTCCAAAATATTTTTCATTCGAATCGGCTGCTGCGAATCGGCTGCTAGGTTCACTCTGATTCCAATCTTCGGTTCAGTCTGATAAGATTGGTTCCCTACCTCTGTTGGGATGTCACACATCAACAGGACAAGTTATTTACTCTTTTGGTATTGTTGCAATAATTATTCACTGGTTCGTGTGTAAATCTTTTTGTTATATGTTATGTATTTTTCTGTATCTGTAAATAATTAGTGTAATATAATATAACTATTTTTTTTTAACTTTACACCGCCTAATTATTTGCGCATCCTGAGAAAATGCTGCGACACAATTATCTCCATCATTAGCAAATTATTTATTGCTAATTATTGCCTTATAATAAGTATAAGTAATAACTTATAAGAAAAATTTATCTGGCATATAATGATATGGATGAAGGGCATTATGAAGATGTTTAGACCGTTAGAGTGCAATAAGTTTACAAGTCCGAGGGCCTCTGGCTCTGGTCCGTGGACTTGTTAATCGCCAGAGGGCTGTAATCAAGGGCGTAGCCCGAATTTTGACAAGGGAGGGACGTAGCAACTGAGTCAAATATTGAAACATTTATTTATTAGAAATTATCTTTTATAAATCAAACAATATAAAGATTTAAAAATAAGTCTACTAAGATATAATTTTCTTAAAATAGACACCATGCAATGCGAAAGTCTGACCGATTATTCCCTGTGACAATGGGGGGGGGGTACAAGCGCTCCACTCTGTCCCACCGTACCTACGCCTATGGCTGTAAACAACAAATAATGCCAGTGATGCATACAATAAATTTTTTGAATTGTCTCCCTAGGGCATTATATTACCAGATAGCTTGTCCCTTATTCATAACAGTAATAAACTATAATGTAGGTACTAGTAAGACATAAAAAATTTAATGGTAGAATTACCAAAAAGAGTATAGTTATCGACCCTGAACTAATTGTTTTTTTTTTGAATTTCTTAAAAAATTATAGTTGTTGGTAGGCATGGTATTACTACATGATGCCGGTATCTTAACCAATATTTGTTGTCGTCTGAATATTCTTTCGGTGGATAAGTGAAGAAGATCAATTCCAGCATTACTTAAATGTCAACCTCTAATCAATTTATTTTTGTTAAAAATTATCTTTGACAGGCCTCCTGTGCTATTTTAGTTTTTCGAATGACTAATGTGCATCATGACACACTGTACTATAAATACTCGTAACTATTTACATATTTTTTTATGTAACTATATGCATTCAAATTTACCGCCATTAAATTTTAATCTCGAATCTACAGTCCGTACCTGTGACAACAGTGGCCTACGCCTCCACGGTTGTTAGGTTGGCAATAATGGAAAATACAATAAATGCGTTCTTATTTGCATAAGATTTACATTATTTTGTTTGATAGTAAACAATTTAATGAAATTTAATAATAATTATTCGACTACACTTCTAAGCAGAAGCACCATAACACAATATTACAAAACAAAAACCATTTGGTAACAGTTGGTAAAACTGTATATAACACAACATAACGTTTCGTAGAGTTATTATATTATATTATACTTATAATTTAATTAAATTCAATAATGTTTGCACTTTTCATTCTACAACTAGGTTTTATTATTTTGAAATAAAGAAATTATATAAAATACATATTTTAAGTGATTGAATAGTTATTTTCTTTCATTGTTTTGTAAAATTTTACACTAGAAGTGCTCGCGTATTAGCGTCATGCATCAGTTTAATTCGGTACAAAGCTTGTCAATGTATTCTATTTATCAGGGGCGGATCTAGTCTAAGAGTTTAGGGGAGGGGGGTAATTATGAAATTTTCAAAAAAAATCACAAATGTTTTATTTAATATGACCACCGTAATATACTAAGAAGCAAAAAATAATGTATAATAATGAAATGTTAAGTTTAAATAATATAAAATTATTTAATTTTATAAATTAATCATTTCACAGTTATAGGTACACTTACGAGCGAAAAGTTGAGATCAATTTGAAATTATGATGTATTTCAAACTGATCTCAATTTATGTCACTTTGTACAAATCTATACCATGAAGTTGTTGCACATCATTGAATTCTAACTTAGCGCGTTATCTCATCTCGAAGTACACTTCGAAAATAAAATTTATTTTATTCCTTTTAATAATAGTTAAGTATTAAGAACGGTAAGGAAATTTCACCGATTAAAGACAATTGTTTGGAGGAGGAGCATAGCGACGACTCTATTTTTGTCTGAGATCGGTAATTCTTTAACATTCGTAATGCTTATAACATTTTTTGCACGATCGACGCACAAAATTTTAAAAAAACTGAATTGAAAATTATTTTGACACATTAAAAAATTTTAGTTGTCATTTTGAAAGTAAGCTTCGGTTGTTGTTTTTATTTACTTACCGTTCGGTAATATATAGCCTAGTGTCTTGGAAACCCTATCGGTAAACATTAAAAAAACACCATCGTGCAAAAAACGTAAACTTATCTTAAAACATAATGCAAATGTTACACATTTTTAAATTAAAATACATTTTGTTTTTGAAGTGTAATTCGGGATGTAGTGAACGCGTCAAGTTTGAATTCCTTGATACGCAGCAACTTCATGGTATAGATTTGTACACAGTGACAAAAGTGCAAGGCGAAAAATGTATAGAGCAATATAACCTCAAGGGGCGATATATGCCAAGAAATGTACAGAGTGATATGTGCACATTTAGGAATTTGTATGCATTCCCATTTAAAATAATAATACTTCATAATAAAAACAATATATTTTCCATTTTCTTAGGGGGGGATAATTACCCTCTTTACTACCCCCATAGATCCGCCAGTGCTATTTATTAAAGAGATAAACTTGAAAGACGCACGCTGAAGGTGCATTCATAAATAGAAATTACTGTTTGTTTTATAGCTTTAACAAATTTCTGTTTAACTAATTTGTGAATAAGAAATGACAGTTAGATGTGCTGCCGACATAAATTAAATAAAATTTACCATAATTAAAGAAAATATTTATTATAATTATTGAAAATATAATTTACATTAAGTATTGTTTGTACTTTTCATTGTACGTCTGGGTTTTATTCAGGGTTGTGCCTGTAATCTATGTTATGTAAAATACGTCATTGTCTACGCGTAGACAATGATGTTTTTACGTTTGTATATTGTCTACGCGCATGTTGACTATTGGGACCCGCAGGATGGTATGCAACATCATCGGTATTTTGGGGAACTAAATTAATGGCGGCCAGTAGGACATGTCAAATATATAAACGTCAAGAACCATCGTTTAGTTAAAAAGAAAAAGAAGTTCTCACGCTTTAATTTTATAATTTATTTTGAAAATGTTCGAAAAATAAGCGAATTAAAGAAAATAAACATAATGTACATAGATAAGTGCTGTATTAAAGAGTGTACGAGTACCACAAAAATTCAAGACATATTCCATAATTTTTGGAAAGAAGAAAAACATGATTGATTGAAATTATGGAAAAGAGCTTTAAATATATCGGAAAGCTTCAATCTTGTAAATATCACCGTTCCGTGCATCTCATAAATAATTATATTACAATTTTGTTGGTATGTAGTTTTAAGAGAATTATTGACAGTTTTTATAAATAAAATTTATAGTTTCATTGATTTTACAAATTTTTGTCCTTGCAGACTGCATTTCCAAGTCAGAATTGTCATAAGTCGAGTTAGTAATTAATCACGAATTATTATTATTATTATTATTATTATTATTCTTATTAATGTGGTACCTCCAGCGTGAACTTGGAGGTACACTTATAAATTAGTTATTATCTTTATAACAACAGTAGCAATAAATTTGTGTTATACGGCAATAATTTGCAATAAATTAGCATTAAATTACTGCGTACTTGTTTTTGTGGTTTATTAATGTGGTACCTCCAGCGTGAACTTGGAGGTACACTTATAAATTAGTTATTATCTTCATAACAACAATAGCAATAAATTTGTGTTATACGGCAATAATTAGCAATAAATTAGCACTAAATTACTGCGTACTTGTTTTTGTGGTTTATTAATGTGGTACCTCCAGCGTGAACTTGGAGGTACACTTATAAATTAGTTATCTTCATAACAACAATAGCAATAAATTTGTGTTATACGGCAATAATTAGCAATAAATTAGCACTAAATTACTGCTTACTTGTTTTTGTGGTTTATTAATGTGGTACCTCCAGCGTGAACTTGGAGGTACACTTATAAATTACTTATTATCTTCATAACAACAATAGCAATAAATTTGTGTTATACGGCAATAATTAGCAATAAATTAGCATTAAATTACTGCGTACTTGTTTTTGTGGTTTATTAATGTGGTACCTCCAGCGTGAACTTGGAGGTACACTTATAAATTACTTATTATCTTCATAATAACAATAGCAATAAATTTGTGTTATACGGTAATAATTAGCAATGAATTAGCACTAAATTATAGCATATAAATCATATCGTTATTTGAAAGTGGTACCTCTAACTTCACGCACCTGGATTTCCGCACAGGAGCAGGAAGTGCGCGCTTGGGGCCTCTTAAATCGAGAGGGGCCTCAAATTTTAGGTATCAAAATGAAGAATTGTTTTATTTTATTATTATTTTCTTAAAAATAATTAATAATTTAATAGTATTCTCTACATTAAATTGACAAATATATGTTTTGTGGCGGTCTAGCGTTCATATTTCAAACCATATGCAAGTTTGCTCTGTACTGACGAGATAAAGATAGAATATCCTTACTACTTACCAGGGGCGCACACAGGATATTTTTTTGGGGGCGGTCCAACTGACCTCCCAGGAATAAAAATCCCCTTTAGTGCTATTTTTTAAAATTCGTGACTGAGGCGTAATTTTTGGTGAAAAGTAAAGTCGGATTTCGTGATTTTTATTATTTATTTATACGAGGGATGCTCTGTTAATAGTTAGTAGCAGGCCATGGAAGCTCAATTGGCTAGAAACAATTATAAAAATTGAATGTCGCATTAGTTGACACGTGAGTTGACATTTGTTATCCACAATTGTCAAAAGTTCCGATTTCCTTGTGAAACGTAGTTAATTTTGTAAGTTTTGCATTTTTAATTCAGTTAAAATAAGCATTCCGCGAACTGCTTTTAGAGCTATGATTTTCTATGACTATAAAAGACAGTTAGGATACCAGCAAAGCCATGAAAATTTGAAAGCAGCTTTTGGCGATGCTGCCCCTTCATTATCCGTTGTTAGTCATTGGTTGCGCGATTTTCGACGATGGCGAGAGCTGCTAGAAGACGAAGCAAGACCTGGAAGACCTGCAGATGCTGCCTGTTCAGAAAATGTTGATCGTGTGGCAAGGTTGATTCAGTCCAATCGAAATATTACTTATAGGGAGATTCAGGAGGAAGTGAAGATTGGATCCTCGACGGTAAATGCTATTTTGCATAAACATCTTGGGGTAAAAAAGCTAGCAAGCCGTTGGATACCGCATTTGCTCTCAGAAAGTCAAAAACAGGATCGAGTAGACTGGTGTAAATTTATGTTACAAAATTTTGACGGAGGAGCTTCCAATCTTGGGTATTCAATTACGACCCTGAAACTAAACAGCAGTCTAGTGTTTGGGTATTCGAAGATGAATACTTACCCACAAAAGTAATTCGTGACAGAAGCGTCATTAAGAAAATGATTGCTGTTTTTTTCCGCCGAAGTGGTCCTGTTACTGTTATTCCACTTGAAGATCGCAGAACTGTTAATTCTGAATGATATTGCGAAGTGGCTTTACCACAGATGTTTGAAAAATTACAAACAGGTCGGCAAAGGACCGGTTTGCGTAATATCTTAGTCCATCATGACAACGTATCCTCGCACACTGCTGCCAGATTTTTTGAAGGATTCGGGAGTTCAATTGGTAACCCATCCTCCGTATCGCCCAGATCTGGCGCCGTGCGATATTTTTTTTTTGTTTCCAACTGTTAACAAAATGATGTGAGGTAAAAGATTTTCCAGCGCAGATGCAGCAGTTACAGAACTTCAAAGAATTTTTGAAAACCTTTTAGAAAATGAATTTTCTGAATGTTTTAAAAAGTGGTTTCAAAGAATGCACAAGTGTATTAGTCTGAATGGAGAATATTTTGAAAAACAATAAAGATTTTTGTTTAACAATGCAACGGTCTTTTAATAACTAACAATTTTCAGCGCAATCCTCGTAATTTGCTTAGCAGTTTTCCATGTGTATTTGTAGTTTTTATATAATAGTTGTCAATTTTAGGGGCGGTCCGGACCTACTGGACCACCCCCCTGTGTGCGCCCCTGCTACTTACTTGAAAGTTGGTACTAGTACGGTTTGTTCACAACTCTTTTAAAATACAGTTAAGAAACCGGAAGCCTACTTTCAACCTTTGTCTATTCTAAACGCTGTATTTGTGGAAATACAACTTATTCGGCCGTAAATTTTCAAAAAAAAATCTTTGTCTAATGGTAGCCTAACGCACAATTTGACGAAATTCGGGAATATAATGTAATGCAAATAGATATGTTACCTTTGTTTTGGTTTTTGGTGGTTACATGCATTTCGCGATAAAAAGATTATTTTTTTATGCTGTATTTGCGTAAATTGTGACATTTTCGCTTGAAAATTTTCAAAAATACTTTAATGTTAAGAACTTTCATTGCATAGGATATTAATCCTACTTTTTTCAAAAAAAATAAATAAAGCCAAAATCAGTATAAATTTTGCTTGCCGTTCTAAGTTTTGTGGAATTTAATATTTTTCATGCTTTTGCAACTATATGTATATAACCTTCAAAATAAAATTATTGAGGGGTGATGGCGGGAGGGGTTTAGGGGGGCGTCAATATTGAATTGCGCTTGGGGCTTCTCAAGTGTTAAATCCGCCCTATGCATATGTAATATATCATGTCTAGATATAGTAAATTTTATTATTTGAGAAAAATTGTTATCTAATAACGGGAATATTTAGTAATTTTGGATCATTTTATAGTGGTTACAGATGTTCATATTAAATGAGCCATCATTTCTATCCTGAGAACTATAATAGATACGAACAAAATTAAATTCTAATTATTTGAAAGTAAATAATATGTATTTATATATTTATTCCATTCATAGCACTCTTATTATGGTCATATTTAAATAAAATTAATAAAACATAATATGCACTCAGAAATGGAATATACAGGGATGCAGTCAATATAGGTGGTATTTTTTATTTTTTGACGAACAACATTTTTTAGCGTAATGCTACTTCTAGATGGAGCCAAATTAATTTTTAAAATTGTGAAGAAATAGCAGTAGGCTAAGAAACGACGATGTTCGTCAAAATATTTAAAAAAATACCACCTATATTGACTGCATACCTGTATATTCAATTTCTCTTCATTTCTACTAGTCGCTTTGTATTTATTCACGCACTTTCCTAAAAAAAAATGTTTTGTGATGGCATAAAATTTCATATCTTTGAATTCAGAATTAATTCTTATTTAATACAAAAAGCTAGGGTCCGTATTTTGAGAACCACTGGTCGAAAATATTTTGTTGTATTCTATTAATTACATCAGTCTTGCAAATTAGAATTTTTGTAAATTAGATTTTTTTGCCAATTTAATCTTTTGTGTAGCTCTTACGTTTCTGGACATGGCAATGATGGCCTATTTAAAATACACACTGTAAACTATATGATAATAAATGAACGGATAAAAATATTTCAAATAAAAAAAATATTCGTATAAGTAGTTGTCATTCATTATTAAATGTATTTACAATTCACAAAACTGCAACATTTAAATAATGAATTATTCTAAAAAATATTCATATATGAATAAATATGTATAAAATGTGTTTTAATTTTTTATTAATATACCTACATATGAACCTGCAATACTTCATATTAAATACCTGATGGAATCCTGTGTAGGATTTATTTGATATTTTTCATATTCATTTTATATACGTTAGTTATAATAAAAGCCTGTGAAATATTCTAGGAATACTGTAATCATATTAAAATGACAAAGAATTATTTTAAACCTTCGTTTGTTTCATCTAATGTTATTTTTAGAGAGAAATTTATTCGCTGTTTTAAGTCGTGTAATTGTACGTCATTTGTAAAGGCGATGTTCACTTGTCTTTGTCGCCACTTCGACGGAAAGGGTGTTAAATTAGTCCGTGATGCTATTGTTTTTTTACAATCTATAAAACCATTTGTAATGATTTCCCATTTGCGTTATTTTTTCTTTATAGAGAGCTATTAATTTAATGGACTACTTTATCTTCGTATCTTTACACCGCTCATATAAATTTAGTCAATTTATACCCACTCATTGAATTATAAATAGGAATACTGTTCATTATTCACAATAATGGAAGTTTCTGTAAATATTTAAAATAACATTTTGCAAATTTGATTCTTGCTAACCAAACTTAAATTTTAATAAGTAATAAGAGTAATTTCATTCTTCACACCACAAACAGATTTCAACAGAGTTAAAAATTATTTATTAATATTTAAATTTAAGTTTATTTTTTAATAATATAACATATGATTGTTTTTATACAGTTGGATAGCAAATGTCATGTACTTTTCAAATTTGAAAAAATATATAGGCTGTTCCATTTGAAAATTAAAAGTGGCTGGATTGCAGTTTATCCAGAATAGTATCAATTGCAATTTTTTTGTAGTAACGTCTTATTTTAGCTAAAATATAATAAGGAAACATAAAATTGGAGCGCGGAAACAGGTATTTATATATATATATATATATATATATATATATATATATATATATATATTTGGAAAAATATTTTTAAAAAAAATCCTGGCAAAAACAATACCTAACGAACACGTATTTTTTAAGAAATTTTAAAAAAACCCTAACAAAAACAATTCCTAACGCACACCAGGCACACACATTCGACATCGCTCGGCCCACTATCTTCATGTTAGTTTAAAATAGTTTGACACATAGGATAAGAAGGAAAATAAGACATAATTTTGCAAATATATACATTAATTGAAACAGTATTATTCGTATGAAAGCATAAGTACCTACTTAAACATGGAAATATATGTAGTACATCTAACCTAATTTTTTTTAGAAATAATGCCAAAATCTCATTGAATTTAGTTTTCTGCATCCAATTTTTTTGCGGTATTTAGTGTTTTTAATGGTTTACCAAGTATATATAACCATTAATATAAAATTCTTTAATTCTGGGTAAACAGCAATTTATCCTTAAAAGATGCTATTAGTTTCTCCAAAACCGGAAGTAATAATATTGATCTACTTCTTCTTCTTCCTGATATTTGCTGCTTTACTTATTATAGACGTACATATATATATATATATATATATATATATATATATATATATATATATATATATATATATATATATACCGGGTGGAACATCATACCTGTGTACATAGGCGATTCATATGAGAAAAACAGTTTTTTCGTGCGCATTGCTCCCCAAATTATTTTAGACAAAAATGCTTCAAATAAATGTTGTAGAGCATAAAATTCTGCATCTAAATCAATAAACAGAATTACTTTTACATGCTTTGTAACGACAGAAATTAAATAAGGAAATATTGAAAATTACGTTGAAAATATCAAATAGCCATGGAATTGAAATAAAAATAGAAACAAATAAATGTCTGACGTTTGACAGATAAATAACTAATTTGACGGTAAAATATCAAAATGAATTCAGTTTATTCTAACGAAGAAAGGGTTTTTATAATAAAAACTTTTTATAGTGGAAATTGTTTACGTATAGTTAGAGATTTATTCGCCGTGAAATTTCCAAATAGGCCAATTCCAAGCGCTACAACAATACGCGCGTATGTTCAAAAATTTGAATCCACGGCAAGTGTTGCGGCGCAAAATAGTACAGGTAAATTTAAATTTGAATATTTTTTAAGAGATTTACAAACAAATCATATCTGTATTTATAGGAAATAAAAATAATCGCATTAATTTAGAAAACGAACAAAGAGTTCTGGAATTAATAAATTTTAATCCTAAATTAAGTTCAAGAATAATAGCGCAGGAATGTGAGACTGCTCATTCTACTGTATTGCGCATTCTTAAAAAACATAAATACCACCCTTATAAGATGCAATGCCATCAAGACATTTCGCCCATTGATGAAGAAAGTAGGCGAGTTTTTTGTGAAGATATGCAAGAACGAGCAAATCGGGATCGTGATTTTCTTCCATCTATTTGCTTTACCGATGAGTGTACTTTTACATTAAACAATGAACCAAACGTTCAAAATGATAGGCACTGGGCTCTAGAAAATCCAAGATTAAATGTTACCACCAGAACGCAATATCCTCAAAAAATTAATATTTGGGCAGGCATTTTTAATAGCAATATTATTGGACCATTTGAGATCGTTGGCAACTTAAATTCTGAAACATACTTAGAACTCTTGATTAATGAGATTGGCCCTGCATTAGACAGCGTAGCGCGCGAAAATCAGGAGGTTTGGTTTCAACAAGATGGCTGCCCAGCTCATTTCGGAGTAAGTGTTAGAGATTATTTAAACCAAGCATTTCCAAATCGCTGGATTGGTCGTGGTGGAACTTTAAATTGGCCAGCCAGATCTCCTGATTTAGCACCTTGCGACTTTTTTTATGGGGTCATCTTAAATGTAAAATTTATAAGCAGCGCCACCCAAATATTAATTCATTGAGAGAAGCTATCATGGAGGAGAGCGCCTTAATCACAAATAGGCAGCTCGCTAATGTAAGAAATTCATTCTACAATAGACTTGGTTATTGCTTGGCTGAAAACGGAGGATTATTCGAATATTTGTTATAATAATAAATTGTAGTGATTATTTTATTCAGAGAATTACTGTTTGAAATTTGAATTGTAGTAGATAGGTCTTAATGTTTACATGAATTATTTCCAATTTAAAAAGATTTTCAATAAAAATCCTATAAAAAATAAATATTTCATTGAAATGTACAATTGTCGTAATAATAGGTATGGAGATTTTTGTATGAATTTAATTTACCTATTTATTTGTTTTTATTTTTGTTTCAATTCCATGGCTATTTGATATTTTCAACGTAATTTTCAATATTTTCTTATTTAATTTGTGTCGTTACAAAGCATGTAAAAGTAATTCTGTTTATTGATTTAGATGCAGAATTTTATGCTCTACAACATTTATTTGAAGCATTTTTGTCTAAAATAATTTGGGGAGCAATGGGCACGAAAAAACTGTTTTTCTCATATGAATCGCCTATGTACACAGGTATGATGTTCCACCCGGTATATATATATATATATATATATATATATATATATATATATATATATATATATATATATATATATATATATATATATATACCGGGTGGCGCTCGAAATCCGTTACATAGGCATTTAACATGGGAAATAAGAATAATTTGAATATTTGCCTCCCATTAAAACTTATTGCAGTAAAACTTTATACACATGTTTGGGAACACTTATTACGTCATATTAATAACAAATTGTTTAAAATTAATTAAGAATAATTAAGTAAAATAAGAAAATGTTATAGCAATTTTAATGTGACAATGATTATTTCCTATAAAAGAAAGCTTAACATGCAAGTGATCGTTGCATGGTGGTAGCGTGCTAGCTTTTTGTTCCAAAGATTGTGAGTTCAAACTCCCAGCACACTTCTTTAATTTTTTTTAAATTTTTATTTTTTCTATTTATTTTTGTGTTTTTATTTGTTTTAATATTTTTTATTTATTTTTATTTGTTTTTATTTATTTTTATTTGTTTCTTTTTATTTTTATTTGTTTCTTTTTATTTTAATTTAACAAGAAAAACAGTAAAACTGCAATAAATAGAAACAAATAAAAATAAATAAAAACAAATAAAAAATAGTAAAACAAATAAAAACACAAAAATAAATTGAAAAATATTTTTTTTAAAAAAATTAAGAAGTGTGCTGGGGGTTTGAACCCACAATCTTTGGAACAAAAAGCTAGCACGCTACTACCATGCAACGATCACTTGCATATTAAGCTTTCTTTTATAGGAAATAATAATTGCCACATTAAAATTGCCATAACATTTTCTTATTTTATTTAATTATTCTTGATTAATTTTAAACAATTTGTTATTAATATGACGCAGTAAGTGTTCCCAAACATGTGTATAAAGTTTTACTGCAATAAGTTTTAATGGGAGGCAAATATTCAAATTATTCTTATTTCCCATGTTAAATGCCTATGTAACGGATCTCGAGCGCCACCCGGTATATATATATATATATATATATATATATATATATATATATATATATTTCTTCCGAGCTTTGTGCTTCAATTTAGTTATGTATTTTCTAAACCACGGGTTGTAAGATTTGGTACATTTTTGTTTCAAATGGTACGTTTTTATGAAAAACGTTATTTATTGCAGTACTTCAGCAGCACTATTTACATTATTTAATTGTTATCCCATTTGGGTAATTTACTGTTTACCTCCTGCTACCCTTGGTAAGGGAGGTAAGTATAGGGATCGTGCTCAAAATCGCATATCGAGATTTTGGTAAATGAGCACGTTTTAAGGTCCCTAGAATCCAATTTTACCATTTTAACGATGATGTCTGTGTGTATGTGTGTTTGGATCCTCCACTCTAACTCATATACTATCATTCAAAAAAATTTGAAATCATGTATTTCGAACTTTTTTTATATTGAAAAGAGCCTATTTAGATTTTGGTGAAAATCGGATAACCGGAAATGGCACTTTACTAGAAGCTCTAAATAGTTTTTCTTCGAAAAATACCTTTAAAAGTTATTTTTTCGAGATTAATGTTATTATAAAAATTAAAGATTATTAAATTTTCTATAGATTTGCATTAATACTTTTTGTATATATTTTATGGTTAAATTTATAAAATTATCTATAATTTAAATCCCAGATCCTACGGTTTAAACAAACAAAATGCAGTTATTCAAATGCATGTAACTATTTAGATTAATAAAAATTAACGATTCACAAAAATATTTAAACTAATCCTCATTTTTGGATTAGTAAATTCTATTCTATTCAGGTATTTAAAATTTAATCTTCATTTTATTATAGTTCCGGTGGCTCAATGGTTAGAGCAACGCCTCATGTCATGAGTGCCTTTGGGGCTCTGGGTTCGAATACCACTAAAGCATAGATGTGTATGAATGTGAACCCACTCTGTAATTGGGATTTAATCCTGTTGAGGGGTTTAAAAGAAGGTAGTTACTTGGATTAGAGTGGACTATATTTTAAGAAATAAACTGTCAAAATTAGAGTAAAATTCGCTAATCCAAAAAACTGAATTTTTTTGGGACTCGGGCTGTAAATGGCGGGAGGTGTTGTGTTGACCACACCAGATTTTTTAAAATTAAATCCAGAATATGTCTATAATTATATAAATCCATTTTATCAATGAAATTCATTAATATTTTCATACATTTGTTTTAATTGTTGTAGAATCTGGGTCATATATGAAGTTTAATTGAATAAAACTATTTTAAATTTATTCATTAATTGTGTGGGAAATTTTATCGCCAATGAAAATTGATTTGGTGAACAAACATTTATTTTGTATTTACTAATTATTTGAATAATTGGCACTAACAAATTGTGGAAAATCTTTGTTATCGATTATGTGCAGAAAGTCAAAATATTTAATTTTTTTAATTTTATTCTTGATTTCATCCTTACGTCTCATAATTGATTAGTATTCTTAGAATTTACTATATAAAAATACAAAATATGCAAGTATTACAAATAACTACAGTAGAGAATGGATGGCCAGCCTTTTGCGCTCAAAATTTTATTACAAACTAAGGTCTAATGTAGTTGTCACTGGAAATTTTATAATGAATCATGTTAATAATGCCAGAAAATGTTTCGAAGGAGTTATAGAAACTTAAAATAAGCAAATCTATCCATATGTTAGTTGGATAGTTAGCCGAAACATGAAATTGCTTATTTTTTGAGGATCAAAATATTTGACAGACGACTATTTACCGAACTATACGGGATTGTGAAGAAAGTGTAGTATATACTAATTTACCAAAGTTAGAACATCATTTATTTAGGGCCGGTTGTACAATCACATTTTAAACTATGGTTATTGCAAAACCATGGTAACGCGCAAACATCCTGTTGTACATCAACGGTTTACTGTTTAAACTAAGTTTAAACCACTGCACTTTCGTTAAACGCTCGTGATCGGCCGTTTAAACTACAGGTAAACTTAGTTTAACTTTAAACTGTCGATAATTTAAGCTGCAGTTTAAACTGTGATTGTACAACCGGCCCTTAAAGATGCTTGTTAGTAGAACTTTTCGTCAAAAATGATTTACAATTTTGAAAAAATTATTTATAAAAATTCTAAATTCTTCTATTCAACAAAATAAGGGCCGGTTGTACAATTACAGTTTAAACTGCAGCTTAAATTATGGACAGTTTAAAGTTAAACTAAGTTTACCTGTAGTTTAAACGGCCGATTACGAGCGTTTAATGAACGTGAAGTTGTTTAAACTATGTATAAACAGTAAACCGTTGATGTACAACAAGATGTTTGCGTGTTACCATGGTTTTGCAATAACCATAGTTTAAACTGTGATTGTACAACCGGCCCTAACATATGTAAATGTATTTTTTTTTCTATAACGTTGAATAACATTATGAACTTGTTAAATTTATTTATTTAATCGTGTGGAGCTACATTTGTAATATACACAAGTATATCAATAATAATAAAAATAGCAACAAAAAGTAAAATATAAAGTCACTCGTTTCTTCATAATATATCCGATTAGCTCGTAGTTGCAGATTGCATACTAGTTAAACACCAGTACCAGAGTCGCGACGAGGACGCTTCTGCTTGACCCATTTTTCCATTGTACAATTTAATTTTTGACAGCTATCAACTTCATTTCCAAATTTCATCTTTGGAACACATTCCACATAATTTTGTTGTCACAATTGAAATTATATATCAATATCACGCTTAATTTAATAAGTTTTTTTGTTTAAATAACATGACTTTATTAAAAATTCAACATTACGTAACAAAATAATGCTGTGATGTACTACCAACACTTTTCCAATACATCTAGTGTTACAGAAGGGGTCTACGCATATCATTCCTCTCATCCTTCCAGTAACGCATGTTCGGTTCGTCTTACATTCTAATTATGCAGCTCACTGTGTTTTCGAAGAACTCTTTTCAAATTTTGTAACGAATTTAGCTCTTCATTAGTATAAATATTCATTTTTTAATAATTTCAGACAATCAAATTGTCAGAAACGTCAACAAAGTTAATACTATGTTCCGTGAGTCAACCAAAAAACCTGTATCTTGATTGCTGGTACACCATGGTTCCTGAATATTTTTATCTATTTCGGAACAGATTGACATTAATTCATATGACATTTAAAATTGACACAACCTAATAAAAATACAAATTAACTAAATGAATGATAGCGTTGAATAATGCCAATAAAAATAACGCAATCACCAATACCTCAAATATAAATAATGTTTTCATACTTACATCTATAATAATTATTAGTAATACCACTAAAAATGCGGTTTAGAAATTTGACACTGACGGATATCGTTTGATTTTGTTATGAACCAGGATTATTTTGTGGTTGCCGTGGTCCGACTTTTTACCAACTTTTTTCAGGAACCGCGTTCCAAATTGAAACCGGTAAATAATTTCAGGACTTACGGAACACAAAACCGTAAATCTGGTCGAACCGGTTGCAATACGGAACACAGTATAACTTACGTTGTGACAGGTAAAACGTCACGCATTTATTTATTTTTTGTTTATTTCCATGACTGTCGATATTTTTAACGCAATTTTCGACATTTTCATAGTTAATTTCTGTCGTTACAAAGCATGAAACGGAAATTACGTTTATTGATTTAGATGCCCTAAAACTTTTATTTGACGAGTTTTTGCTTAAAATAATTAGGCGAGCAGGAAATTGCAAAAAAATGTTTTCCCATGTTAATCTCCTTTGTACACCTTTAAGACAGACACACGGCGGTGTAAGTGACAAAGCTTTGCTAAGGAGAGAGTTACTGCTCTATAAAGCTGGCTCAGCATTTTTATCTCATACAAATAAACATAGTTTTAATATTTAAAGCTCATTTATTGCTAGTTTATTGCTCATGTTAAAAATTTATTGCTCTTGTCAATTCGATGAAAATTGATGTGAGCTAGCTTATAGACAAGCTAGCTCACAGCTCACAATCAAAATTTAAAAAATAAACATTTTGCAAGACAGAATTTGATCTGTTATAATTTATTGCTCTAATTAAAAATTTATTGCTTGCAAATAATCAAGTTTTTCGTCATACACTTTGTATATGTCAAATCTAGAAGATGTAATTATACATTTTACGAAAAGAACATCCACTTCATGAAGCGGCTCCTTGTGGAGTAATTTCAAAGTTGTCTGCAACCTGGACAAAAAAAAAAAAAAATACCAACAATAACGTCACCTAAGTCGCTTTCAAAAACTTAGGGAGGCTATTGTTGGTGAGTTCTGTGCGTTAGGTGATGTTATTGTTGGTATTTTTTTGTAAAAGTAACTAAATAGTTACATGCAATGGATGGGATTTTTGTCCAGGTTGCAGAAAACATTAAAATTTCACTATGAGGAGCCACTTCATGAAGTACGTGTCCTTTTCGTGAAATGTATAATTCTGCATTCTACATTTACAATGTGTGTGTCGAAAAGCTCGAATATTTGCAAGCAATAAATTTTTTATTAGACAAATAAATTATGACAATCGCATTCTGTCTTGCGACAAGTTTATTACCCTCCGTCACCTTTAGGCAAGGAAGGTATTGTCTTTGGTCATAAAAATCGATGATGAGTTTTTAATGAATAAGCACGTTTTAGGTTCCCTAGAATGCGATTTTACTATTTTTACGATGATGTATGTATGTATGTATGTATGTATGCATGTATGTATGTATGTGTGTGTGTATGGATGTATGTATGTATGTATGTATGTATGTATGTATGTATGTATGTATGTATGTATGTATGTATGTATGTATGTATGTATGTATGTATGTATGTATGTATGTATGTATGTATGTATGTATGTATGTATGTATGTATGTATGTATGTATGTATGTATGTATGTATGTATGTATGTATGTATGTATGTATGTATGTATGTATGTATGTATGTATGTATGTATGTATGTATGTATGTATGTATGTATGTATGTATGTATGTATGTATGTATGTATGTATGTATGTATGTATGTATGTATGTATGTATGTATGTATGTATGTATGTATGTATGTATGTATGTATGTATGTATGTATGTATGTATGTATGTATGTATGTATGTATGTATGTATGTATGTATGTATGTATGTATGTATGTATGTATGTATGTATGTATGTATGTATGTATGTATGTATGTATGTATGTATGTATGTATGTATGTATGTATGTATGTATGTATGTATGTATGTATGTATGTATGTATGTATGTATGTATGTATGTATGTATGTATGTATGTATGTATGTATGTATGTATGTATGTATGTATGTATGTATGTATGTATGTATGTATGTATGTATGTATGTATGTATGTATGTATGTATGTATGTATGTATGTATGTATGTATGTATGTATGTATGTATGTATGTATGTATGTATGTATGTATGTATGTATGTATGTATGTATGTATGTATGTATGTATGTATGTATGTATGTATGTATGTATGTATGTATGTATGTATGTATGTATGTATGTATGTATGTATGTATGTATGTATGTATGTATGTATGTATGTATGTATGTATGTATGTATGTATGTATATATGTATGTATCGATGGATGTATGTATGTGTGTGTGACGATTTTATCGCATCACATAGCTTCAATACCACCTTTCCAAAAATTATAATTTTTGCGTATTCCTTTACATCTATATGAAGAGCTGATTAGATTTTGGTTATAATTGGTCGACCGGAAGTACTCTAATTTGAAAATTTTAACAGTTTTTCTTGAAAAAACGGTGTTAAATATAATTTTTTCACATTTAATGTTATAAATATTAAAGAACATTTTATTCTCTATAAGATTGATTGCATTTTATATTTCATATTCAATGGATATAGAGTAATAAATTTATAAAGAAATTAAATTTCATAAAGCAGCGAGCTGTGCTTTAACCATGGAAACATCTACTATATTAAGAAAATTCTGATTGACAAATGTCAGTGTGCATTTGACGGTATGTTTGTGTTATAATTTTACTGGAAATATATAATCTCTTACAAAAAAACTTTCTGTATGGAATTTATACAAAATTCATAGAACTGAAGGTAATGTACTGGAAATATGGAATCTTTTACAATATACACAGTTCTTTTTTTTAATTTTTGGTTGTGAGCTAGTTTGTCTTTAAGCTTGCTCAGATCAATTTTCTCCGAATCGGCAAGAGCAATAAATTTTTAACATGAGCAATAAATTAGCAATAAATGAGCTTTAAATATTAGAATTATGTTTATTGTAGTGAGATAAAAATGCTGAGCCACCTTTATAGAGCTGACAGTTATATGGATAGACAGTCAGCCAGTATTATTATTAATCGCGTCAAACGCATCGGCACAAAAACAATTAAATATTCAGTCAGTTAAATAGTGACATAAATAGTGGAAATAAATAATTAGTAATATCGTGTAAATAAATAGTGCATTATTAATTCTTTAATTAATAAATAATCTTAGGGTTATGCCCAATTGCAGAAACGTTCATTAACGCTTTGCTTAATTAAGGGAATATCAAAATGAACAAATTCGAATCAGTTTCCTTGTTCTTATGACATTTAAAGCGTTGCTGTCAAAAGATCGCAATGCATTTGTTTGTTTTGATGATTCGTTAATTAAATAAAGCGTTGATGAACGTTTCTGCAACCGGGCATAAGTGTTTAACTAGTTAATTATTTTCTTAGTCTTAAATTAGTATTTAATATTTGTTTAATCATATATTGATCGTTAAGTTAATTATCTTGTAATATTTATTTTTCGTTTCAATAAACATCTATTTTAATTAATAATAATTAATTGTATTTTGCACTGCACCCGAATAAATAAAAACATTACAATATTCTTAAAAGATTTCATTACACTTATATCTCTTGTTCATACATAGGAGATAATTCATAGATGAATTCAAATCTATCCTATAATAATATCATTAACTACGCAGAAGTTTCAATTTCTCGTGCCTTTAATTATTACCGTTATCGACTTCCGTATCATATAATTTCACAAGAGTTGGAAAGTCAACCCGTTTAGCCGCCGTTAGTAGAAGTTGATTAAACAAATCCACTATTATCACCGGTTCTAAAAGCCCTCGAAAGTATTTATCCGTAAAAAGGCAGGAGAGCAACGCACAAAAACGCAAACTTTTTACGTAAATGTGTGTGAGTTAAATAAAAGATACTTTTCCAACTGTTAAAATCTTAGTCTGGAGACCGTGTTTCTTATCTTTTGGGTTTTTATGTCCTGCCGCTGGGCGACTCGTTACGGAGGGCACATTAGGGGCACCGGCCCAGATCCACCATTTCTATCCGACGGAATGGTAAGTGGTAATGAAGGACGATGGCGCTGCCTTGTGAAGTCCTGTCTCATGTTAGTGCAAGTCGCTTTGATCAGATCTTTTCGATTTTGTTCTTATTCGAAGCCTCGGTTGTAAGTTACGTTACTGTACACTGGAAAAGCGTGGGAATGGACCGGTGGGGTCGGAAATGATGAAAGTTTAGCCACAGTTTAAGACAAAACATAATATATATATATATATATATATATATATATATATATATATATATATATATATATATATATAAAAGTGAAATTCACAGGTAAGCAGTCAGGATGATGATTAATTTTGAATAAAACATAAAACTCTTGTAAGTTATTATCAAGCTTTCGGAATTTTATTCCTTCTTAAGGATAATACGAAGTCATAAGAACAAAAAATGGTTGTGTTTTGATATAAGTTTGTGATGTTTTATCGTTTTGACATCATCTGTTCTAAATTTCTTCCCATCGCCTTTCATATATTAACTTAATTCATTCATCAATCTGGATTTAAATTAAAAATGTTACAAACTTACTTCAAAACACAACCATTTTTTGTTCTTATGACTTCTTTGTTTAAACTATAACATCAAAAAGTATTATCCTGAGGAAGGAATAAAATAATTCAGAAAGCTTGATAATAACTTACAAGAGTTTTATTCAAAATTAATCATCATCCTGACTGCTTACCTGTGAATTTCACTTTTCTACCTAACTGGTCAGTCGTGATCATACCTACTTAATATATATATATATATATATATATATATATATATATATATATATATATATATATATATATATATATATACCGGGTGGTGAATTGATTTATGCAATATAGAAAATTCAATGGTAGTTTTTTCATATGGTGATATTTCGTTCCCTATCTATTTTAGAGTAAAATGCTTCAAGTAAAACTTGTGGATAATTGAATTCACTCATCATATTTATAAAATTGCTCATTTATAGCGATAGCCATGGAATTTAAACAAAGATACAAACAAATGCAAAATAATTTCCAGTAGTTTGACAGTTTGCGGAAGTAATTATTATTAACTTTATTACTTGGTTTATGCTAATTTTGTTTAATATAGAACAATATGTACAACATTCAAGAAAAAATTCAATGCATAAGATGGTTTTATGAAGGAAACTCCCAAGCTGAAATAGATACTTATGGACCCGTTTAGTGATGACATAGACCAGGTTTCTAAACAAGAAACCGCGAAACTAGTAGTGAGAGATTTCAGTTTCTTTAAATTTTCTGTTTCGCAACTAACTTCAATCATTATAGCGAACGTTAAACTTGCAAGTTTTTTAAATTTCTAAAAGACTGAAATCTGAAGCATACGTGGATATACTTAATCAGGATAGTATTTATTTACAACAGAACAAAACTTTATTACGTGTTTCTAAGCCATTTCAATACCAAACAATCTCATAGGTTATGAGCGCCAAACCGCCAAATTCTGGTTTAGCATAGCAACCGCCTTAGCAAAGAAGACGCCATTTTCTTGTTTGAAAACCTTCGTGAAGTCACACTAAACGGGTTCTTTTAGTGCTGTATACTCATTTCTTTATTATTATTATTAATATGTTATTAATCTGTTATACTACTTACTTCTGATATTTCAAACGCCATATCTTTATGTGTACCTACCTTTGTTTAAATTCCACGGTTATCGCTATAAATGAGCAATTTTATAAAAAAAAAAAAAAATAATTCCAATTTTACGCGTTAGAAAAAGTGTAAAATAAAATATGATGAGTGATTTCGACGCAGAATTCCATTATCCACAAGTTTTATTTAAAGCAGTTTACTCTAAAATAAATAGGGAACGAAATATCGCCATAAGACAAAAAAAGCATTGAATTTCCTATATTGCATAAATCAATTCACCACCCGGTATATATATATATATATATATATATATATATATATATATATATATATATATATATATATATATATATACCGGGTGGTGTATTGATTAATGCAATATAGGAAATTCAATGCTATTTTTGTCATATGGAGATATTTCGTTCCCTATTTATTTTAGAGTAAACTGCTTTAAATAAATCTTGAGGATAATTGAATTCACTCATCATATTTATAAAATTGCTCATTTATAGCGATAGCCATGGAATTTAAATATATATATATATATATATATATATATATATATATATATATATATATATATATATATATAAATTCATTTTATTTAATATCATGTTCCCGTTTAATAGAAATTATTACAATATGTTGAACTCGTTAAATGAAAAATTAATAACCAGTGTGGATTGAATGTAACAAAATAATGCGGTGAATGCACAAATTTTTTAATTGGTAATAATTACAATGATGATTCCACTATACAATATAAATATAGGGGATATAAGGCTGATTATTTCCCTAGAGAACAATTTATTTAATAATCGAAAATATGGACCCAGGTTTTAAATTAACTCCGGTTAATGTTTGTTTTATTGCTATTTAAATATTATTTGCCTCCATATACTTTCAGTGTTCATAAATTTTAATTGGGATAAAGGATAAAACGCTGACAGCTGTTTTCATTTATCATAAAATATGTCAAATTGTTTGAATTTGTTGAAATTTATTAAATTTACCTTGAAACGCAATTGTCTCCATTTTATAATATAAATTAAAATTTAACCAAATATACCTCCAAACCATTTTATTTCCCATAATGTAAAATTTTGTGCCCTGCTTCTTTTATTAAACAACAGAAATGAATTTAAAATACAAACAAAAATGTTTGTAATAAAGAAAACTTTCACGAGACAGTTAATAAAAAACTTTTGTATTTATTAGAAAATTGTATCTTTAATATGCCACAAAAGTAATATACCAACACTTCAAGCAGAGAAAAGTTTTTTTAATTTGAATTTAATTTAAGCGTCCGTTTAATATATTTTTTGTGCAACCGGATGCGAAATAAGCATTTCGCAGCCGCAATACAGGCCGCGAAATTCAATTTCGCGACCGTTGTTATAGTAACGGCCGCGAAATTAGGTAAAAATAGTTATTTGTATCACTAGTCCAGAAACTGAATATTTGCGAGAACGAGTTTATTTTGACAGGCCGAGCTGAAAGCGAGGCCTGCAAATACGAGATCTCGCAAAACAGTTTCTGGGCGTGTGATACACAAGATTTTTTGTGCCGACATCTCTATAAATTCTTCGTATATTTCTCAACATTTTATTCTATTTTACATAACCTAAAAGAATGAACATATATTTTTATCAGTTTTGCATTGCAAGTTTAAATATAATTACTTACATTTGAGCTTAAAATACGTAATTATTTTACATATATTGAAAATATATCATACAAACATTAGTTATATATATTTTATTTACTTTCGCATATTTTCAATGACAGATAGCGGAAACTCAATTGTATCACGCGAAGTTAGTTGTAGGTACAAAACAAACGAAACAAATTGGTCCTAAAGTTGAAACTTATAATTAATCTATACGAGATGACAGCAATGACAGCATATTATTATTTTTATGACAAAATTTAGTTATTTAAGTTACAATAATTAAATATTTAGCCCTAAAATTTGAAACATTTTGCTAATTCTTGTGTTGAAAATAATCTTAAATTGACATATCACCAGAACAGTAATGCCAACTCCTTTTGCTGGCCTAGGTCAGCAAGAGCGCATTTCTGGACGATTTTGAGTTCTGTAATACTAGTCAAAATGGACGGAGGTACGAAAACCATTTTGACACTTGAGAATTGCATGGTTTTGTTTATCAAATGTTAATCCCATAGCCACCTTGAAAGCTAACTTTCTATTTACATTGAAACAGTTTAAAATTAATAAAATTTGTAATTACATATTTTTTACGGTTGCACAAAAAATATTGTGTACACCTTGTCAGCGAAATCCTTTAGCGCCCTCGAGATTGTCTTGCCTCGGCCGCAAACGGTCTCGGCGACAATTTTTCTCTCGGTACGCTAAAGAGTGATTTCGCGGCCTTGATATACAAATAACTATTTAATAAATATAATGTTAAATTATGTACATTGTTATAACCCATATATGTGAGGAATTTAAATTCGAAAATACTTACCAAAAATATATGATTTTCTAAATGAAACCCGAACCAACTGTTTTAAAAATGGTACAAAATATCATAAAATTCCAAATATTATTAAAATGTAAAGCCAAAGATGGAACTATTTTTATCATGGGTAGATAAACTCAGAGCTGGGCAATATTTGCAATGAAATGAAATGTACTTTATTAGGCTTACAAGTACTTTCAGTACTTCAAATACTATGCTATTCACAAGTACTTGGTACTTAATACTTGGGAAAATACTTGAAGTACATTGAAAAGTACATGAAATATTTTCAAATACTTGAAGTACTTTAAATGTACTTGAATTACTTTAAAATGTACTTAAAGTGCGGTGAATAATTTAAAAGTTAACAATGTTATGCGACTTGTTTGTCTGTCGGTGTTTCTTTTGCAGTGGTGTGGTGTTATTCCTGTAGTACTTAATTATGTGAATTTCATTAATAAATATATTTTCAACGATAATGTGAAAGTAAAGATATATTTGCAAATTTTTCGCATAAATAAATAAATTATAATCTGTATACTGCAAATATGTTTATATTTCCTAACTACATGTCGTCACTCTAACATCTCGGAACTGTTTCTCATATCGCTTGGCGATCACATGACGTCAACATTACATCATGCAATAGCTATGGCAGAGTCCTAGCGAGGAACTCTTGTTTTTAAATATCATATGTTGAAATTTTTGTCAATAATCACTTTTTAAGGTCCATACAATCAGAAAAATATCAAGTATTTGCACCCAAATTTACAAATACTTTTTCAAGTACTTGATACTTTCAAGTACTTTAGAAAATAAAAAATACTTTTTAAATATAAATACATATATTCATCTCACTACAAAATAATTCTCACATATATTTGCAAAATCTATGGGATATTTTAATATAAATTATGTACAATACATACATTTTCTTTATATTCACTATCCTGAAATTTTCTTTTTCTACTTTCCTTTCCTTTTTCTTTATATTCGTCATTTTTTCGCAAATTCCTTTTATATTCTTTTTTACGTATATTCTTTTGCGTTGTTGACTTTTTTTATTTTCATAATCTTCATAATGATGTACAAATATTTTTGATAGTAGCATACAAATATTTTTGACAGTGATATGTGACATTTATGTGCCAATTTACAAACATTTGCATTTCTTGCCTTGAAGTAGTTTGATCTGAGAATTTTTACATCAAATCTATGTAGAAGATATAATAATGCATTTATATATATCGAATAAAAAATTTAACGTTCTTTAATATATTTACATAAATTTCCGATAAATAATATTTAGATGATTTTTTTCTTGTAACTACTACTTGTCCAATTGTTACCAAAACTTAATCAACTCTTCCCATTATTGTTAGATTGAGGAATCCGTAGTTAAAAATGTCTTACGTCTTATAGTATTTGAGAAAGCGTGGATCCAACATCCACACATCCACACACACACACACACACACACACACACACACACACACACACACACACACACACACACACACACACACACACACACACACACACACACACACACACACACACACACACACACACACACACACACACACACACACACACACACACACACACACACACACACACACACACACACACACACACACACACACACACACACACACACACACACACACACACATCCACACCCGGACATCATCGTAAAATCGATAATCAGATTCTAGGGACCTTAAAACGTGCTTATTCACTAAAATCTGGATATGCGATTTTTAGCATGAATTCAATACCTCTCTTAGCGAGAGGTAAAAAGTACTTGTACTAAAAGTACATTTAGAAACATTAAGATACTTGGTACTTGTACTTCAAGTACTACTTTCCGGTACTTTGCCAAGCCAGTACAAGGTCTAAAATATTTTGAACATACTAACGACGAAGAGTAGTAAGAGTTTCCTTTCTGCAAGTATTTAAATAAAAGGGTTACAAATATTCCGACACTTTAGGTAAGGAAGGTACTGATATTGGCAAAAAATTCGATGGTAAGAAAGAATTCTAATAAGTATAAATTGTAAATTTTCTTATAAATATATAAATATGAGTACCTATATCATTACGGTATATGACACATTGTTAAGTGTGTCAATATGCGTTAGGCAAATTTCGATAATAATGATGATGATGATGTGTAAGATGTACCACAGGGGTTAGTTTTTGTGCCATTTAAAATTCGAAATAATTTTTTAACGTCGGTCGAAATCGAACCCGAGTCACCAGATTCGCAAGCAAACACTCAGGCACGCGGCCACGAGACCCACCCATGAATTTTAGTTTTGGTTTGAGATAATTCAAAACCGTTTTGACACTGTATACATGGCGTTTTCAAAACTAAAAACGTATTAAAACGGTTTCAAAACTGCATGTAAACTCAGTAACTATATGTTCGCTCATGGATTCCAAACATTTCTGAAGGGTTCTGAACTTTCTGTTGGAACAAACCTAACATAATACATGTATTTGCGATTTTAATACATTTCCATGGCTATGACTATAAAGTAGTAATTTTTATAAAATTTGCATTCGATTTACACGATTATAAAACCTGCAAAATAAAACCTATTAAATATTAATCTACATGTTTCACATACAGGCTTAGACATTTTGTGCGAAAAAAATATTATTTATTAAAAATTTCAGATGTTTCTCACATTTTAATATTACACTCGTATACGAAAAAATAACCATATTATTCATTCATGCGTTATTTGCGAAAACATTTGTATTCCCCATGAGATTGCAAAAAAAGAATTATATTCTACAATTGTTCCGCGACCGCGTCCGATCACATATTTCGCAAAATTACTTCCCAGTAATTAGAAATGAAATTGTATTCGAAGGTAGATTTTTTTTCGCTCAAATCGAATCAATAAAATCGATAATGAGCCAAGGGTTCTGCTTCATACACGGAGTACACGGATATTATTTTTCGATTGAAATGAAATTAATAATCTCAATCAAATACTCTTGTTTACCGGTTTTAATAGGATATTTTCCATGTATTTTTGGTGATTCTAAATGTCACTTTTTAATTTTATATGCGTGGCAGAGACTTCAAAAAAGATTGATGATTTAAAGAATGAATTATTTATATTACTGACACTGAAAGTCTATGGAAGAATTATTGTTTACATTTGCTTGTCTGGAAAATATGAGTAATTACAACTGCAATTCAAAGTAATAAATAAAATAATCTATTGTGGCTAACACAATACCTCCCGATAATTTAATATTTATTGTACGTAAGTATCGTAACTAACCGACCGAGCTAGCGTAGTGGTATCAGTGCCGTTTCGTATATGAAAGGTTCCAAATTTGAATCCCGCAATTATTGACAAAAAAGCTGTTTGATGTCCATTTATCATCGCTTCTGGATTGGGTCACTATGTAAGTGTGTAATAATAATAGGAGTAAAGTGGCGTAATGTCATTGAAAAAAGACAAAGCTTATAGAAAATAAAATGTTATTTGTTATACTCGTAACCTAGATTGTTAATTAGTAATGAGTAAAAAGCAGTCGCGATATAATATTATTGATTTTGAAATTAATATTTATATATTATACTCGTAAATAAATAATTTAATACAGTCTATTCAGGGTGCCCGTTTTTCGACCCCCTCCCATTGGGGTATCCATTATCTTAAGAGATACGAAGTCGGTTAAATTAAGGCAAAGTTGTTTCATTAGTACACCACTTGTATTTGATTTTCCCGAAAAATTCAGAGCTCACTATATAAAAAATCTGGTGTGGCCATCACAATACCTCCCGCCATTTACAACCCGAGTCACAAAAAAGATTAAGTTAATCCTTATTTTTGGATTAGCGAATTTTACTCTAATTTTGGCAGTTTATTTCATAAAATATAGTATATATATATATATATATATATATATATATATATATATATATATATATATATATATATATATATATATATATATATATAAATCATAATTAAATACCGGGATAGAATAGAATTCACTAATCCAAAAATGAGGATTAGCTTAAACATTTTTGTGAAACGTTAATTTTTATTAATGTAAATACATACCTACATATGTACTTAAGCTAGAAACTGTATTGAATTCCTTTTCTATTGTTCTATTTACTTTTTTCTTTTTAAAACGTTACTAATGTTATTTTGAAATGATTAGTTCTTTGATAGTGACATTTATCTGTCAGTTACATACATTTGAATAACTGCGTTTTGTTTGTTTAAAGCGTAGGATCTAAGATTTAAATTATAGAAAATTTTATAAATTTATCCATAAAATATATAGAAAAAGTATTAATGCAAATCTATAGAAAATTTAATAAAAGTTATTTTTTCGAAGAAAAACTATTTCTGGTAAAGTGCTATTTCCGGTTATCCGACTTTCACCAAAATATAATGGGCTCTTTCCATTACAGAAAAAGTTCGAAATACAAGGTTTAATTTTTTCTGAATTATAATATTTGAGTTAGAGTGTAGGATCTACACATACATACACACATACCAAACATACACACATACACACACATACACACATACACACAAAAACACATACACACATACACACATGCACACATACACAAATACACATATACCCACATACCCACATACACACATACCCACATACACACACACACATACACACTTACACACATACACATATACACATACACACATACCCACATACACACATACACATATACACATACAATGGACAATACTTATACCCTGTCGCTAATAGAAACCAATATCTTGACAGTAGAATAAACATACGAATACATCCCTGTACAAACAATGTACTTACGATATCGGGAGTGAGAAAATTATTTTTCCCACTCCCGATATCGTAAGGAGCCTATTAGGACATCGTTTGTAGGGATGTATACTTATTTTACTGTCAAGGTATCGGTTTCTATTAGCGACGAGATGTAAGGATTGTCCTTACTTCCCTGCAGCTGAACTTACCTCCCTCTTTGTGAAATACCAACAGTAGGATATTTTAAACTTGTGTCAAATATTTCCTAATTCTTATAATTTATGATTTTGAATTTGATTGCTATCAAATTGTCCTCATTTTATAAATATTTCCATTTAAAAGTTACCATTGACGTGTCAAATGTGACAGATGACAGCGTTTTTCTTCTTAAATTTTCCATGGAATACTAAGATTCTTTGTTTTAACGTATCAATATTGATTGGTATTCCTTGACATATCTAGCAGTGAAAATGAACAGGTAAAAAATAAATCATCGGGAGTGGAAAATATCGCATATGCAACACGAGACGCAAATACATTTGACCACTCTCGAACTTATTTGCTAGTGTTAAGCACTAATTATAATAATATTTTGTCGTCACTTCCCCAATATTGCTAACTTCATATTATGCTGGAGTCTGTACGAAGTTTGTTAAATTCGAGTAAAGTTGCCCCATTAATAGACTTTTTAAAAATGAATTTGTTTTTCCGAAAAATAATCTTAAAATGTGTATTTAGGGTTACAATTTTGAACACAAATATCTCGGGCCGGAAAAAGATATCGGTCTTTGAAATCAGTGTGCCCGCGTGTTGAGGAGTATTTAAAAGTTTAAAAATTGGATTTTGCAAAATTTGTTTAGGTCCCGTATTTTCATCTGTGTTAAACTGTCTGTTAACTTAACTGTCAGTTAATTTGAAAAATATGTCATCGATATTGTAGCATGTTGTAAAAATTACACATGTATAGATTTTTCGATGCAACATTTTTCGTTTTAACTGATATAGTTCAACCAAAGAAGAAAATAGCGGGCCTTAGCCAAATATACTTAATATTATTTTTACGAGCAATAACTAAAAAAAATAGATAGGGATATGAATACAGGAGACCTATTGTTTCATTCCAAATATATATCAAGAGTATTTATCGATATTTCAGGTTATGAAAAATTTAAGGTATTTCATTTGTATTATTAGGATTCAGAGTTATGTTGTACAAAATATTGGAGCACAAATAACTCCTTTGGTATAATTTCAATTGTATAAATATTCAATAACCTTCTAGATATACCTATGTATTTACTTTTTGTAGATTTTACGTGCATGAGTATTAAATTTTTAAAATACTCTTTCTTTAAAAGTATGTCAAACCAGTTTTGAAGCAAAAAGGAAAATGCAGGAAGAAATTTAATATTTAGATTATGTAGAACGTAATAAGGATAGTTCGTAGGTAGTTTGACGAAATTCGGAACACCTGCGGATACGTTTCAACTTTTTCAATTAATTAAATTTCTCATATAGAAGAATATTGATTTAACGAACTACTTTACAACCTTGTTGGAAGAGAGCACTTTAATTTTATTAAATTGTAAGTTACAATTATTGCCCCAACTACACGAAAAAATTAATAATATCTAAGTAATACCCAAAAGAGTAACACAATTGGGAAAATATTTTTTTGGGTCTCAATTTTAAACAATACTTAAATATAAAAAATGTCGACTTATAGTAAATAGAGTAAACTTGAATATGCGGTAAATCCCGTCAAAGCAGAAGATTACATAAGGGTAGGACTAGCAAAAATTAAATATATTTTATTGACATATTTTTGTGTATTTATTTATTATCACTTTTAATTTGTTTAATATTGATTTTGGTCAAATTTAATCTGGAATAGTTAGATCAGTAGTACAACTAGGGAAAATTAAACAGAGTAGTCAAAATTACTCAACTACTCTGTTTAACTTTCCCTTGTTGTACTACTAATGATGAGGACTTAGTTCTCGAAATATGTATTTAGATTTTATTAAAATTAATTTTAAGGTTAAGCAGTAATTTTATTAGTTTTAGTTATATTGAACCTTAGACTCCATTTTTTTTATTAATTTCTAGCAAAATGCATTAACAGAAAATATTTATGTTGGGCCGTTTAGCTGTAGGAAGCGTATTAATAACATACGAAAAGATACATATTACTGGGTAAAACGAGGGTCACGATAGAATTATTGAGAACAAGAAATTCAGGTAGGCCGTGGGAAACAAAATACTTAAGTAAAAATAAACGTTTATTATTTTTGCCAAAATAAGCCACAGGTGTTTCTATTTTTTACTGTTTCTCTCACTGTTTCTCCTAGGTTCCTATTATTAAGTACCTAAGTAGGTGGTAGTTGTAAAAAATCAATTTAATTTAAATTTATTTATGAATGTTTACATGTTTATAATTTTCATTGTTTATTGATATTTTTTTTAATTTTATAAGGTTTGTTCCTACACCTAGTCCGGACTGTCACATGTACGTCAGGCGCACGCGCATTTTAAAAATTCATTCTAACCGACTGTGTTACAGTCCATCGGACTGTTGATATGTTTGTTCCTACAGACTTCGGAAGCGTACATGAACGCATCCGCGGACTGTCAGATCCATCCACTGGTCTGCGCTATGTACTATTGTCAACACGTGGCGCTACGAGGAAAATATCGAAGTATAACCTGTGATTGTATATCTATACTTCCAAAGTGAACATAATGAGTGATATTGAATTCGAATCTGATCCAGAATCATTCTGATTCATCTCATGAAGAAATTAATTTGAAATTTGGCCATCCTCGAATAAAAAAACAGTAATTATTAAGGTATGTAAGATAAATAATTAATATTTATTTTTCAATCATTTATTGACTGATATTTTTTCTGCAGAGGAAGCAGTAATTAATTATGATGATATAACAACTCCGTTGTCCGTTCCGACCATACAAACATACATGCGCACAAAAGGGTTCATGAATGCGTATATGAACGCATCCAAAATGTCGTGTAGAAACAAACCTATCAACAAAGAGTCAATATGTATTTTTACACATGTTATTTTCTACGCTTCCTGCGGCTAAAAGATCGAACATAAATATTTTTTCCTACAGTCCATATACAAAGTAGCCATGTGCGCTCTCTTTTGTCAACGCAAAATGTAACTTTGCCGCTCTTCAAATTTCTAAATATACAATGTTGAGAACTTGGCTACATTCTTAATGGAAACGTTTAGTCAGGAATTAATGACACTGTAGTTACACATTACCCACTTACATAACCAAACAAAATGCCGCACTGCTGTGAAAATAAAATGTAGCGTTCATTTACAAAAACGAAAGTATAAAATGCTGAGATTAGATTGAAGCAATAGCTCAAGAAGAATGGAAAATACCGATAAGTAAAAATAAATAAATTTTTGTTATGGTAGAAGACCCCATTGTGGCGACTGTAGAAAAAATCTTGTGTGTGTTTCGAGTGCAAATGGACATTGTCCTGCGTCGCGCGGCAACAACCTCTCAATCGACAATGTCCCATTTTGCGCTCTTGATACACAAATAGCTATTTGTTAATGCATTTTGATAGAGAATTTTGATTTCTATAATATTATTGTTATACATTTTTTTCATATTCGTCATAGTTTTCGCAATATCTTATATTACTTCAGAATTTCAAAGAAACTATTATTTGAAAACGTTGGTTTCCATAAGCATTAAAGGAAAATATGAACTATTTCATGAAAAAGTCGGGAATTATGTTGTAGATAATGTAACACGTGGAACGCCCGCTGTCGCCACCGCTGTAAACGAGTGTCTATTTATAGAGGTGACGTGATCGCGCTAGTAGCCGGACGACGTAAGCAAACAGGTCGCAACATGTTTAATTACTTCCGGTCGCCTGAACCTTTTGTGTTCATATTGTTATTATGCGGTCGAACATTCTGGGCTTTTCTAGAAAATAATGGCAGCTGTATATAAGGGGCGTAGCTATGCTCGAGGGACACAGTTAGTGACATACAGAGTCATACAGACACATGGATTGTTAGGGAATAAAGTGTTAGTGAAAAGCACAGCAGTATCGTAGTGAGCGTATGCAGTTGGTGTCGAGTAGGTACTCGGGAAGTTACTGGTATATTGGTATAGCTGTGGATGTGAATACTCGGTAGTGTTGACGAGTATTGGGAAGCTATAGTGTGCAAGGAGAGTAACGGCGAGTCGGGAAGTTACTGGTACACTGGAATAGTTGTAAAAGATAATAATCGGAAGTGATGAAGAGTATTGGTAAGCTAGGTATACGGGGACAGTAACGACAAGTGGAAGTAAATACTCCGCAGTGGTGTTGAAGAATTGTGGCATACGGAGAGTCGGTGATACTGAGGCTGTGGAAGTTAGACAGAGAGTTACATAAATAGACAGATAGTGTTGTGAAAGAGGTGGCTTCTGTCCGAGCAGTTGAATATACAGACGCTGTTGAGTCAGTTGAATATATAGACGCTGTGGAGATCGGTAGGCGGAAAGTTGAACGTGATATAAGTATATAGTGATATAAATATAGGGATATAAATATCGCGTAAACAGTCTACAAGAGTCTGCTACAGACCGGCAGTCTAAGATTGGAACGCGTAGTGAAATAAATAATTTGTATAAAGTAAATAAAATCACTTGCAACCAAAATAAATAAAAGGCAATATTGTTTTACTTAAAAATTGAATGCAAAATTAATTATGAATGATTCCATTTTTGCTCAATTTATTTCTAGTCCAATTTTACAGCAAAATTCATATCCAGATGATCGCATAGTACGTTTTAAATTTGTCACATGCATATTAAAACATGAAATTATTTTTCCGAGCACAAAAAAGTAATAAGCGTGCTGTCGAAATAATTACATTTATTTTTCATTATAATGTCGGTCATGTTTCTACAATAATTTAATTACTTTAATATAATTGCCGCAAAATTCACCACTGGGTTTTTATTTTGTACATAATCGGATATTCCCATTTCATGTGTTGGTTTTATTAATTATTTTCAAAAAAGTGGAAAGTATGGTTGCAAAATAAACACTTAATGACACATTCGAAATATAAATAGTACAAGAGAGATATAAATTAAAACAAATTTTATATTGCGTCATTCTGAACACGTACATTCATGGGAGTTACGGTTTGACAGTTCCAGATAATATAGAACATTTCTCACACATTCTTATGCCCTATTTTGAGAAATATATAAAGTAGAAAATTCAAACGAATTGTAGTTAGAAACCATAAAACTGCGAGCAGTACAATACGGAGTTTTTGCATAGCGTTTTCCCGAAAGACCTATACGCTAACGTCTTGGTTGCTAGGCAATATCATATTTGTTACTTGTCGTACGTGATACTTGAAGACATAATACGTCCGTCAGGGGTAAAAGACGTGCCAGTTGTAGGGTACCTTTATAACCAGGGTATGGCCATGGGCCAAGATTGCCGCCATTGTCGGTAATTTATTTCCTTATTTATTTGTAATAAATGTGAGATTATATTATAAAAGAATATTAAATTATCACACTGTGAATTTATAAAGGTAATAAAAATTCACTAATTTAAGAGATACACAATTATTATTAATATTTACATTTAGAGGTTATGTAGAATATATGACATGGGTTGTTATTATCACATCCAATTTAATATCTGTAGTTCTTATTTACATAATAATTGTATATTCTATACTTACCTTTTAAAATTTAAATGATTGTGCTTAATATTGGTAATTTATAGTAGTTTTCAATATGTCAGTAATCGTGGTGGGAATCTTAACAAACTACACAAGTAAATAAAATAAAATATATTACTTACACTATAAATACGTATTAAAATGATAATTAAATGTGTGTTTCATTAAAATAAAACAAATATCCACGAAATTACATAATAATTTGCGCAAGAACAACACATATGACAGCTGTCCCGGTAATGGCGGACGAAACGTGAGCCACGCCACGGCCATACCCTGGTTATAAAGGTACCCTAGCCAGTTGACGTACGTCTACTATAACCTAGTAGGCCCAGCATTTATTTTAAAATATCTTGTTTTGCAATCAGAACTGTCATAAAAATTCGACAGTTTCTTATTTATTCCTAAAATTAGGTAAAATGTTTAAAATTAAGAGTCTTTACCATCGACAATAATTTGAACTGTAACAGAGATGAACCTTCATGAAAATATGTGGTTGAAACATCATTAAAAATAATCTGAATGGACTACAGGAATTTTTTCTTTCAAAGCTGTCAGTCAACATGTAGAACACCTTTTAAAGCTATTTAGCAAACATTAAATAGTTCTTCCATTAGTGTTTGATTTCTTTACCAAAATATAATGAAAATGACACTTAAACAACTGTCATTTGAACTTCAAAATCAACGTACTTGTGATTAAAACGTAATGCAAAATCCAACTTTTTGTAAACCCGTTACTTTGTACGTTATGCAAAAACTCCTTAATAATACGGTATTCAGGGCCGGACGGTTGCATGAGGCAGAGATGCGACTGCCTCACTTCACAGAATTTAGGGGAGCATTTTCAGGTTCATTTTGTCAAGTGCCGTTACTTTGTAAATGTTGTACTGGATTAAATAGAAAATCGTTTTAAACTGATAACTGTGAAAAAATTAATTTGCTATGTTTTGCATGTATGAAATAACATCAAAAAATGCATACTATATAGAAAAATGGTTGCAGCGATTTACCGATGGAGAACAATCCGATATAAGCGTAGTTGATTTAAAAAATGGGGTTATTGATGTTGGTCGGCATCTTCCATCGTCAATGACGCCCGTTGAGGTATACTACTATTTGTTTAAAACTGGGATAGAAACTATGTATTCAAATATTTTAATTGCTCTGAAGCATATGTGGGTAGCCCGGGGAGGGATTTGGGCACTTCTACCGTCCCTCTTCCCCGAAATGAATTAATTAAAATTCAAATTAATCGCAAGTGTAGGTGATATTGAATTTTCACAATGTAGACAGTTTACCCAGGTAAGTCAACAATCCGTTAAATATATTCCCAATGCTAAAATGATCTGTGATCTGACAATTTATTTTTATACGAGAAAGGGGAAAAACATGCAGCTTCACATCCCTTAAAAAATTGACTTTTAATTACTTAATTACTTTTTTTCTAGGTGCCTTTATATGAGAAAATTAAGGTGCATAATTTGAAATTTGCCTCAGTTGTTTCGAAATTACTGTCCGTATTGACCTGAGTACTCTATTAGAAGCAACAATTGAATAGATAGATCATTTTGAAGACGAATCATCTTCAGTTTCGTGACAAAATTAGTTTTCGACATTAATATGAGTACATCTAAAAATTGGTAAATACACACACGCATGATTAAAGGTGAAAACGGGTCATGGTCATGCCATATCCATCTAACTAAGCGTTTTCTATTTATATAATTAGTTTTGCACTTAGTGCAGCTCAAGTGCAGCTTTGAGCTAGTATACATTATAGAAAAGCTGGCCTAACAATGGTTCCTATGAGGCAGCCATTTTTGCTCATCGGGGGGGGGGGCGGAAATTATGAATCATTACGAATTTACCTGTCATTTTAATTTTTTGATAATTTCTCGTATAAGCAGAGCTGCGCTTTTCATTACAGTACTAGTACTCTTTAGTCGTTAAATAAACGCAACTTATACATACTACGCTGCGATTTACAATTAAAGAGCAAAGAGGTATTATACAAAAAAGAACAATACGATGTATTATCAGAAGTAATATCACAAGACCTCCTGATTTTATCGATAAATTTTTATTTTGCACGATTTTTTCTTGCTTAGCAACAAACACGAAAGCAAACTGCGTGGTAAATCCCGACTCCTAAGGAGGAGGGGTTTTACCTAATGTCAGTTTGCTTGAGTGATTTTGCTTAAAAGCATAAAAAATGAGTGCAAAATAAAAATTTATCTGAGAAAATCTGAGAGGTCGTGTGGTATTTGGTAGGATAAATTCCAAAGACAAAGCAAAATGAAACAATTTAATTATTAATATTTTATTTTTAAACTTGAAATATTAATTAACTGTCACACTGACAGTTATAAACAATAACAACTGTTTATTTACTTGGTAGCGGAGAATTATCGGGGTAACGGGGTTTTATCAGCATAATACTGTTATCATTGGTTGAATTTTCAAGTGTTTTGCATCATGATTGGTTGAAAACTAGTCGTTGGAATTTATCAATGTAAAACAAACTGTTAGTTGCAGAGATTTATTTAAAAGTCTTAGTATCCTTCCTCTCTGCTGTATATTTATACTTGAAATATGTAAATTTATATATCGCAACAAACTCAAGTTTTTTTCTAATAGTGATATTCATACATTCAACACAAGACAAAAAGACCACTTCCGAAAACCCTTTTGTAAAACGAATATAGCTAAAAATGCTACCCATATCGTTGGACTGCACATATGTAACTGTCTTCCTTCATATATTAAAAAAAGAGCACATTTAACTCATTCAAAATTAGTCTTAAACAATATCTGCTTACCCATTGCTTTTACAATTTAAATGAATTCTATGATATATGATTGTAAAAACACGATATTTTCCATTTAATTCTTGATTTGTCCTACACTTGTAAAAAAGTCACATGCAATTTTTTTTTTTTTCTATTTAAAGATGGTATAATGTAAATCAGACATTTTCATCCGAGTTTCGTTCAATTTTCATACTAGATTCTAGTTCAGAAATATATAGTCTGTCCTATTTTTTCATCCGAGTTTCATACTAGGTTCAAAGTACGCATGCTTACAATATGACAGACAGTGTTACTAACACTTAAGAACGACTTGAAAGGTAAAAAATCTGGAGTGGCCAACACGATACCTCCCGCCATTTACAGCCCGAGTCAGAAAAAAATATCAAGTTAATCCTTATTTTTGGATTAGCGAATTTTACTCTAATTTTGACAGTTTATTTCTTAAAATATAGTCTAATCTAATCCAAGTAACTACATTTTTTTAAACCCCTCAACAGGATTAAATCCCAATTACATGCAGAGTAGGTTCATATTCACACACATCCATGCCTTAGTGAGATTCGAACCCAGAGCCCCGAGCGCACTCATGACATGAGGCGTTGCTTTAACCATTCTTCTTCTGGTAAAGTGCTATTTCAGGTTATCCGATTTTCACCAAAATCTAATGGGCTCTTTCTATTACAGAAAAAGTTCGAAATACAGGGTTTCAAAATTTTCTGAATGATAGTATTTGAGTTAGAGTGGAGGATTCACACATACACACAGACATCATCGTGAAAATGTTAAAATTGGATTGTAGGGACCTTAAAACGTGGTTATTTACCAAAATCTCGATATGCGAGTTTTAACACTATCCCTATACCTCCCTTACCAAGGGTAGCGGGAGGTAAAAATGTGTAATTCACGGTTATGTTTATATATTTTTGTTTATCATCCTATCATTTACGAAAACACGGAATACGTAAACGAAAATATACAGAATTAATCGATACTGCACGACTATATATTACAAAAATCAAACTAAACCTGAATGAAAATTGAACGAAAAATGTAGTTCGAGAATATGAGAAAATAGTATAATGTAATTCAAGCTTTACAGTATTATTAATCATAGAAATAGTGCAAATCATTTGTGAAATGATTATAAATTAATTATAAATTATAAATGATTCGAAAATGATCTTTCATTAATTCCATATTGTTACATATTAGTGTAACATCGCATTATATTGCTATTTATGTAAGTATGTGAAAATAATGAATATATTTGCAAGAATTGTTAAATATAAAAATTGGTAGAATGTAATGTGCTTGATAAATCATATTTTTCTGTAACAATGTTTCGTGGTAAGGCATCGTTCGTACGTTTCTTAGAAAAATATAAATATCTGAAATATATTCGAGCATTACATATGTCATCCCATAAATGAATTACTCCTAATAAAAATTGCATTCCTTTGAAAAGAATATAAAAGTTTAAATGAATGAAAGAAAATAAGATGAAAATATTTGAAATGAAAAAGAGTATTTTTCAATGAATAATTGTTTGACAAACGACTTTTTAGTTTGCATAAGAAATGTGCTTTCATTGTTAAAAAATCTGATGTGGCCAACACAACACCTTCCGCCATTTACATTTTTGTGATTTAAATATAGATATTTACATATTATGTATTTACTTATGCTGGAAACTGTATTAAAGTTCCATTCCGTGCGTGGTTCTATTTCCTATTTAAAAAAAAAAATGTAAAGGTAATTCTGTTTATTGTTTTAGATGTAGAATTTTATACTCTAAAACTTTTATTTGACGCATTTTTGCTTAAAATAATTAGGCGAGCAGGAAATTGCAAAAAACTGATTTCCCATGTTAATCGCCTATGTACACCTTTAAAATAAACACCCGGTATATATATATATATATATATATATATATATATATATATATATATATATATATATATATATACAGACATCATCGTGAAAATGTTAAAATTGGATTCTAGGGACCTTAAAACGTGGTCATTTACCAAAATCTCGATATGCGATTTTTAGCACGATCCCTATACTTCCCTTACCATTTACCAACGGTAGCGGGAAGCAAAAAGTTAAATCCGTTTGGTAGCATTGTAACAAAATCGTAACTAAACATGTAAATGTCAGGCTGGTTAAAGCGTAATGAGTCTTGCGAAATGAAGAAATGAAACATAAACAGCTCTGGTTCATATCTATTATTTGTTCAAAGAAACAATTTTTCCTGTGAGAAATACGAGACAAGCAAAAAAATAATTTAATTAGAAACAACACGGGATATTATTTATTTATTTATTTTATTTATTTGTGGTTTGGCCACTCAACAGGACCAGGTCCCAATAACAGAGTGGCACTACAAAATTCTGATTAATTGACATATGTTTCATACACAGTAAATGTTCTTAAATGTTATGAAATCAAATTTTGAACAAATAATAGCAGAAATTCAAGAATATGTATGTGTTTATAAAAAACACATACATACATACATACATACATACATACATACATACATACATACATACATACATACATACACATATATATATATATATATATATATATATATATATATATATATATATATATATATATATATATATATATATATACATTCATATTTTATAAAAGAATTCTTGTAATTTGACGTTTAAAGATTAATAAAGAAACATTAAATATATCAGGACAGTTCTCGTTTTCACATAATTTATTGTAGGTGCATTTTAACCTGTTAACAGAAGAATTGGTTCTGAAAAAAGGGATATCAAACAGAATGTTAGACCTGGTAACATAACCTGGCACTCGAAAATATAGCTGGGAAATAAGGAAGGGGGAATCAAGTGAATTATTTAATAATTTATGTAGGAAACACATATCTGAAACCATTCGTCGTTTTTCCAAACTAATTAAATTGAACGTTGAACTATAAAATTTTCGATGCAAGTAGGATAAAAATTTATTTTGTATACTTTCGAGTCTGTTTACGTAAATTGTATAGTGGGGATTCCAACAAACTGAAGCAAATTCTACGTGACTTCTAACAAATGAACAATATAATTTTATTAATGTAGATGGATTCTTAAATTTAACACAAGTCCGTATTAAAAATCTTAACATTCTGTAGGCTTTCTTCACTGCACTGTCAATATGTACATCAAATAATAATTTTTGGTCCAGTGTCGCACCAAGATCTTTAATGAGCTTAACATTATTAATATTGTTATTATCGATGTTATAATTGAAATTTATTTTAGTTCTGTTTCTCGTGAAACTAATGGAAAAACATTTATTTACATTAATATATAATTTATTTTCATTTGCGTATGTGACAAATTTATTAATGTCTTGTTGTAATAAATGGCAATCAAATTCAGATGTTATAGTTCTGTATAGTTTGAGATCGTCAGCGTACATAACAAAATTAGAGTGGGAAAAACATTGAACAATGTCGTTGACGTAGATGTTAAACAATAACGGCCCTAAATGGGACCCTTGTGGAACGCCAGATGTTACGTAAGCATCATCAGAATGATAACCATTTACCACCACACATTGCGTTCTGTCGGTCAGATAAGACATGAACCATTTTAATAAGTTACCGTTCACACCAATTCCAGCAATTTTCTTTATCAAGACGTTATGGTCAATTTTATCAAAGGCTTTGCTGAAATCGGTGTAAATGGCGTCAACTTGTATCCTTTTGTCCATGGCCTGCAATATGTAGTCTGTATATTAAGTAGGTTAGTTTCCACTGATCTGCCAGAAAAAAATCCATGTTGTTGAGGAATTATTAAATTTTTAATGCTGGAGAAAAGTTGTTTATATAATATGGATTCAAACACTTTTTCCATTATACATAATTTCGATATAGGCCGATAATTTTCAACATTGTTTTTGTTACCTGTTTTGAATATAGGGATTACATATGCTTTTTTCCAGATTTGTGGAAAATGTCCCTCCTCGAGCGACTTGCTAAAAATAATTGCAAGGGGAATGCACAGGGAAGTGGCACACTGCTTTATAAAGATACTTGGTATATCATCTGGACCAGATCCTTTATTAACATCTAGTTTCAGTAATGTATCTAGAACTATTTGCTCATCAATGTATATAGATGAAAAACAATTACTGAAATCAGATTGAGCCTGCAATGAACTCGCTATATTGGTAACTAAGGAACCATCAGTGTACACAGATTTAAAATAATCAGAGAAAAAGTTACACGTTTCAGTACCATTGCTCGACGTCAGATTATTATACTGCATTTGCTGTGGAATGTTGCTTTTCTTAAGTGACGTGACATAAGTCCAAATTTTTTTACTATTAGTGGATATTTGTTGTTCAACATTACTAACATAATTATTATAGCAAGTATTAATTAGTGTTTTCACCCTTTTCCTCAGTAGTGAAAATACATTATAATAAATCTGCGTTTTAAACTGTTTGTACTTTTTATGAGCTTTGTCTTTTTCTCTGATTAACTTAATTAGATCACCTGAAAACCAGGGGGGATAACTATTATTAGTGTACTGTTTTTGAGGAACATATATGTAAATGCCTTCCCATAAGATTTCGTAAAATTTATTAACGCAGTATTCATTCCAATTGACATCGTTAAAAAAAGTATTAATTTGATCAAAATCTGCATTTTTATATAAAAATATTTTTCTGTTTTTTTCCTCATATTTACAGAATTTTTCAAATCAATACTTATTTTTAAGGGAGAATGGTGTTGCGTATCAATTTTTGTCAATGGTTCATGACATTCTGAAACAGTTACCTTTTCATAATTTGATATAATTAAGTCTAGAGTCCTATTGTTTGCATTTTTTACACCGTTGAACTGAGAAAGTCCACAATAAGTAATAATATCAACAAATTCAGTAGATGGTCTGTTGTAAGAAGGAGCTGGCAATAAAATATTTGTTTTGTACTCATATTCCCACTGCAGATAAGGTAGATTGAAATCGCCAGAAATAATAAATTTACTGTCTGGTTCTTTTTCAACTATTGAAGAAAGTTTGTGTAAAAAAGACATCAAGGCTACATTATCATCCGGGGGAATATAGACACAGCAGACATAGAAACGATTATTGTTATAATTAACACTTATCCAGATGTCTTCAGCACTCGAACGCCAGTCATCTATTTCGAGGTAGGAAAGAGTTTTGTGGACTCCAATCAGCGCACCGCCTCCATCAAGCTTTGATGACGTATCGATACCCCTGTCGCGTCGAACTATATTGTACTCACTGCACAAAATTTCAGAGTCATATACCGAAGAATTTAAAAAAGTTTCTGTCAAACAGATAATGTCAAAACCGCACAATACAGAATTTAGACGAATGTCATTTGTTTTAGAACGAAGACCTCTTACATTTTGGTAATATACCGATAAGTTCATATTTGTAATGAAAGATATTAATAAATTAAAGCGAAATTTATTTTAGTCTTTAAATTAATTTATTTAAATCCTGTTCTGTGCGAATTAAATATATTTGAGTAGTTTCATTTTTACGGACGTAAATTTTACAATTTCTGGTCCAAATAAATTTGAAATCTTTCGATTTTAATTGCTCGCGGCATAATTTAAATAAGCTATTATTTTTTGGACTCAGATGCTCATTGACAAAAATTTTATTTTCAGGTTTATCAGGAAATAGCAATGTTGTTTTAAGATCTTTTTTAGCTTTTACTGCAGCTAAGAGTTTATCTTTAAGACAGCGAGTCGTAAGTTTTACAACAATTGAACGCGCTGATGTTTTTGTATTTTGCGGAAGTCTGTGCGAAGCATCTATATTGAATTCATTTAGCTCAACACCGACTGCTTTTCCCAGATTTATAACAATATTATTAACATTTTCATCACGCATCTCCGGTATATTATGAATAATTAGATTATTTAGTCTTGAATACTGTTCAAGATCGTTAATTGATTGATTTAAATTTATAACTTGAGTTTTTAATAAATTATTTTCGGTTTTAAGATTGTCCATTTCTTTAATTTTTTCATCAAAAGTTTTTAATTTTAATTCAAAATAATAATAATAATGTATTTATTTGTTTTGAGGTCCTTTGACCTATACAAATTTCATGACATTGCAGTTACACAGTTTACATACACATACAATTTTACAGAGACATTTTTAGTGCCCTCTGTTGGCACCCTCGTTACATACAGAGTAGCTTATAGTGACCTCTGCTGCCACTCGGACTCATCTGGGTGTGTCGGTTTTTTATTAAAAATTGACTCGTGTGGGATTCGATCGCTGTCCAACACGAGAAACCTTGTATTGCCAGGCGAGCACTCTGACCGCACGACCACAGATGACCGTCATTGTATGGTATGACTAGAACCGTAACTCAGTCGAATCAAACCTGCATAAAGCATATGAAAAAACTCATACTATGAATAAAACTGAAACTGTTAAGCGAAACATTTTAATTCAAAATCAGTTATTTTATCTGAGCAGAATTCAATGGATTTGATTAAGCTATTAAATCTTTCATCAAACTCAGCTGTTAATTCTTTTTTAAAGTCATTGAAGAGCGCGCGCATGTTTACCTTTTCAGTAACTTCACTATTATCATACGCCGATTGGAGAGATGCGCGACATGGCTCGCAGCCCCACAAAGAGTCTAACGATTTGAGCACGCCTATTTGCTGCTCAGTAATATTCACGCACGACAAATGAAATGAAGTTTGGCACTTCCAACAATCAACACTTTGCACGCCTCTTTTATTAATAGGTCGTTGACACTTGCCGCACTGCTTAGACATGATGCACTGAGTTGACTTAACTTGTTTTAAGATTTTTACTTAGATTTACACTTAACACAAACAGATGCACTAGATTTAAAAACTGAATTACTCGGAAATGATGAGAGTCACGAATATCGAAATACCGCTATTGTGTGACACTCAGTTTAATAAAGCTGGTTGCAAAATTCGGAAAAAAATACTGAACAAAAAAACCACAAAAAAACAATATTATTAGAGAGCCGATAAAAAACACGTGTGACTAACTGTGCATCAACAACTCTGATAAAGAAGAAGTATTATTTTCTAGAGATCAAATAGAATCTCTGTTCGTTAAGGCACGACTGAACATCCACTTCCAATAGTTCGACTTTTATTTTTTTCCTATATCAATAAATTTTCTCTTTCCAATTTCCGTCGAGACTTTAAAATTATGCAATCTCCATTGATTTTTCTTGTTCCTTGTAAAAAAAGGTAACCGTCTTTTGTTTAAGCAGCGCCCGGCATTTTTTTCGCTCTGCCTGCGTTGCAATTTATTTTTTGTACCGAGTTAACTTCACCTAGTACGTATATATACATTTTTACATTGTGCGCTTTTCTTTTTAAATCCATTATCCTAAGATAATAACCTATTTTACTCTATATTTTACAAGGCGAATCACATAATCTTTTTGTTAACATTAAACTAGAAAAATATTTCCTTTTCATAAATTTAGCAAATAGTTATTTGTATCACTAGTCTAGAAACTGTACTTTTCTTAGTGCGAACATATATTGACATGTAGAGCCGAAGACGAAGACTTTAAATATGAGCACTCGCAAAGCAGTTTCTGGACGTCTAATACACAAAAATTTTGATGCTGACTTCTCCCTAAATTTACTATATATATTCCATTGACGATAGTGAGAGAATTTGGAATTAGTCGCGAACAGAGACAAGTCATTCTATTGATGGTTCGGCTCGAGTATTAACCTCTTCCAAATTCTCTCGCTATCGTGAATAGCATATAAATGAATTTTATTTATTGTCCAAATATGAAATGCCTACTTGGAATGGTTCATTTTGTTAACATGGGAATATTTGAATAATTAAATGATATGGCTTAACAAACATAACCTGAAAAATTGGCAAACATTTTTTATTAATTTTGCATTGCAAAGTCAAAACTAATTACTTACATTTACGTAGCTTAAAATATACAAGTAAGAATATAATACTAAAAGTTGTAATAATTGTACTAATTCTTGTGTTTAAAATATTTAAAAGTTTACATTTAATCAGAATAATACCAACTTATAACCATCCAATCTTTTTTCCGGCCTAGACCTGTAAAGAAATTGTTTCTGGACGATTTATGGACAGTTGTACAGCTTATATTTACAGTTTTAACTACAAGTTCACAAAAAAATACATTTCGAAATTTTGACAGTAAAGCCGGTATCCCACTGTAATTTTTTTTATAAAAATGGACGTAAATATTTTTATAAAATCCGTTTTGACAGAATTTTTATGAAAACTGTATTTACATGACGGCACGTAAAAATTTTGATGTGACGTCACATAAATACAGCAGTCTGTATTCATTTTGTTGAAAGCTGCGTTATGATTGGATGTTGATGCGGGCGTGCGCATTGCGGTTGCTTGAACCATGTGTAAAATCATTTTCTAAAGAGACAGCGTTATTATTCCCTGACATTATTTGAACAACGGTGAACTTGTGTTTATATTGAAATTGGCAATAATATAAAACAAAATAATCAAAATGTGTAGTGTGGTTGCCTGGACAAACAGCTTTTTAATTGATTTGTATAGAAAGTTTTATATCACACAAAATCGCCTGAATATTATAATAAATACGCCAGGCAAACTGCGATTTTCAACTGCTAAATGTTATTATCTTATAATAATCAGGCAATACAACGTCAAAAAATAAGTATTAAAGTCAATTAATATTTATATGATTATTCTTTGCATTTCTTTTTTCTCCTTTTAAATTTCCGTCCGAATCCTATTAGAATACTCATTAATCGTAACCAACAAAGTTTTTCAACCAATAATTCTACGTAGTATTAGTATAAATATCTTGATCTATAATTTATAGAAAGTGTATTTTGAATTACCTATACAAATTTGCAAAAATAAAATATGAAGTAAATGAGAAGCCCATACAAATCCGCCTCGTTCAAGCATTTTAAGATGGACTTTATTCACCTATATACTCGCATCGTACCCTTTCAGTAGTGACGATAAAAGGATTAATTTTTCAAAATTTATGTGTATACACTCACTAGATAGTATAATGCCCATATTTGATGTGCCGAAATACACTGCCTTAGATGAGTGTCATGTTTCTCACTTTAATTTCGAACCATGTCCATGATTTTTAATAAATGGTCTTTCATTCCAAGGAAATTTCTGTAATTTATTTCATCTTCTATTCGTAATTCGTTGTGTGCAATAACTAAAACACTGCGATTTTTATTTCTTTTCTTCAGCCATAGACTAGTCCACCAGCGACGTTCTGATTTTTTTATTTTTTACATAACTGTGTAACCCGTTACTCCAACAATTATTGCAGCTAACAATTTTTTATTGAATTGACGTTATTCATAATGAAATTACAAAACTCAACTACTTCTGCAGAACTACAGCCACACAATGAAGTTTTGTAGTATCTTTGGCGCCAATTCTTTTTCATGAAAACTCCATAAAACTCGTAAAAAATTTTACAGTGGGATGCAGTACTTTTCATGGAACGTTTTTATAAAAAAAATATAAAAATTTTTATAAATTTTTTTACAGTGGGATACCGGTTTAATATTAAACAACTCATTTGACATTTTATTTAGATACGATTTTGTCACTTTAACCAAAATTTATCTGTAATCGGTGCAACACTGGCCATTAGAGATGTATAAAACAATTTATACTGAACGGAGCCACAAAAATGTACAATATTTTGATATTCATATAGTGAAGACTGTAGTAAAAAACCAGACTTGTCACTTTTATTCAAAATTTAGTTTATTTTATCACTCTCATGAAAGTACTGGGACGAAAACTTTGGTCTGAGAAAAAAAATGTAGAATTTTTTTTGGGCTCAAATAATAATTTATCCTTAAAAGGAGATTTAATAATCGTTAATATAAATTCACGCTTTAAATTAAATATTTCCAGTGTCGTTGGATCATTCTTGCATGTTAAAAAAAATGTACTAACCACGAGCACGAAGACGTCACCAAATTAAAGAACAAATTTGCGCTCATGTGAAAAGTTTAATAGCTGTTGCCTGCGCCTGTACTATCAAATGTCAAAAAATAATCACAATCCATTAAAATTTTTATCCGTGCCAAAAAATATTCCCATTAAAATCAAAGTCACGTACTAATAGACTTCAATAATATATCTTTTTTTTTTAATGCAAATTCATAACAGAAGTATGTTTGTCTAATGATAAATATCTTAAAATGTTAATTGTTCTAGTGCATGATGAATTTATTTGAATTTTTCCTTCATATTTTAGTACAGGTGTACACAATTCCGTTAAAAGTCAAATATCACGTACTATAATCAATGTGTGAAGCTTCTACTTCGAGCATCGTCACAAAGTGCCCTTTTACTTATGAATGCCGTTCCATCTATGGGACACTAGTAACATCTACATTTAGAGGAATATCTCTTCATTGCGTGGCAGTTTAAAATACCATATTTTATTTTTGTAAATTATATATGTCATTTCTATTTTCAATTTAATATTTTCATTTTTCTCAACACATTTTTTTATATTGTTATTTTGCTTGAACCAGTCGTTATTTACCTATATTAATGTTACTAATGACGTTTAATCCTTTTGTTTATCAAAGCCTTTGATATGACCTTATTACAGAGTTAGAAACACTTACAGCCACCCACTATTGTTAATGATTATATTTCCATCTTCATTCTCGTAGTATGTCCGAGCATTAGGATTCAAAATATTAACTACAAAATTGAAAACAACAATCACTACTGAACTCAAAATAAAAAATTGTACGAGTATTATACAGGGTGTGTAACGAAACGCGGAACATAGAAGAAAAGTTAAACATAGGATTTTAATAATGTACGGAAATTGTCACTCCTGTACAATTTAGAGCAAAAGTAATTGTTTAAAATAATATTTATTTTTAAAAAGTCTTCATTTAATGTTTAATGCAATAGAATATCTGTAGCACTAGATATTTAGAAAATAAGACATATTTTCGTTAAAAAACAGATAGCCAAGGAAATAAAAAAAAAATAAAACAAAATGTCAACTAAGATCATAATATTTCAATATTTAATCTTAAATTTTGTCAATGTAGACACAATGATTACAACAATTAACGTCAATAACACTAAACTCAACTGTCAGATATTGTTTTATTTGTTTTTCATTTCCATGGCTATCTGATTTTTGACAAAAAACTCGCATTTAATTTTTTAAATATTAAACCAGAAAAATGTAACAGTCAAACACAGGCGCCAAATTCAAACTCAGCTCATAATGCTAAGAACAGACTCGTACAATAGGTAATACTCACAGGAACTGAGTATAGTTTATATTTAAACAAAAATACAACATTAGGAAATTCATTGAACGTTTGTTTCGATTTGATATTGAAACCCGTTGCATGCTACATAGCTTCCGTTGCACTAACCTATTTACTGGCGGATGAGGAACTATCAAAGACATACGTTATTTTAGCTTACACCTACCATATTAATTTCTAATAATTTTCTTACTTTACCTTTCCTAGGGGTTTAAATTATAGAAATAAGTTACTGTATAAACAAACTATCGAATTCTTAACAAGAGTTGCTTAATTTATTTTACGAAATATCTTTTTTTGTCACTAAAATCGAACATATGAAACTTATGCTAAGGAATTCAAACTATGAATTTGCGCTAAAAGCAAATTCCAACCTACCTCTTATGGTGTACTGCATTAAATGAAAATGAAAATTAATTTTAAACATCTTTTCGTTCTTGTACTTTTGCTCTAAAGAGTGTATTTTACTCATTTTTTCTATCCAAAAACAAAAACTTAAAATTTAAGTTCGTAATTAATTATATGCAGATGTAGAAATTTTATGCATTCTAAAAATGTTCTGTTAAAAATTCAACATACATGCTATTAGCCACGTACTGACTTTGAATAAATAAGTAAAGTCACAACAATGTTTTTTTATGCTTTTTAAACTTTATTTAACAGTTTAATTATAAATACAACATGTACATTTATCTTCTACTCAGCAAGCGAAACTTCTGTGAAATAGGTTTGTGTTATACTTATGCCCATATGACACAACAGTACAACAGTTTTATATTCTCATAGTGCAGCAAAATTTAATGCATATTTATGATATTGTAAAAACTGTAATTTAAAGATCACTTTGTTGAGGCGTTTACTCCTTATAAATATTATTATTATTCATATTATTACAATGTGAGTTAAAACAAAAAATAACATAACAGTATATTTTAAATTTGTATAATATTAATAAACATCTAGAAAAACGGTATTAGAGCGCGCGCGCGCGCGCGTGCGTGTGTGTGTGTGTGTGTGTTTGTGTGTGTGTGTGTGTGCGTGCGTGCGTGCGTGCGTGCGCGTGCGTGCGTGCGTGCGTGTGTGTGTGTGTGTGTGTGTGTGTGTGTGTGTGTAACAAAATTTCCGTCTTCGATAACTCCAATACTACAATTCCAAAAATTATAATTCTTTCGTATTCCTTTTCGTTGCATCCATATGAAGAGCTGATTAGATTTTGGTTGTAATGGGTCAACCAAAAGTACCCTCATTTGAAGATTTTAACAGTTTTTCTTGAAAAACGATGGTTAATATCATTTTTTCACATTTAATGTTCTTATAAATATCAAAGAACATTGTACTCCCTATACGATTTGACTGCATTTTTTACTTCATATTAAATGATTATAGTTATAAAATTATAAAGAAATTAAATTTCATAAATTAGCCAGCTATGCTAGGAACAGCTACTATATTAAGAAAATTCTGATTGAAAGATGTCAGTGTCAAGTGCAATTGACATATTCGTAGTATATTTGTGTTATAATTTTACTCGAAATATAGGATATTTTTGCTCGAAACTTTCTGTATGGAATTTGAATAAAATACATACAACTGTCGAAAGGTAATGTACATACACGAAATTTAGAATCTTTTGCAAGGAACTTTCTGTATGGATTTTATAGAAAATACATAGGCATTTACGAAAATTCTACCGAACTATTTATCTTCTTAATAAATTTAAATCTAAAAATTAAGTTGTTCCAAAAAATAATATTTGTTGGTTGTCATAAATGACGTTGAATTTGTAATAAATAGCGTAGTACTTAGATATTTAGAAATGTCCGGTAATCAAGAATATACCAACATGCATTTGGTTTACAGAGAAGAGCACCAAAGCATTCGCCAAAATTGTTCAGCCTCTGACCTTCAGAAATGACAAGTGTTGTTATTTTCACTCAAACTACAGTGATTTTTAAGAAAATCATTATTATTCAAATAAATAATTGTTAATGGTCCACCCTGAAGTGCTTTTACAATCGCAAAAAGCACATTAACAAAGAAATTATTGCATATTACGATAATTGCAACTTTGTGTATGAAGTGGTAACGTATGGCACGTTATTTACATAACTCTGTATAATACTATAACTAATTTATAGATTTCAGGAGAATTTATAATTAGTTTAGTTTAATTATCCAAAACTTTAGCCCGGTTGAAAAGCAAAAACAAAACGTTAAAACAAAGTTTGTTCGATTGACACTGAAAATTTTCTGTCAAAGAGTCTTGGGAAAATTTTATAAAACAATTAAATTATTGATAGCTTGAAAACCAATGATATTCAACTCGATATCCACTGAAGTAATTTCCATATCTGCATAAATGAAAAAGATAAAAAATCTGAAATGCTAGAGTTTACCTACATTTAAACTAAATTAAATTACATTTTTTTCTGCAGGAAATATAAAATTTTATGCTTCGCATTACAGATTGCAAGCAATGAGCAAATCAATACTTTTACAATAAAAATTTAGAACAGGAACAAAGAAAATTGCATATCCGGAAAGGTACTTGATAAAAAGTGCATATCTGAAAATTCATTTTTCTAAGTTAAATATTTTCACTTCGTATTATTACTTCAATAGAATAATATTCCGATAATGTAATAAGTTTCGCTTTACTCTAAGTAAAAAATCAAAGTTGCAGGATTATCATTATCGACAAAATGTTTTTGGTTGCAGCAACAGCTAGAAATATATACCTTTCTGTTTTTATTTTTTTTCCATATTTGAACGTCTGTACTCATTCATACAATTTACTCTCATTAATGTAAGCTACTTTATATTGTATCAATATTCTTTGATGAATTTTAGAGGGATTTATATCCTTCTATCATAAAAAGGACGTCTTTGGTCCACCCTTATGTTTGAAATACCTGTTGTGGTATTTTTCTGAAATGCGGTCAAATGATTTGAAAATGGTTTGAAGCTGCTTGAATTTAGTAAATCCCTTTTCAATCTTCGAAATAAACGATCGAGATATATCAAGCTACTTGAAAATTTGAAGTTAAGCCTATAAAATAACAGGCTTGGACTTATGAAGCAGCTGGACTTCTGTTAAAATAAACAGTGGAGCTTCAAATAATGTAACTATACTGAATTTCAAATAAGAATAGACTGCAGAGCCATTTTGTTTTACACCCAAAAAACTTATGAATTAGTTTTGTTTCGTGCATGACATACTTGACAACTCGAAACATCAAAATTTGTTCATTTTTAATTCTTTAGTAAATTAACAGTCATTTAAATTTGTTAAATAGGTTATAAATTAAAAATGGAATAAATAATAAGCCTGCTTACATATCGCTATTGTAAACTTGGTTTGCGTTTAGACCAATCAGAAATCTGTAATCGTAAGCCCTATCTTACTCCTAAGTCTATTCTTATTTGAAATGCATGCACAATCCGCAATATATTGCAGTGTTACTAAATTCATATCATTTATTAGTTGTTTGCATTTTACCTCATTTTATAAAAGTCGCGACATAAAACTTAGTAAAATTGTCGAAAACCGAAATATTTAGAGTGATCAGAAAAAAATATTTTTTAAATGCTTTTCAAAGAGAAGATATATTACAACATGACAATTTTTAGGTTTTCAGGTTATATATCCAGCATGAAATTAGCTTATATACCTCTCTCTGTTTTTCTGCATAATTTAGTATTTAACTATGTTTTGTTTAGTCGAGAATAATTTAAAGAAGATTGAAAATAACAATCCTATTTTAATCCGCTGGAATAAACCAATCAGATTTTTCAAGTTATAATATACTTGAAGCCACTTGAATGGTCCAGATAAACGTAGTCAATTTGATTTTACCACTTTACAAGTATTCGATAAAATTATATTTCATACGTAGACAATATGTAGAAAAGTAGAGTAAATGTAGACAGAGTAGAAAATGTACACATTTCCAGATGCCAGTGCGGTATTAGTTATGTACTATCCTAAAATTTGAGGATAAATAAAAACGTGTTTTCTTTAGTTCTTGTAAAATGTGATTTAATTTATGTAATATACGTACAGCCGTTCACAATTCAAAGCGATAAAATACACATTTTATTTATTTTTAAAATTTTAGTGTCAAAGTACTTGTTTGATGCTTTTTATATTTAAAATTCGTTATGTAAAACTACGCCTTTTGTCAGGTCAAAACAATTAATACCTGCACTTTTCTTAAATTTTGGAACTAAGAACGTGGGCGTTCAAGAAGAAATTGCTTATCAAAATGCGCTTTTGTGATAATTAGTATTCAAAATTAAAATTATTAGTTAAATACAGACTTGTTTAAGTTACACTTGGGCATACCAACTTTATACATAAGATTTACAAACTATACATAAGATTTACCAACTTCGACACTGTTCTGTTTATAGGTCAAGTAGTATACATTTTGTGTTTTGCCAGTATAACATCCATGATTAAATTGTTGCTTAACTTTTTTATTTTACGGTATACTGAATCGTAAACGTCTTATTACAGAGCTCTGTATCTAGTGGTAAAGAAAGTTTATACGGGCTGTTAAAACCATAGCAACATGTATATAGATTTATTTATTCATTTTTTCGCTTCGCCATATGTTTCCAAAGACTATTTCAATCAAATAGTTTAATGTATTGTGTTGTAGGTTCCAATATTTTATCATATACTGTGCAATGCTCAACCGTTACCCAAAATTTACGTGCTCGCACGGATAACAATCTCGCTTCGCTCGCTCGTTAGGTACCGTACACGCCCGTAAAGTTCTGAGTAACGGTTTAGCACTGTAAATTACTATAAAATAAATTATCGTCCTGTAAAAGCTATTGTAACGTTTATTATATTTATTTGGGTGAAGTGTAAATATTAGACAATTATTACTAATTAAAATAAAAGTTTATTATAACAATAAATAGACATTAAATATAATTAAAGATGATAAATATAACGAACACTACGATTAAACAAATATTAAAGACTAATTAAAACTAAGAATATTATAAGACACTTAAACACTAAGATTATTTATTTAAACAATATATAGCTCACTTGTTTATTTATACAACTCTATTTATTTATGTTAGCACTCGTCGACTATCTGTTTATATCACCAAATGTTTAGCACGCAACGCTTATTTATATCAGATTGTCCAATGCCTTCGCTAACGGTGCTTATATACCCTGTCATTTTTATTCCAGAGAATTCTAGAGTATTATTCTAGATAAAACACGATAGGTTACATCAACCGCGTAATTAAGAAGGCTCAGACAGGTCCGTTGCGTCATCGCTAAAAATAGACACTCGCTCGTCCCTGCGACAGCGACAGCGGCGGCGACAGCGACGGGGACAGCGGGCGTGACAGTGGCGGCGACAGCGGGTACTGCACATTATACTGCCCCCTCCTTAAGACTGTTTCGTCACGGAACAGTTCGTGATGACGAAATCTGCATGCATTACCCTTGGTGCATTTCGAAGTTTTGAAGAAATGACAGTCGATGGTCCGCTCGACTTCTTCTTTATGTCCGTTAGGGTTAAAGCTGCAAACGAGAATTTTAACCCCGGTAAAACGGAAAAGAATTTCTATCATGTTCCTAACAATCCTCCAATCCTAAACCATCTAGACCACAGTCTAACTTCGGTACGGCTAGCTTCAAAATAACATTCTCAAGCAGATGATCCCTCAAATCGCACAGCGAGTTCCACAGGTTGCGGTACGACGGCTTCTGGTACGAGCGTGGTTTTGTAACCAGGTAATAGATGTACCGCTGATAGTCTGCATTGTTATCCCTCAGGCGCAGCGTTTTCCAACAGTTGGGCGTTGGTTGGCCAGTTCTTGTTGTCGCCCAAATTTCGCCTTAAAGGCTGAAGCTATGCCACGGGACATCTTTAAGTCTTCTGATACGCAGTGACCGAGGGAATAATCTGAAGACACGGTGAATAGATCTTGGTGTTCTTCTTTCGTCACGCCGAACCGCGCCTTGCGGCCAAAGGAATAGTTCTCCATGAAGTCTTCAAAAGTTGGTGCTTGTGTTATGATCCGACGAACCGTTGCTCCGTTATGGACTTCGTGGTTGTCTCCGGCGAAAGGGGCTAGCCGATTAAAGTGTACTACTCTCGGCTTCCCGCTAGGTTGTTTCTTAATTCTGTATACCACGTCGTTTATCCTTTTGACTACCTCATAGGTGCCTTCCCAATTATTTTGCAGCTTTGGTGATAACCCACGACGTCTTTGTGGGTTGTAAAGCCACACTAAATCCCCAGGTTGATATCCACCCTTTTCGGCCTTGATGTCATACCGGTCCTTCATTCGGTCGCTGGCAGCTTGAATTTTCGTACGGACTTGTTCATGAATGTCATCCATTCTTCTCCGTAAGTCCGTAACGTAATCTTCCCCGGCCAGATCTTCCCCAGGTTTACTGCCGAACACCAAGTCACATGGTAAGCGCAACTCACGCCCGAATAAGATGTTCGCAGAAGTTTGCCCTGTTGTTTCATGCACGGATGAACGATAAGCCAACAGGAACAAATGGAGGTGTCGGTCCCGGTCTCTTTGGTGGTTGGAGACTACCTTCGACAAATATCGGTTGATCGTTCTATTCATTCGTTCAACCATGCCATCAGACTGCGGATGTAATGCAGTTGTTCTAGTTTTATTAATTCCTAATATCTTACAGACATTTTGGAAAACGGCAGACTCAAAATTTCTTCCCTGGTCGGAGTGGAGTTCACGCGGTACTCCGAATCGGCATATACATTCCTTAACTAAAGTTTCAGCGACCGTGGTGGCTTACTGGTTGGGTAATGGATATGGTTCAACCCACTTGGTGAAGTAGTCCGTAACAACCACGATGTATTTATTTCCTTCGTCACTTTCTGGGAATGGTCCAGCCACATCAATCGCAATACGCTCAAATGGGCTGCCAACGTTGTATTGACGCATTGGAGCTTTTCGTCGTTTATGCGGAACGTTACTTCCAGCGCAAACCACACATTTCTTGCACCAATCTTTAACATCTTCCGTGAAGTTAACCCAGTAAAACCGCTGGCGCAATCTTTCTAGTGTTTTGATGACTCCGAAATGGCCTCCAGATCCGTCATGGATCTCTTTCAACACGTCTGGTACTCTACTCTTAGGAATAACTAACTGAGTTCTCTTCTCAGTTCCATCAGCATTTTCTACCACACGTTTTAACATGCCATCCTCAATCACCATGGAGTCCCATTGCGCCCAGTACGATTTTACACTTGGTGAGTGTGGTGCAACATCTTCCCATACTGGTTTGCTCTTCTCTGCTTTCCATTCGAGTATAATTTTCAAAGTTGGGTCTTTTTCTTGATCTTCGCGTAGTCCATCGGGCTGCCAATTATCGTCGACTACTGTTGTTCTGGCGACGATGGAAAATTTCTCTTCTAGTCGACTACAATGCTTGCAATCATCTTGGCACGGCCTTCTGGACAATGCGTCGGCATTACGATGGCTGGTACCTGTTCTATGCTCGATTTTGAAATCGTATTCCTGTAGTCTTTCAATCCATCTAGCCACCTGACCTTCAGGATTCTTGAATGGTAGCAGCCATTTTAATGCAGCATGGTCAGTTCTAATCAAAAATCTCCTTCCGTATAAATATGTGTAGAAATGTTCCACGGATTTCACGACTGCCAAGAGTTCTTTTCTAGTAACACAATAATTCCTCTCTGGTTTTGACAAAGTCTTACTAAAATAGGCAATAACCTTCTCATGTCCGTCTTGTATCTGGGAAAGAACACCACCAATTCCCACGTTGCTTGCATCTGTGTCTAGTATGAATTCTCCTGCAGGTAACGGATAACTCAGGACAGGTGCGCTTGTCAAAGCATGTTTAAGTTCTTTGAACGCAACTTTGCAGTCCATTTCCCAGATAAATCTTCGACCTTCTTCAGTAAGCTTTGTCAGTGGCTTGGCTATGTTGGCAAATCCAGGTACATATCGCCGATAATAAGAACACAAACCAAGAAAACTTCTAAGTTCGTGTTTGTCTCTAGGCGCTGGCCAATCTCTCACAGCCTTTATCTTTTCCGGGTCAACTGCAATACCCTTATTTGAAACCACGTGTCCAAGGTAATGAACTTCCTTTTGAAACAGGTGGCACTTCTTGGGGCTGAGCTTCAGGTTAGCCTTCCGTAATCTCTGAAAACCCTCTTCCAAATTCTTCATGTGGTCCTCGAATGTTTCACCTACCACAATAATGTCGTCGAGATAGACTAAACAGGTTTTCCATGATAGTCCAGCCAATACTGTTTCCATGAGTCGTTCAAACGTTGCAGGGGCATTGTAAAGCCCAAATGGCATTACAGTAAATTGCCACAGTCCGGTACCAATTGTGAAGGCTGTCTTTTCCTTATCTTTTGGATCCAAATCGACTTGCCAGTATCCGCTCTTTAGATCTAGAGTGGAGAAAATCTTCGAGCCAGCCAAAGTGTCTAGTGTATCGTCTATTCGAGGTAGCGGGTAGCTATCCTTCTTGGTAACGTTGTTAAGTTGACGGTAACCGACGCAAAATCGTGTAGAGCCATCCTTCTTCTTTCCTAACACCACTGGTGAAGCCCACGGACTGCTTGAAGGTTCGATCACACCTTCCTTTTTCATGTCTTCAATAATTCTTTCCGCTTCCTTACGCTTCGACAATGGTAGTCTCCTTGCTGGTTGGCGGATGGGTCTTGCGTCGCCGGTGTCTATCTTATGGTGAACCACATTAGTTCTCCCATTGGTCTTGTCAAATTGGAACACATCTTGAAATCTTCCAATTAATTTCTTCGCCTTGGTTCTCTGGTCGGCGGTCAGTTCTTGGAAGGATGTTGATAATTCATTAATTAACGTGTCCGGAACTTCCTGAGATATGTTTCCTTTGGCCTTAACAGTTCGAATAATCGAGGATACTGCCAAGCATTTTCCTACAATTGTTCCTCTCTTGAGAACAACTGGATGACAATTTACGTTCATTATTCGAACTGGTATTATTTGACTGGCTTTGATCAGTGATTTTCCTACAACAATTCCAGTACCAGTCTTCACATCATCATTCTTTGGCTCAAGCATAACAATATTCCCCTCACAGAAACTACCATCTAATTGTGCTTGCACGATAGATTCACTTCGTTCTGGAAGGGTAACATCTTCAGCCATTAGTACGCGCACAGCCTTGTCGTCTCGTGGATTTAATACGAGTTCTTCTTCATTGACCATCATCACACCATTCTTCAGATCAAGTTTAAAACCGTGCTTTTTCATTACGTCCATACCGAGTATTAATTCATCTTCAACGTCAGCTACCAGCGCACGATGTTTAACGAATGTGTTTCCAATAGTGATGGTCATATCTATTTCTCCTAATGTGGTAGCTTGTTCTCCCGTTGCTGTACGTAATCGCCACTTGGTTGGTTGAAGATGCGTCTTGCCAGTGTTCTTTACTAAGTCGGGTCTAATTATAGTCTTCGTCGCATCCGTATCCAGTAACATTTTTAGTGGTCTTCTATCAACAGAGCCATTCACGTAGATGCTGCTGGCTTGATGATGAAGGGATGCGACATAACTGATGGATTGTGGGGCTACTAGATTACGGGTCGACGATTGCCTCTTCGCATCAACCCGACTTAGTTTTCCAACTCCTTTTCTTCTTTTACCGATTCTGTCTCTCTTTGCATTTTTTCCAGTCTCTGCGGATGACCCTGTTTACCGCAATACGAACAGACGAGTTTCTTTCTTCCGGCAAACACTTCATTTACAATTCGTCGCATTTTCTCTTCTATGACTTCGGTGTTCTTATGTCTCTCAGCATAATTATTTCGCACTCGCAATAGGTTGCGTGAAGCTTGTTTGGCAGCTTCATGATCGAATACGTATAACATTGCGTCATCAATCGTTTTTGGCCGAGCTAAGTGCAGTGCTTGCTGAGTTTTACTGTCTCGAACTGCGTAGATGAATGCTTGCGTGCCCATGCACTCCAACTCGCTCCCAGGAGTCGCAGGATGTGCGAGATGAACCACACGAGCTTGGTCGGCCCCAATCTCCCGAATGTCTTTCTCAGTTCTTTCAGAAGTCTTCTCCAATTTTCGCTCAAACATTTGCTCCACAATTCTAGAATTCTCCTCGACATTTCTAGAACTCTCATTTAATTCCTGTTCCAGTGTTCCAGAGTGTTCCATTACTTCCTCTTCCAATGCACCGGAATTTTCCTCTGCTATTCTAGAATTTTCCTCGAATTCCTTTCCCAATGTTCTACAATGTGCCAATAATTCTTCTAATGGTGCGCCGGGATTTTCCTCCACACTTCTAGAACTTTCTTCTAATATTAAGTTTAATCTTGTAAAATAATCATCTATTTTTTGTATAAATTTACAAATGTCGGAAGGCTCAAATAAGTAATCTTCAGGATTTTCACCGGAATCGATTAATGCTTGCCTCAATCTTTCTTGAAGCTCTGATTTCTTTCTTGTTGTTTCCAAATCTCGCTCCTCCAGTTCTCTCTTGAGATCACTTACTTTCAGTTCACTTAATTTTAATAGCTTCATTTTATTTATTTTTACTTACACTTCACAGTTTATTAACCCCACACCTGACACCAATTGTAACGTTTTTTATATTTATTTGGGTGAAGTGTAAATATTAGACAATTATTACTAATTAAAATAAAAGTTTATTATAACAATAAATAAATATAATTAAAGATGATAAATATAACGAACACTACGATTAAACAAATATTAAAGACTAATTAAGACTAAGAATATTATAAGACACTTAAACACTAAGATTATTTATTTAAACAATATATAGCTCACTTATTTATTTATACAACTCTATTTATTTATGTTAGCACTCGTCGACTATCTGTTTACATCACCAAATGTTTAGCACGCAACGCTTCTTTATATCAGACTATCCAATGCCTTCGCTAACGGTGCTTATATACTCTGGCATTTTTATTCCAGAGAATTCTAGAGTATTATTCTAGATAAAACACAATAGGTTACATCAACCGCGTAATTAAGCAGGCTCATGCCCGTATTCATAAACGTTCTTTATATGAATAACGCCTTGTTATATTATAACGGATGATTAAAATCGAAGTTTTCTATTCATAAACACCAGTTACCAGTAACAAGCATTAAATTCTCCGTTAAATGTAACAACTCGATTTTCAGTCATTATAGTTATAACGGCCCGTTTCGTCAAATAACTCAATTGCAGAAAAACGAATATTTATCATAAAGTAGGAAAAGCATTACAAAAGTAAGTACAATTTATATATCAGAAACAAAAAACTTATTTACTAGTAATGTTATTTTTTTTTTTTGTAGTCAGTAAAATGTCATCAGAAACTTCAACTTCGTTATCAGATTTATCATCTGTTTCAACATCCGATTCAGATGATAATTTTGTAGAAAATGTACTTCGTGCTATGCCAAGACCAAGAGTTTTTAGGAATAGAAATAATCCGCTCGAAATTTACGACAATTTTGACTTCAAAAGACGATACAGGTTAGAAAAAGAAACTGTTCTTCACATAGCAGACCTTATTGGACAGAATTTAGAAAGTGTTACATTACGAAATAAAGCAATTGATAAAATTCTAGTAGCTTTACGATTCTACGCTACTGGATCTTTTCAGCAAGTACTAGCTGATCATACAAATATAAGCCAACCGAGTTAGTCGAATTATACCTCTTGTCACTAGAGCTCTAGCATCATTAAGACCAGATTTTATAAAAATGCCAGGAACGCTTGAAGTAGGACGAAAAATTCCTTGCGTAATAGGGACAGTCGACTGCACTCACATTCGTATACAATCACCAGGTGGTGAACAAGCTGAACTGTACAGAAATAGGAAAGGCTGGTTTTCTTATAATGTCCAATGTATATGTGACGCGAAATTAAAATTCTTAAATATTATTGCAAGATGGCCCGGTAGTGTTCACGATTCTACCATATTTCATGACTCACCCCTGAGAATTGATTTTGAGAATAATATGTATCCAGATTCAGTACTATTAGGTGATTCTGGATACGCCCTCAAAAAATATTTATTAACACCAGTATTAAATCCATCTACTGAACCAGAGATACATTATAACGAAGCACATATACAAACAGGAAACTGCATTGAAAGAGCATTTGGAGTTTGGAAGAGACGTTTTCCATGTCTATCTGTTGGTATGAGATTAAAAAAGGAAACAATTTTACATGTAATAGTAGCAACATCAATATTACATAATCTCTGTATTATACTAAATGATGATCTCGATGATGATATAGAAAACATGAACGAGAATGAAAATGATGAAGATAATAATGAAGTAATTATGGAAAATAATAACTTAAATGCCAATGTTCATAGAAATATATTCATAAATAATAATTTTAGAAGATAGTTTTATTTTTATTGTACTTGTACAAAAATAAAATATAAATACATAAGATGTCAGAAAAACTATCCTCGTATAACTGCAGAGTTGAACAAAAAATATCCTAAAGCAAAGACAACAAGAATTATATTGTAGAATAATTATTTTTAATTTTTTTCAGAGCCAACAATTCTTTCTCGATTTTAATTTCTTGGAACTTTATTTCATTCTCCTGCTTTTTCTTTTCTAATAAATCTAATTCTTTTCTTGTTTCTAATAAATGCTTTTTATATTCTAATTTTAATTTCATATACTCATTTTCGTAATTCTTTTTTACTTGTTTTGCATTTGTTAATTTTTCTAGAGCTTTATAAACCATTCCAGCACTACGTTTTTCTTTTCTTTTATTATCTACTGAATTTTTATGGGTTTCATTTTGAGCAGGGTTCTTTATTTTATTTACTGGAAATGTATTTTTGTTCTGAAATGCAATAATCTGTCACGTATTCATTCATTTTACTTATAAATATACTAACCCTATCACCTTGAATTTCATAATTCTTATTCTTATCATCTTCTAGTGTGATTATAATATTTTCATCCGCAACAATATTTATTTCTTTCTCCGCACTATCCATTATAATATCCAAATCCTGAAAGAAAAAGATAATGTATTTATACACATTTATTCGAGTTTCCTGTATGGTAAATAATACTAACCGAAATATTAACCTTTTCAATATGTGCCACTTGATCATTATTTGTTAATATATCATCCACTAGATGTGTATTGTCTGCAATACTACAGTTATTTACATCCTAAAAAAAGAGATAGTTCATAGTTCACAATACATTACGCAAAAATCCAGAGTACAAATGTTAAAACATCAAATTAATGTGTAAACAAAATATTACTTATTTGCAAATGCAAATACTTACTGATTTCATTAAATTAGTTGAATGATAATTTGAAGTACTGTCAAAAATATTGTCATCCGGTTCAAACTGATGTTTCAACATATTTATTAATCGTTCTCCATATGCATCAACCGATTTATTGTATGTACCTCCTCCAGTTTTGTAGAAATTAGCCTAAAAACCAATATCATTGTCTTTTTTTTAACTCCATTAGCGTCATACTTTATCCTCTGCGTTTTGTTTCCTAGTTTTTCTTTTAAAATTATCATAATATGTTCTTAGTTGTGACACTGTTCTGTGTTCGTTCATATTATTTGCATTAAATTCATTAGTTACACGATCCCAAATAAGATTTTTTTCTTTTATTGATGTGCCATCGGTTTTTTTTTATTTTCAATGATATGTATGTACTTTTCTATTATGTCGATTAATAAGTTTGTTTCTCCCGATGTAAAATTTTTACCTTTAATTCTTTTTTTCTCTGTGGAATCCATTATTTAATGAACAAGATGAAAACTCAACACAAACTAGAAGTGACAACTGACAGCTAAGACAAAAACACTTTTGAGGTTAATGATTGCGCGAAATATTCACACCAAACAAAAATGTCACTAAGAAATTTAACAGTTGTTCATTACATTACGGCTCATTATACACCTCCCATTATATTTATGAATAGGGTTAAAATATAATGTTGCATTAAATTTAAACGTAACGTTTGATAACGAGTAGTTATAAATCTTTTTATGAATACGGGCATCAGACAGGTCCGTTGCGTCATCGCTAAAAATAGACACTCGCTCGTCCCTGCGACAGCGGCGGCGACAGCGGCGGCGACAGCGACGGGGACACTGGGCGTGACAGTGGCGGCGACAGCGGGTACTGCACATTACACTATGTATGAAATGGGTAATACATTTTATCACAATCGGTTAGTAACATGACGATTTCTGACTTTTAAAAAGTTGGGAAGTTATTGTTAACCTCATTTTCCAACCTCGAGGCGGAAAATAACTGCCTCCCGCTTTGAGAGATCAATGAATATCAGTGTCGCTGATAAAAAGTAGGCGTATAAAAAAAAGAAGAAAAAAAAAAGTTTATATGAACTGTCATATAAAAATAAATAAAAATTATATTAAATACTGACTTTCCTTAATAAATCGCATCGAGCCGGATCTATAACTATTATATTTATAGGTAAATATAGTCAATTACCAGTACATAAGTGGTCCTTCGAGCCGGATCTATAACTATTATATTTATAGGTAAATATAGTCAATTACCAGTACATAAGTGGTCCTTCGAGTGTAAAGCAACAGAGCTGTGGAAAAACGTCTATATTATGTCGAAATTAACTCAGCAAAATCCGTTCCTGAAGACGCAATCGCTACCAGATGTAGTGAACGAGTTAATAAAGGAGTACCTCCGCGGCGATTTGGTGATGAAGAAAAGGAAAAATTTGAACCTACAATGCCAAATAAGCCAAAGTCAACGAAGTCTAATAACACAGGAGTAACGAGAATGAGTGAAAGCACAGCTAATCGTAGAAGATTAGAAGCGAAGTTAAAAGCTGAAAAAGAAATAAGTGAATTAGAATCCGCGGAAGCTGAACGCAAAAAGAAGATTATACAATTGCAACTAGAAGTAGAAAATGCAAGAATCGAAGAAGAAATTAATGAAATAGAGGAAAATGAGCCTCTCGACAGTGTACAAGATATAATTGAAGATGAACAAATCAAAATAGCTACAAAAGAATGGGTCGAAAATATAGATAATAATTTAGAACATTCAACGAACAATAAATTGAAAACCGAAGAAGAGATCCCTGTGCCTTCTAACGTTACCGCTGCATTAGTGAATGCAGTAAACGCACTTGCAACACAACAAAAACAACCACATATCGACATAAATAGATTTATGGCGAGACAAGTGAATAATATTAATTTACCATATTTTTTGGGTAATCCAGAAGACTGGCCCGCATTTATTTCTGAATTTAAAGAAAGTTCAGAAACTTGTGGACTCACCGCACGAGAAAACACAGTTAGACTAAGAAAATGTTTAAAGGGAGAAGCATTGAATGCAGTGAAAGGACTTTTGATTAATCCTGAAGGTGTTGATGAAGTAATTAAAGCATTAGAGTCACGTTTTGGAAGGCCTGAGCAAATCTTGAGAAACTTATTACAAGAAATAAGAAGCATGCCAATTATCAAAGAGAATAATTTAGAACCTATGATGAAACTTGCTAGTTCGGCAAAACAACTAGTTGCAAATTTAGAATTATTAAATCTACATGATCAGTTACCAAATATGCAAACAATAAAAGAAATTATTTTGAAGCTTCCTTGCAGTTGGCAAATCCAATGGGCAAGATTTTGTAGCAGAGAAACTGGTAAAACATTTAATCTCAAAGATTTGACAGATTGGTTGTCAGAAGAATCATTAATTATTAGTAAAACTTTAAAGTCAACTGAGTTTAAGAAAAAAGAATATTTTCCTTCAAACCCGAAGAAAGAAGCAACAATGACAACGACAACAACAGCACAACGAACTTGTATGTATTGTAAAAAACCAAATCATGGTTTGTACAAATGTAGGATATTTCAAAGGTTAGCAAACGATGAAAAATGGAAATTTGTAAGAAATAAGAATTTATGTTTTGTTTGTTTGCAATTGGGGCATATGACAAGTGGTTGTTGGAAATCGGACAAAAAATGTGGTGTAAATGGTTGCGACAGGTATCATAATAAGATACTTCATCGTCTTGAAAATGAATTCAAAAACGAAAATGATAAAACTGAATTAATACATGCTGAAGAAAATGTACAAAAAAAGGTGAACCTTACTACTTCTCACAATCCATTATACGCCAGAAATTGTAAAAAAATATTATTAAAAGTAGCACCTATAGTTCTAAAAGGACAAAAAGAAGAAATTCATACATATGCGTTACTTGACGAAGCCTCATCTGTTAGTCTAATTCATAAGAAAATAGCAGATAAACTTGGATTAACTGGACCTTCTTCTGTGTTAAGAATTCAATAGACTAATAATGAAAATACACAAGAATTAATTTCTAAAACTGTAAAATGTAGAATAAGGGGAGAGAAGTGTGATAGAGAATACAATTTATTCAATTTGAGAACTGTAGACAATTTAGATTTGCCTACACAAACTGTCAATGTCAAACGGTTTGGTGAACAATGGGCTCACTTGCAGAATGAAAATATTGTTTCGTATGAAGATGCAAAACCATTAGTTCTTATTGGACAAGACCATTGGGAGCTCATCGTAAGCAGACGAATAATCCAAGGTCCAAAGAATGCACCAGCACTGTCACGAACAAACTTAGGGTGGATAGTGCATGGAAGAATTGTTAGAAAAAGTCAACAAGATGATAGAGTATTGTTTATAAAACATACAGAAAACGATTTATTGCATAATTTAATGAAAGAAACATTCAGTATAGAAAATTTTGGAGTTGTATCGCCAAGTAAGCAGAGACAATCAAAAGAGGACGAAAAAGCAGTTGAAATTATGAAACGAACATCCAGAAAAATAAATGATAGATGGGAAATAGGCCTTCTTTGGAAAGAAGAAAATATCGATTTACCAGAAAGTAAGACAAATGCTTTCAGCAGGTTGAGATGTATGGAAAGAAAAATGGATCGGAATTCCAATCTTGCTAAAAGATATTGTGAGAAAATTAAAGAATACGAAGATAAGAATTATGCAAGAAAATTAACACTAAACGAAAGTATCATAGAGCCTCCTCATACTTGGTATCTTCCACATTTCGGTGTGATTAATCCAAACAAACCAGGGAAATTAAGATTTGTCTTTGATGCTGCAGCTAAAAGTAATGGTATTTCATTAAATGATACGTTATTAAAAGGTCCTGATTTAATGACAACTCTAATCAGCACACTGTTTAATTTCCGGCAAAAAGAAATTGCCTTTGCTGCTGATATAAAAGAAATGTTTCATCAGGTGCTAATAAGAAATGAAGACCAGGATGGACAAAGATTTTTATGGCGAGGAATGGACAGACAGCGTGATCCCGATGTATACGTCATGCAAGCGATGATATTCGGTGCCGTGTCATCTCCCTATTGTGCACAATACGTGAAGAATATGAATGCAGAAGAATACGCGAAAATTTGGCCAAGAGCTTATGAAGGGATAAGATATTATCATTATGTAGATGATTACTTAGATTCTACTAATACTGAGGACGAAGCTATTAAATTAATCAAACAAGTATTAGAAATTCATAAAAATGGCGGATTTGAGTTAAGAAATTGGATTTGTAACTCAGAAAAAGTAATAGAAAGTATACCTGAACACCTACGTATAGAAGTAAAAAAGTTTGATGTAAATAAAACTTCAGAAACATGCCTTGACAAAATATTGGGACTATACTGGAACTCAAAAGACGATGATCTTCAGTTTTCAACTAATTTTCATCGCATAGATCAAGAATTAATCAATGGGAAGAAACTTCCAACAAAACGAGAGATTTTAAAAATTCTAATGTCTTTGTATGATCCTCTGGGTTTAATTATTCATTATACTATACAAGGAAGAATAATGGTTCAAGAGGTGTGGAGGAGTAATTGTGAATGGGATGATATAATTGATGAATCATTAGGAAAAAAGTGGTTCAAATGGTTAAAAAATATTCATGCAATTAAAAGTTTGAAAATAGAACGACCTTATTGTAAAAATATTATAGAAGCAAGAAATATTCAACTACATGTATTTTCAGATGCTAGCCAGCAGGCATTTGCAGCAGTTGCTTATATAAGAATAAAAACAAAGAACGAAGTAACTGTAAAACTTATAATGTCAAAAGCTCGTGTTACTCCTTTGAAAGGTCTTACAATTCCACGTGCTGAATTACAAGGGGCTGTATTAGCTAGTCGATTAGCAAAAATAATAATAAAAGAACACACTAATAAATTTGAGTCAATAACCTTTTGGACAGATGCTCAAACTGTTTTAAAATGGTTAAAATCAGAAGCAAGACACCCTACTTTCATCGCACATAGAATTGGAGAAATTTTAGAAGCAACAGAATGCCGACAGTGGAGATGGGTTCCCTCAAAGGAGAACGTAGCTGATGAAGCTACGCGTGATGATAAAGAACCAGATTTATCTGCCGAGAGTAGATGGTTAAATGGACCAAGTTTTTTAAAGCTTGAAGAAGATTTTTGGCCGGAAACGAAAGAAGAATTTGAAGATGAAAATAAGAAAATTGAAGAAACGGAAGCAATTTTGAATATATATGAACAAACATCGATTATTGATGTATCGCGCTTTTCTAGATACGAACGTCTATGGCGCTGTATGGCTTGGATATTTCGGAGTCTGAAAAAGTTTAAAAAATTACCAGTAAAACAAGTTACATTATCAGTTGAAAATTAAATGAGGCTGAAAGAAAATTATTCAAATAGAAAGTTACCCAACAGAATACAACCATCTTATCAAAGGTAAAGTAATAAAATTTAATTCTAAAATATTAAGTTTATCACCGCTCATGGAAGATGATTTAATAAGAATGAGAGGAAGAACTAAAGGTTCTGAAGATATATTAGCCGAAACAAAAAATCCTATAATTTTGGATTCGGCTCACCCGGTAACACAACTATTAGGAGAATACTACCATCGAAAATTCGGACATATTGGACAAGAAACTGTATTAAGCGAAATACAAAAGAAATTTTGGATCCCAAAGGCAAGACGTTTGATTAAAAAGATAAAAATGAATTGTAATTATTGCAAAATAAAATATTCCAAACCAAGGGCACCAGTGATGGGTGATTTACCGAAATGCAGACTTACAAGTCATGTAAAACCATTTACGTTTACGGGAATTGATTATTTTGGACCCTTAGAAGTCACGGTTGCAAGAAAAAGACAAAAACGATACGGAGTTTTATTCACATGCCTGACAATTAGAGCAGTACATATTGAAATTGCAACTGATCTGACAACAAATTCAACGATAAATTCAATTCGCCGATTTATAGCTAGAAGAGGAACTCCGAAAGAAATTTACAGTGATAATGGTACTAATTTACGTGGTGCATGTGCAGAATTAAAACAATCATTAAAAGAGCTAAACCAAACTCAAATTCTTGATATGATGACCATACAAGGAATAAAATGGAACTTTAATCCCCCATTAGCGTCACATATGGGGGGAAGCTGGGAAGAATGGTGCAAAGTGTGAAGAAAGCTCTTATGACCATTCTGAAATGTAAAGCTCCTAAAGAAGAAGTGTTACATACATTACTTTGCGAAGCAGAAGATATAGTTAATTCGCGACCCATTACTCGTGTTTCAGAAGATCCAGAAGATTTCAATGCTTTAACACCAAATCATCTTCTGAAAGGAGTAGCTGCAGAAGTAGCACCAGGAATATTTACGAAATCAGATCAATATTTAAATTCATGGCGAACAGCGCAAAATCTAGCCGACGAATTTTGGAGACGATGGATTAGAGAGTATCTACCATCATTAAGTCAAAGAAGTAAATGGTTTAAAGATAATAAGAACGTTCAAGTTAATGACATGGTTCTATTATTAGAAGAAAATATGTTCAGAAACAAATGGAAAAAGGGAATCATTACAAAAGTATTCACAGGAGAAGATAATCAAACTCGAGTGGTAGATGTAAAAACAGTAAATGGTATTTACAGAAGACCGGTAGTGAAAACTGCCATATCGGAGCCTTAAATGGGTTTTGGCCTCCTGGAGCCAAAACCGGGGGAGAGAATGTCGCTGATAAAAAGTAGGCGTATAAAAAAAAGAAGAAAAAAAAGTGTATATGAACTGTCATATAAAAATAAATAAAAATTATATTAAATACTGACTTTCTTTAATAAATCGCATCGAGCCGGATCTATAACTATTATATTTATAGGTAAATATAGTCAATTACCAGTACAATCAGTTATGGGTATTTACATATAAACAAAGCTTCTTTATAATTTATATGATAAAAAATGGAATAAAACTGTAAATAATACAAGTAATCAATGGATTGAAATCAATATTTAAGGTTATAAATCAATCTGACAGTTTGTGTAGTTAGTACTTTTATTTATATCCCATCATTGATAGCTTAGCTGCTTAAATTTTGTAACACAAATAATTTTATCTTTTATATGTGAAGAAACTAATGAATTTGTAAATAATAAAAATAAGTGTAGATAAATGTGCAAACAATATTTAAGGTTAGAAATCAAACTGACAGTTCATGTGACAAATGAACATTCTCAGACCAATCGTTTATTTATAATAGGTTAGTGTCTGGTCGCGAATCTGAGGAACCGAGTTCGATCCCGACCGACGCCAAATATTTCCAGTTTTAAATGGCACAAAATTAATTCCTGTGGTGCACTCTCCACGCCAGCAATCAGTACCCGTGAGGTGACGCCTGGTAATCGCCCGCACGGTACAAATATGTCATCATCATTACCGAAATCTGCGTGCAAAGTAGATTGGCATACCCAGCAATAGGTAATATGCCATGATGATATATTTATTTATTTTATTTATATCTATTATTAATTTTTTTATTTCAGATTGTAAATAAAATACTATACAAAGCTCGGTGAAAACTTTCATCTCGAGCTATAGCTAACCTCGGCGCTTCGCGTCTTGGTTAGCTATCGTCGACAATGAAACACTTTCCACCTCGGTTAGTAATGTACTATAAAATTGTTTATGTGAGTGTCAATTTTCATAGAATTTTTTAAAACAATTTTTATTATTTTATCAGTTTTCTCTATTTTTTGTTCCGTATTGTTTTGAAAATAAACATTTTCATATTATATTTTCATACATAAATTTATTATTTTCTATGACATATTGTTTTTTTTTTTTTTTTCATTATCTGCATTCTCTTTAGTCGACACATTATGTTTAACAATGTTGAAACTGCAGAATATTTCTTTTTGGGAATGAGTGATTTAAAATCAAAAGGAAACTTAATAATACTTATATTAACCTTTCCGTAAAATTTAACATTTTGCACTATTATTGTTGATTACATATGTCACTAATTTCATTATTGAACTATTTGTACCTCTGGTCCATATACATAGCACTAAGCCATACAAGATTTTAGTGATATGTCTACATTCGTTATTACCTATTGCAATAAGTATTTTCTTGTTTTATGACAATGGTTTTCGATTCTTATAGGCTCCTTTACAGTTAGTTATTGTTATTGATTGTCCTTAGGCGATTTTTCGCGGCGAACCAAACATGAACCACGGTTATTCGTTTGTTTCATTAACACGTCACTGTTATGACGTAAGATAGGATATCGCGAGAAATTAGTTTGGTTAAACATGTTGTATCATTTGGTGGTAAATTTTAAACGATGGATGAGTTATATTATAGATGATTTAACATTTCGGCAGTTCCCTTGTTCACTTCCACTTCAAGTATTTCTAATCCATTGGATAGTGTGACTTTTTTATATATGTAAATTATTATAAAGTTTAAATCAAAAATTCAAACTGCCAAGTGGCTAAACGGTCTAAACAACTGCTAAACAAGACGAAGGTGGATTGTAGACTTTACTATTTGATAGAATGAAATTAGAAAGAGAGAACCGATGAACCAGCTCGCTAGCTCGGTTCATGACATAAAGATTTTAGGCCGATTACATAACCAATATCATTTTAGGAAAAAAACGACATTGATTGTTCTTGCATCACGTCATAGATTTAATGGGAGATGTGACTATAGAATTTCAATATGTCATAAAATATTAAAACTAATTATTAGTTTGTCATTGTACTTGAGTTAATATAAAGTAAACATTAGGTTTGTTCGTTTCACTACTGTGCGTCTACAGTTTACTGCCACGTCAATATAAAGTATATGGACACGGCTGTAAACCGTAGACGCAAAGCAGCGAAATGAACAGACCTATTATATTGCAATAATATTGGGCCGAATTCAGCACTTTTCTTTAGAGTAGTGGTCGTCTCTAGTAACCATGGAAATAGTTTGCATTTTTTCGTACTAATACATCAGTATAATGTAAAAATCAGAATTTAGTTGCGTATTCCATTGTTTACAAGTAAGCAATGTAGTTAAATTACAAAGCGTAGGTTACTAGTCCTTCACTGACTGTTACTTTTTTGAATCATCCTACATATTCTCCTAACTTTATAACTGTATCATTTCTAATTTTATCCTTGTCAGCCAATTTTCTGTCCAAACACAATGCACTGACTTGCACTACCCCAGCAGCGTCTTAAATTCTACAAGAGTATCCTCCTCCTTCGCTATCATGTTCCTTGCAGTGCTGGCCGGCCGATGATGTCGGGTATTATTGACCAATCGGCGGAGCCAGGCGATGAATATGCATGCTCCAGAGACATAGACCACGACTGGGATACGAGTACAAGGAACTGGAACACGGGGATTAGGCATTGGGACAATGAAAGGGGAATATAGTAAGAGGTGGTGATTGAAAGCGGTGCCCGTGCACTATGAATATCATTCAAATATGGATATGGGAATCTGGACCATCTTATAATGGATTGGCTAGTACAATCGGAAATCGGTCAGAACAAATATCAAAGCGGATATATCAACGTATTAATCGTTTATTATAAGAAGTATTTTCTTATGATTTTAAATTATTTTTTCCACGATCGCCCGGAATATCCTTCTTTACCAAGCTAGCTCGGAAAATTGTCTATAAGGGATCGGAATAGTTATTTACATACCACATGCGTGAACGCTTGGTTTCCGGATGAGTGTTTGGCGACGCTAGCTTGCGAGCGTTGCCATAGAACGATTCCGGGAACCAAGTTCACGCACGTGGTTTATACAATATTTTTCGTACGAATATTATAAAACTAATAATTTGTGTACAAACAATTTTATTTATTAAAACTTTATTACATAACACTGCTTTGTAGCTAATTTCAGAGTGATGGGCCAAATTTAAATTCCAATTATTTTAATGTTTTTTTTATGTAATGTAGTATTAATCATGGTATCTAAATAACTATTTATTACTTACCAAGTATTTTACTTATAGAAAATGGCAAATTTAAACGTAATAAATTTGTTAAATACCTTATTGTTTTGTTACATTTTACATTACGTTTGTTGGTTATGTTTTACCGACTTCCCGAGTGCTCTGTCTTGCCAACTCCCGCCAAGCAGAAATTGTTGCCAATATTGTTAACCAAATGCACTAACTTCATTATTTTAAAATTAAATGTCTTTCTTTAAGAAATGCTTTTGAAATAGGAGAACGCTTTTTCTAAAATTTCCCGGTCACCTATCTGGTGGAGACCTGGGAAATTGACGTTTCGGACGTTGTTTAGGAGACGGGAAACAACGCATTTCAATGCATGAGTACGAAAAGTACTTTACCGATCCCTACTTGAATATATCCATGGTAATCAGTTGTTTCTTTATTTATTTCTTATTTCCTCGCAATAAAAAATAAAATAATGCATAGCTATAGATTTTTGTATATTCATTTTTTCAGGACCGCGAAAAAATTGTACTCGACATGAAAGTGTCTTTACTGGGCGCACAAGCTTTCAAAGCTCGCTCTGGAATATGCTTGTGCTTGTTTACCCAGTAAAGTATCACTTTCTAGTTTTGTTACGTAAATTACTATTTCGTCTTCGCATGTTACTTGAGGATGTGTTGTGCGGACAATCTGTGACAAGACGAGAGCAGAGCAATAACAAGTAAATAACTTTTTTATAAACTTTTCTAAATTATAGTTTCAGATACAATATTTCAACTCTTATTTTGTTGGTCAAAATACTGTTTAGAAATAATTATCATTTTTCCTAGTCTAGATGTGAGCGGCCTAGACATATACGACTAGTGTTGATAATTAAGTCTTGAAGTTATAGCAGAACGGTATGTAGAGTTGATAGTTGCTTATGGATGCCATATAACACTCTACACCCTGCAACCCCTCAGATATCCTCTCTCAAAAATGTGTAGAGTTTGCGTTGTAGCTCGCGTTCTGCGTAACGCGAGTTTTGCTTCAGTTTTGCCAAATATTCTTGTAGGCTACTAGATGAAACACTGACATATCTTGCTTTTCTTATAAGATACGAAGTCGTTAATTTAGGGTAAAATTGTCCCATTAGTAGACCATTTTAAAGATTTATATGTTTTACTCGTACTACTAGACAAACAAATTATTAAATTTTGCTAATTTTTATTTTTATAAATTACTTCAAAATATGAAATAATATTGAATTTTGTTATGAGGTAAATGTTAAAAATCTGGAGTGGCCAACACAATACCTCCCGCCATTACAGCCCGAGTCACAAAAAAATTAAGTCAATACTTATTTTTGGATTAGCGAATTTTACTCTAATTTTGATAGTTTATATCTTAAAATATAGTCTAATCTACCTTTGTTAAACCCCTGAACAGAATTAAATCCCAATTACAGAGTGGGTTCATATTCACACACATCCATGCCTTAGTGGGATTCGAATCCAGACCCCGAGGGCACTCATGACATGAGGCGTTGCTCTAACTATTGAGCCACCGGAGCTATAATAAATTGAAGATTAAATTTTAAATACCGGGATAGAATAGAATTCACTAATTTAAAAATGAGGATTAGCTTAAACATTTTTTTGATTCGTTAATTTTTATTAATCTAAATACATACCTAATACCTACATATTTACTTATGCTGGAAACAGTATTGAATTCCTTTTCCATTGTTCTATTTACTTTTTTCTTTTTAAAACGTTACTAATATTATTTTGAAATGATTAGTTCTTTGATAGTAACACTTATCTGTCAGTTACATAATTTAAATAACTGCGTTTTCTTTGTTTAAAGCGTAGACTTTGGGATTTAAATTATAGATAATTTTATAAATTTATCCATAAAATATATAGAAAAAGTGTTAATGCAAATCTATAGAAAATTTAATAATCTTTCATTTTTATAAAAAAATAACATTTAAAGGAATTTTTCGAAGAAAAACTATCTTTAGCTTCTAGTAAAATGCCAATTCCGGTTATCCTATTTTCACCAATATCTAATGAGCTCTTTCCATTACAGAAAAAGTTCGAAATACAAGGTTTCAAAATTTTCTGAATGATAGTATTTGAGTTAGAATGGAGGATCCATACACACATACGCACATACAAACATACACAGACATCATCGTGAAAATGTTAAAATTAAATTCTATGGACCTTAAAACGTGGTCATTTACCAAAATCTGCGATTTTTAGCACGATCCCTATACCTCCCTTACCAAGAGTAGCAGAAGGTAAAAAGGCATTGGTTTTTCTTTTTTGTGCTTTTATGTTTGTAGATTTTAAAAACTGATGAAATCTGTATACAATATTTATATCAATGTTCAATTAAGAGTCAATACATATTTGTTAATAAATGTTTAATGAAATATAAAATGGTTGAATATGCGAACATGATGAAATATATTTCAATTTGATAGATTTTCCTGAAATTTTCACCCAGTGTATATTTCAAATCTAGTGTGACAGGCGGATTTAGTCCTCGTGGATATGGTGACATGTGTGTGTGTGTGCGCAATCATTGTTGCTGCGACACTGCAAACGATGATTCTAGCTTATTGGACATAAATTTTAATGATTTATAAACATTTGAAAATGCTACCACTTCGCAATTTACTTTTTTGTTTAAAAAGGAACTGTTTACTTTCGTTCACGTGGCTACAACATTTTTCACACATTGTATGCACGTAAACAGAATCAGTAAATATAAATGCAATATGCCAATATGCAATTCAAATGGATTTCATTATAGCAATATCATACCGAAAATTAAATACCAATATTTTAGTATCATACTTCATCATCATTCAATAATACTTTTGTGAAGAGCAATACCGTGATTGAGAAACATATTTGGAGTTATTATATTTTTTTTAAACCCGGGAGAGTAAATACAAAAGTCGTTTTTATGTTTTCAGTCAACTGTACCTATTTTGAAACAAAATATTTTCTAAATCTCGAATGTATTTCTGTTACCTTGCGTTTTGTGATATTTATGAACGATATTCATTTTTATTAAAATTCAAATTTTCACTCGACGTGGCTTGTAAAAGAATTCGCAATTCGAAAACGTTCATAACATTCAATATTAAAAACTTTGTATCACAATGTAGAATACCTAGAGGGAATACAAGAACCGGTGATAATGTAATAAAAAAAAGTGCATTTATAGATATTATTAACGACGTGTTTTCAGTGCGTTTATACAAAGTGTCCCAATACGTACCGGCAATATGAATTCTAGGACTTATTTAGAGCTAAAAGTCCACGTAAACATATGTCCTAAACGTAACCGTTAACGGATTATTGTTTATTTTATAATTGGCTAAAATTTTACGAAATAAATCTGTTTTTAATATATTTTTATCTAAAAGAAATTTTTAAAATTATATCCATTGTTTTCGATACATAAAGCTGCACGTCGCAAAAGAGATCGTTGCGTTCTTAATATACGATTTCTTGGTTATTCCTAATAATATCGGCAGCCTACTATATTCTTTGACGTAATTCTACCACGTGCATTTTAGTAGCAAAACAATCTGGTTCATGTGACCCCAAAGCTCTAACCATAAAAATCTAATGGTGTCAGGTCCAGCGAACGATGTTCAAATGCTACCAAACAAAAGGCGTGATCAAGGCAACTAGATCAGTATTTCAGAAATCCGTTAATCTCAAATTTTAGCCACATAAATAACAATAACTCGGTAAAGATTACGTTTAGTATATATATATATATATATATATATATATATATATATATATATATATATATATATATATATATATATATATATATATATATATATATATATATACGTTTAACGTCAATTTTGAGACCACGATTTTCGAGGCCACGTCGCTAATCCAAATTTAACTAAACCATTCCGTGAAGCATACTATTTGTAGGCGTATATGGTAAAAAAAAAATTTTTGCCAAATATTTATTGATTTAGATAGGTTTTTCAACGCGTTTGCGTATAAGTAGTTTCGAGACCATTTTAGTTCAAAATTAATCCACTAGATGTAGATGCAAAATGCTTTCTTTTTATTTGGTTTGGATCCATGATAATTGTCTTCAAAAACCTTAATGTCATTATTATGTTCATGTGTCCATTTTAATAGTTTATGATTAAAGGCTTTCACATACATACAAAAATAAGTGATTTAGCAAAGCCCTGTTTAATTGTTTTAGAGAACTTGTTAAGAAATACGGAAATAAAACTCCAATATCGATATCGTAAACAACACAGATTTCGTTTGAGAATCCAAAAAGTCTAGTATTCAAATCCCATTCGGGTATGGACATTTGTGTTATAATTTACTTCGTCATTAGCCATATCAAAAAACGATTATATAATTACAAATTATGAACACCATTTTAAAATATTCTGATGCGGCATATATACGTATATGCGACCATTTTTAGTAAAATTATTTTAGAAACACACAGTATGATAAAGAAAAATACATTTATACAGTTTTTAATAAATAAGAATAAATAAAAGTTCCTATAATCCAATTTTACTATTTTTCTAAAGATCTCCGTACGTACACATATATCTGTGACATTTATGTATGTCCATGACAACTTTTAAACTACAAATTATATTTTTACATATTTAATGTTTGTATTTCTAGGTAAAGAGCTAATTACTATGTATATAAAAATCAAATTTGTTAACAGTTTTTACTAAAAAAAATTGCTAAATAATGTACTTTGGCTATTTACTTCATTACGAATTTTAAACAATACATTATTTTTTTATTAAATCTGCTTTTTTTATTAACAAAGTCGATTTATTAAAAAAATGTTCCATTATTAATCAATCTACCCTTTTCTTCTGAAATTTGTAAATACGTGTTTATCACTTTACTGACCGTCACTGGCAGTTTTTCAGAGTCACAGTAGCATTGTTAAATTGAAACTGCATAAAATATGGATAGATAGTAATATCTCTTTCTTATTGAACCCCGAAATATCTCAATAACATGTGTAAAAACTTAATGTTTCAACCACCAACGATAACTTCAAAAATAATTTTAAAAATGCCGTTTCTTAGTTTTAATGTTATTTGAACCTATTTTGTAACTCACTGGTTAATTTAAAAGCGTCGTATTTTTTTTTCTTTTTTCACAAAATAGATGTTCACATTACAAAAAACTAAATTTGAATAACAATTTTAAGCAATTGTTAAAAATTAACCCCTTTGTTACAGAATAGACCCAAATGTTAGCGATTCTGGCCTGTTCTGTAACTGCGTTTATTTTTTAACTGGTTAAAAAATTTAACCAAGCAAGTATGTTGTTATATAACAAAAAATTGGATTTTTAGTTGTCAAATCAATATGTTTTGGAAAAAATTATTAACCAGTTGTTAAAAATTAACCGAGTTACAGAATAGGCCTGATAGTGTAAGTTTTAGCACCGTTTAGTTACTTCAGTAACAATGAACATAATTTTCAATTTTTGAACGGTTAATTTTTCCCAATTTTGTTTTCAAGATAAAGGAAACAGGTTTCGTGTATCAAGTTCTTTATTCACAAAATAAACATTCATTATAAAAGTGAAAACAATACATATATTACATTTTCAGAAGTGCAATGGGATAGTCACCAAATACCATATGTAAAATTTCATCGTGACGTCACATTTGCTTACTAAAAGCCGCAAATAGCGCTAGTATGACAGTTGATATCTGACAATAAAATAATTAGAAATATTTATCAATCAAACAAGTTATATATATATACATGACAGGCTGACACTGAAAAACAGGCCAGTAAACACAACTATTTATTATATTTGTAAACTAGACTTACGAGCTCACAAATCATGGTAGTTGGCATGATGGTGCGGATTCCGGTTTAACCGGAAGTGACATTAACTTTTATATTTCAAATAGGATATCGTATATATTTTTGTATATTTGGAATCTACGTAAAATTACGAAATCAACGTTGCATTTGCAATTTTACGTAGATTTCAAATATATAAAATTATATGTGCCCCATTTGAGATATGAAAGGGAATATCACTTCCGGTTAAACCAGAAGCGCTACCATCGTGGCAAATACCAAGATTTGAGAGCCCCTAAGCCTAGTTTACAAATATTTCAAGAAAATTGAAAAATAATGTTATTTTGTGTGGCCCGTTTTTCAGTGTCAGTGAAAACCAAAATTGTACAAAATAAATAATTATTGAAGATTTAAGTTTAAAAATAGGCACTAACTACCCCATTATTCAGTTTTCTTATTTTGGTTGTTAATCCAAGCTTTCAACTGCAATGATGTACTTCTCTTAAGTTCAGGGTGCTGCTGAATCGCTTTTGCGGCTTGTTTTTCGCTTGGTAAGGTCTTATTTTCCAGGTACTCTTTAAATACATTTCTGACAACTCTTTTCTCTGGCGTTGTCCATGTTTTACGATTAATTTTTGGTCCTGTAAAATACAAATATACAATGCAAACTTCAGCTTTTAACAAACAAAACTATTCATATGCCGTAGGTATTAGACAAGTATAATAGACCTTTTCAATTTATCAGCTATCTCTGTTTCTTTAACTTTCATCTCATTTTTGTGCAACGTTATCAAATGACGGGCAAAACGTGTCACTAAATTTTTACAATATATACAAAAATATCTTTTGGTATGTGTACCAATGGCAGGTGAGTTAGGAACTTTTGAAATTTTAAAGGATTGTGGTACGTTTTCTTTCCTTAATACATTATTAAGACATTCATCTTCGTCAATTTGAATCGATTCATCAGATAATGAATCACTCTGAGATTTATTTGAAGGTACGTACTCAGACCCAGAATCGCTATAATCCACATCACTCATTTTATCTAAAAATATACATACATATTGGCTATCCTTTTTAGGGGGTGGGGTAGGGGTTAGGGGATGATATCTTTAATGTGATTTTGTTTTGTTCAAAATTCTCATGGATGAATGATGAAAAATTGATATCGGGCGAAATTTTATTTTTCAAATAACTCTTAAACAATTGGTAATCTAGAAAAATATTTCAAATAAAAAAAGATAGATGTAATTACAAATTTATATTTTTTTTTTTAAATACAACCAACCCATACTTGATTTTAAATTAAAAAATGAAAATGTTGGGTAAAACGCACATCTAAGAAGGATCAGTAAAGGCGCACCAGATGTCCCCGTTAACCAAAGTCGTATCTCTTATAATTTTACATTTACTTACATATATTGCTGTTTCATTTTGCAGCCATCAAATATTTGAATACTACAATATAAATTTTATTTCATGTAAAAGAAAAAACTTCAAACAATATAACTAGTACGTCTCATTAAATATTATATTGAATCAATTGTTATAAGCAATATTTAAATGATCTACATTTGTAGTCCGCGCAATTATACTAATCACAAAATTCCGCGCGACTAACGAACAGTTAAGAAGTTATTCTTCATTTTATGATTTTTCAGGTGAACATCATCTAGCAACAATTTCCATATCATACTAAGTTAAATTTAAATAAATTTAGATAAAAATGGTGAAAATCTCCGAAATTATTGGTTTTAGGCATAGGATACCCTTAATAATATATAAAGATAACACAAAAAGAAACATCTAAATAATAAAATATAGGAGGTTCCTTAGGAAAATGGCGAGTTATAGTTATTTGAAATTGAGTAAATTTGATTCGCTTTATTGAACACCCCGTATAATTATATTTAAGAAAAAAAATTATATGAGAACATAGAGTATAGTTATAGTTGTACCGAAAAAAAATTCTTATTTTTTTCTATTAAAATAACTTTAGTACGCCTTTGTAAAGCAATGCGTGTATTTGGTCTCTTTTAGAGAAAAAACGGAATAACTTGGCAACGCCGCAGAAAACTAAAACAAAATATGGGTGAATAAAATACAATTCAAAATGTATGAAAATATATGTGTTTCATTTGAAAAAAAAACAATTCTCGCCGAACCGTAATGCAACATCCAGTATATATGAAAATAATTTTACGTTATGCTCCTTGAGTAATCGAATAAGTTCTGTTAATAAATTTATGTTGTATTTCTAACGACACGGGAGATATCGAAGACGATCATTTCAAAGACTCATCCTGTATATGAACATTTTCAGTGAATAATTATAATAATATTACAGTATTAAGAAATTTATCTTTTTAAATTTACTTTTATAAATAAACCACAAAAAATAAATGAAGAGTAACTCATTAATCAGTTATGTTTAGCACTTTATGGTTCACCTCTAAATAATTTCCCCAGTAGATTCCTAAAATAATTCTGGTACGTTTTCAGATACGCTGGATTTAGTTACAAAACATTGTATGAAACTTTTATAATAATTTCGTAAAACTTACCTTCACTTAATACTGTGACAGGAAAATGAGACATTTTTTGACTCTCCTCTAGATTTATATTACTATATTTCAGACTCGATTTCACAGCATTACTCTTTTTAAATTTTGGAGCTTCTTCAACAATATTCTGTTCAGTTTCCGGTTTTTGAGGTGTAATCTCTGTCTCTGCAAGTAGAAAGTATGAATGATAAGTATGATCCAGGATATACAAAAAAATACTTACTTTTTTCCTCGAAATTAGTGGTTTCTTTCGTACTTCTTTCATAAGGTGGAAGATTTAACATTAATTTGCTTGCCTCACTAGCCGTAGCCAGTTTTAAAAGTTTCATTCCTCGTAATATTCTAAAAAGTATTTTTATTAATATTATATTATACACAATGCTTTGCGAAAATCAGTATTTTATCGATTTTTAGTAGTGCGATAGTCGAAGTTGATAATATAATATGTGAAGTTGAATGTTAAACTGTGCAATGCATTACCACATTTAAATTAAAGAAAAAAGTGACATTACTAACATTTAATAAAAAATATGATCAGTTAGCGTGTAAAAAATAACATGTATTCATTTATTCCAGTCTTTGCGATTATGATGTATTGTCATAATACAATTTTTTCACACATCGCCAGTTTTTATAAATTTCAAAGAAAAAAGCTGTATAGTCTTCTGGATGACGATTGTTAATTTTTTCATACAATTTTTATTTTCCGACGATAACACTATGTTTGAACATATATATTTATTTTTATTTATTATTTTTTAACGCCTTAGTCTTTTGCCCTGATGAAGTTGTAAGTGGCAGCGAAACGTTGGCTTCAGACTAAATAATAAACAAATTTAGACTGCATTCCTGCTATTTTTTCTCCCATCAACATCATCAGTCGTTTATTCCATTTTACATTAAATTTTCTATAGATTTACACTAATATACTTTTTCTATAAATAAATTTATAAAATTATCTATAATATAAATCCCAGACCCTATGCTTAAAACAAACAAAATGCAGTTATTCAAATGTATGTAACTGACAGATAAAAAATGTCACTATCAAAGAGCTAATCATTTCAAATTAATATTAGTAACGTTTTAAAAAGAATAAAGTAAA